>VXAD01008104.1:296802-436306 GCA_013399195.1 Dicrurus megarhynchus
ACAAGAAACATGGAGAGACACGATTTACACCACTACGGCCCTGGGGAGAAAGAGGCCAGGGCCGGGACGAGGCACCTGCCCTCACCTGCTTTCACCTGTTCTCAGCTGCCCTCACCTGGTCTCACCTGCTCTCAGCTGCCTTCCGCTGCTCTCAGCTGTCTTCTTCTGCCCTCACCTGCCTTCCGCTGCCTTCCGCTGCCTTCCGCTGTCTTCCGCTGCCCCCCTCACCTACCCTCACCCGCCCTCACCTGCGCTCTCTCGTCACATCAGGGAACTACAGTCCCCAGCATGCCCCGCGCGCACCCCTTCGCTCATTGGCTNGGAGCAGTGTTCCGGCCCCGTGTCCCTGCACGGGGTATGGAATCAGGGGGGAGTTGCCGTCCCCACCGAGAGATCCGAGTTTCCCTTAGGGATGTCAAGAGCACTTTGAAGCACTTTAAAGATTTATAAAGGTGGATAGAAGAAATTAAATCATTAAGTACATTTAGAGGTGTATAAATATGAAAGGAGAGGGGGCAGAGCAGGGCCCAGGCTCTGTTCCGAGGGCCCAGCAATGGCACCAGAGGAACGGGCAGGGACTGATCCCAGCAAGTTCCCCCTGCACAGGAGGCAGAACTTCTGCCCTGGGCAGTGCCCAGCCCTGAACAGAGACCAGAGGGGCTGTGGAGTCTCCTCCCTGGGGATGTTCCAGAGCTGTCTGGACACATCCTGTGCCCTCTGTTTGGGAAGGCAGGAGGTGGGACCAGGGACCCACTGTGGTCCCCTCCAGCCTCACCCACCCTGGGATTCTGGGATTTGTTTGCTGATTATATAATGAATAATGATGATTATTGAGTGTCACCCCTTTCTCATTTCCACAACCCTCTCCCAGGAGCCCAGCATGGAAGAATTTAAAGATGCAAGTCCACCTGACGAGTTACTGAACCACCTAAAGCTGTCAGATCAGAAGTGTCCAGAGGCTGGCCCCAGCGATGCCCGGCACCCCCAGAGCTTTGGAAGTGGCTGTGCCCCATCCCCAGGCCAGGATCCCACAGAGGAGTGTTTCCATGACTGTCACGAGTCCTTTGAGGCCAAAGGACCTGTGCTGGATGAAGGGAATGTTCAGGATGAAGGGAGTAGCTCGAGGAAGCAGACAGAACTAGATGAAGAATACTTGCTAGAACTAGAGAAAGATATGCCAGAGGAGGAGAAACAGGTAATGCAAAGCACCAGTGTGGGCTGTGAAATGATCTGTGTGCAGTCAGTGTTTGGAGTGGGCTGGGGCTGACATGAAAAGGGACCTTTAAAGCTCTCTGTGTCTGGTTTTACTGTTCTAAATTGCCTCTTTTAGGTAACAAACGTTTGTGGCTTTCCTTGCTGCTCTTAATCCTCACATTCCAGTGCAGATTTTGTGTGCCTTGAGCAGTGAGTGAGGTGGCTGTGACTCAGAGACTACAGGGAACAAAACCCTCCTTGTTCCCTGTTATTTACTGTCTGTGCATCCATTGTTTTCCCCTGAGTGCTTGCAAGGTGCTTCTCCAAAACTCAGCAGATTCCAGCATAGTTTTCCTGAAAGGTTGGTTTAGGGAATCCAGCCAGCTGGGATTCAGTTTGAATGGATCCCTGTGGATTGTTTGGGCTTTAATCAAACGAAACATATTAAATGTGCAGGATTGTTTGCTTTCAGTGCTGTCACATTGGACAAACTCATCCTGCAGCAGGGAGGAGAAAAATGCAGTTTTTCATCTATAGAACAGATCTTTGTGTTATTGTGGAAGTTCCTTGAGGTGGAAAAGCAGTACTGGGGAAGGACAACGTGGGATACAGTCTCCTTGAAGCAGGAATGAGACTGAAAGCAATTCTGGTCTCTGCTGGACCTGGTGGGGATCCCTTTGGATCTCTGTGTCTCAGTTTTGACTCCAAATGGGCAGAATGATGCTGCCAGTAGTAATTTAATAATGAAAAATGGGGGCGGGGTGGAATGTCAGAGGTGCTCTGGTGCATCCTTTGGAGGATTTTAGTCCAAGCCCCTGCCCAGAGCCAGGGAGCTCTCTGGCACAGCCCCTCTGGCTCCCTGTGCTGCTGTTTAACTGCACTGGAAACTTTTGTCCTGTATTTAATTAGAATTTCCTTGCCTATTATTAGAATAAATTAGAATTGCAGGGGCCTGAGCATCTCGGGGGCCTCCCCTGGACTCCCTCTGGGAAGTCAATGTCTTGTTGTTGTTGTTGTAGGAAGGAATTTGTTTGATTTGGGGTTTTTTTGCCCAAAACAGAGCATTCTCCAAATGCATCTCCCAGGTGCTGAGCAGAAGGCAAAAATCACCTTTCCTTGACCTCCTCACACACAAAACCCATCTCATTGCCCTTGGGTTTTTTCCAATTTGAGTGAACAGTCCCTTTTTCCTCCTTGTGTTTATTCCTGTACAATAAGGAGCACTGTCATCATGAGTCACACTGGGGCTGCTGCACCAGCCGGGGACTTGAGAGCTTCCGAGAAAAACTGCTAAAAACTGGGGGGAAATTGTTCTAGAGCTAAACTCTAAAAAGAGCAGCAAGCCTGGCAATTGACTGTGGTAATTTTCGTGCTGTTCTTGGTTTGGGTGTATTTTTAGATAATCATCTCATTTTGCACATGGATCTTTGCCTGCTGTCAAATGACCAAAATAATTGGGAATGCTGAATCTTGGCACTCAGCTTTGTGGAACTCCACTGGAAGGGGCTATGGGAGTGCAAAACAACAACTGCTTCAGACTGGGAAGGTTTCCTTAGAGAAAGGCTGGGGGCAGCTGCAGCTCTCGTCTTGCTGCAGGTTTATTTCCAGTGGTGTTGAGCAGTTCTGCCCTTCAGAGTGGTTTGTGATTTCATCTACCCAAACCGAGCCATTCTGTCTCTCACCAGCACCACAAGTATTGAATCAGCAGTTCTTTGTTTGTATTCCATGGAGAGATCTCTAAATATTGCAGCCTTTCAAATGTAGTTTTTTTCTCTAGCAAAATACTGCTGGTATCTCATACGAGCAGAGCTGCAGAACTCTGAATGCAGAGCAGAATTAGAAGCTCAGACAGTTGTTAGAGCCACTGGAGTGGCCCATTCCATGATCTCACCCTGGACAGGTCATTCCTCAATTGCTGCTCCAACTCTCCTCCTTGTACTTGCTATTGATGGCCACGAATTTATTTTTAAAAGTGAAACATTCTGGATATTCTGATGATAGAAGATTCTGTTAAATGCTGCAGCTTTTAAGACAAAGTCCTGCAGTCCCAGGCTGAAAACAGTGCTGTACATTCATTTACTCAGAGCTTTGCAAACACTTTAAGCCTCCTTCCAGTGACTCAAAAGGGGTGTTTTTGAGAAGGGCAACGTGATTTTTTATTTATTTTTTTATTGCAGCTGCAGCAAATGAGACAGAAATACTCAGAAGTGTTTTGTGGCTGCTGAGGTGGGGAGCAGCCTCTCAGCAGCCCTTGCAGGGTTACTCTGAGCCCCTGTGCTGGCACACTTCAGTGTGAGTGGAGCACTGAGGGCAGTGATTCTCAGCCAAATCAAGCTGTATTTTTAGATCCAGGGCAGTGCTGGTAGAAACAGACATCAAACAGCAGCCTGGTGCTGGCACCTGGGGAGGTGGATTTGATTTGGCTGCTTGTCTAAATCCCAAAAACTCCCCAGGCGCTGGTGCTGCAGCACCGACCATAAACTGTGGGCTCAGGGCATGAGGAGAGCTGGATGTGAGCCCTGCTCCAGTCAGATTTGTGCAGCTACACCTTCACAGTTTGGGGGTTTTGTAACCAAAGCCCACTGTTGTGTTCAGCAGCTGTAATAAATGGGCTCTGTGCAGTGTTCTCCAGCAGTGGGCTGTAGGAAAAGTCTCTCATTTATTCTGGAGATGCAAAGGCAGATTTTGGTCCTGGCTCTGGGTATTTCTGGGCAGATTCCAGCAGCTCAGAGTAGAAACACTCACCTGTGCAGAGGCTGCTGCAGAGCTCAGAGGGAAGGAGCCAGTGAGTGGTTGTGTATTTTCTCTAATTACATTTCAAGAGCCCCATACAGTGAGATTTCTAATGTTAAGCAGCAGGAATTCCTTCCAGGGACACAGCAGGGAGACCCTAAGAAATCTTCTCTGCACAGGGAAGCAAAATAAGAACTTGCAGGGATATTAAGACACAAACCTGTAAGAAGTGTTCTTAAAAACAGAGCCTGCTTCCTTGCCTGGCCTTGCAGCTCTGAGCTTTTTAAGGATTGAAATTCACTTTTCCAAGATTTGGTTGTTGTTTCACAAGGCTGCTGCTGCTGCCTCAGCAGAGGCACTGAGCAGCAAATTGCTTTTGATGCATTCCAAGCAGATTTTTCTGGCTAGCTGTCAGTGACAGTGATGGCTTTGACATGGGGCTGCTCTGCAGAATTAATCTGAGGACACCCAGCAGCTGTTCCAGGGTCATTGTTCAGCCTGCCCCAGCCCTCCTCTGAGGGACACCCTTTAATGAGGGGTTTATCCCGTGCAGGACTCACCGTCCCTCAGCTCCTCCATCGTGGCAGATGCTGCCCTGTTCTGTGGCAAAGGGACTTCAGCACCTGGCCTGGGGAGCTCTCATTTTGGCTGTGGAACCCCGTGTTCTGTAGGACACCGCAATAAATATCCAATATTCCTCCTGAGCAGTTCCTTCTGTGGGCTTTCCATGTGCCCTGGAGCTCCAGCTGGCTGGAATCCCAGGTCCTGTTCTGACAGCAGGAGATGTGTCCGCAAGACAAGCAAGGGGAGATTCTTGAGGAGCATCTTGTGAGCACCTCTGTAGGAATGAGGTGGAACTGGTTTTGAGAAATAGGATTTTGAGTGATACCTGAGATTCTTTCTGGGCTAAACAGTACCATTTCCTTTTTTTAACGCCCTTGTTTTCTGCAGGCTCTAGGGTACATTAGAGAGCATTGGCTTAGTGAAGACATTTCCTTTAAGCTGCCCCCTCCTCACCCTTCCTTTCCTCCCTGTGCCTTTGGGTTGATCCCATTGTTTTCCATAAAGGGAAGCTTCTGTATAGAATAAAACATCCTGTTACATGTTCGGAGTTGAAGCTTGGAACATTTGAGCAGGACATCTGTGTCTGCTGGAGTCATTCATTGCAAGAGCTGGTGAGAAGAACTTGAATAAAAGCTGTAATTATAATCTCCCTGTGTGATTTATAATTCTTTGAGTTTTAAACAAACAAAAGTCTTTTGCTGGGTGGCAATTTAATAGGAAGAGGGGAAAAGTCTCCCTTCCTGTCCCTTTGAGCGCTGCTGTCTGATTTGGGTCTGTGTTCAGTTGTGGCAGGGGCTGCTGCTGTCAGATCGAGGCCTTTCCCACTTGTGCTGATGGATTTAGGGTCAGCTCCACTTTCCCTGCCTGAGGCTGTTGCCTCTGGAGCAGGAAGGATGAATGGCACCGTTGTTGCTCAGGAACGGGCACACTTAGGCTGGGCTTAACCGGAGCTGTCAGGGTGGGCTGTGACCTCTTTCCCTGCATCTGCAAGTGCTGCTTGCAATTTTGTGGAATTTGGTGATTTGGCAGTAGAAAGAGTACAGTTCTTTTCCATGGAATCCCAGGGAGCAGGGACAGGCCAGGTCTATCCCTGTTGTTGCCCTGGAAACTCCCAAGTGCAGCTTTGGCACTTCTCAAGATTTAAAAAAGGGGTTTGGGGGTGACTCCAGCCTTAAACTGAAATGCAAATCCTTGCATGCAGGATAGAGCAGTAGCTTCCCAAAACTGCAGGGGGTAGCAGACAACTGCTAATGAATGACTGAGAAGTGGGATTGGAAGCTGAAAAATGTATTCCTGATCTGTTTGAATTCCTGCTTTCTGTGCACCCTCTGAACTCCAGGAATTTTGAATTCCCTGGTTGTGGTGGCCTTCCCAAGGGGCTGTGAGGGGCAGGTTCAGTGTAAATAGAATTTCTCCAGAACTGGAGCCAGGAACAGTTCCCAACAAGGGGAAATCAAGGGATCAATCCAAGCACAGGAACAGCCAGAGGAAATGTGGGAAGTGTCACAAACCGAGGGTGTTGTTCCTTCAGTTCCCACTGGCTGCTCAAGGATTTCACTTCCAGCACTTTTATTGTGTTGCTCACTTCCCAAGGAAACAGTGGGAATGTGTAGGTTGCTGTCTCCTCTAATAGCAGAACAAGGCTTTTATTGCTATAAAAATGATATTTAATATATAAATAAATGTATATGTTTTATTCTATTTTATATTTTGCTTTTCTTGTTAACCCTGAGTGTTTTGGCAGAGCAGCTGAGGGCGGGGGCTGTGTGTGATTTAGGTTTGTACTTTATTGTCACAAGGCCAAGCTGTCCCTTGTCATGATTTAAGATCATCTCCAGCACCCCTGGCTTTGCCAGGCAGGTTTGGGTTAAATATTGATTTTTTCTGAGTCTGGGATTGGAATTCAGTATCCAAATCTAAACATTTCTAACCAGATCCTGTAAGAATCATCACCAGTTACATGCAGTCATTTCTTCTGAACTTCAAAAAATATTTAAACCACATCAAAATCAGTGCCTGCCATGGAATTTGCCATCTTTGCAGTACTAAAATTTACAAAAAAACCCCAAACCTTCAGATTTTGCTGCCATTGAAGAGCAGAAAATCCTAAAGCGGGGAGCTGTGGCTGCCCCCAGTGCTGTGTGTGAACAGCCCCAGGGCACGGAACAAGCCAGGATGGCTTTTCCTGGGCACAGCATTCCAGGATTTAGGCTGACCTAATTCCTTGGGAGGGAGGGCAGGGCAGCTGCCCTGCAGCCACTGAGCCCATGTCCTGGACCAGCCCGCTGGGGACACGGAGGGACCTTGTGCAAATCCCTTCACGAGTCACTTGGGGCTTTTCCCTCTGGACTGGTCAGTCCCGGGGAGCTGCTGCCCACTCACCCCACGGAGCTGGAACTCACCTTCCTCGGGGCAGAGCTGGCTCTTCTCAGTGCTGCAGTGCTGCGGGGTTTTCCCTGGATTTGAGCAGTGCAGCTTAAATGGAAATTCAGCCCTAAGAGTTGCCTTTCCCCCGTTCTGTGCTAGGAATTTCTGTTAAAGGAATGTCTGGATGGAGGAATAAATAATGTATTTATCTCACACGCAGCCGGCTTTGCGGGGCAGTGCCTTCAGCATGTGAGGGGCTCATCCATTTTTCATGCTGTTACATTTTCTGGCAAAGCCAGAGGAATTGGCTTTTATGTGTTGCTTCTTGGTCAGTCGTACCTGAAACACAAATCCAGCAATGTGCAGGAGGTACCCCGCAGACTTCAGCTTTTTAAAAACACTTTGGACACTCAGTTTGGAAGTGAAACCCATAAACCAGGGATATGTTGGAAATGCAGGTTTTGAACCATTGCTGTTTTGCAGGGAGCTGAATAAATTACAAAATCGTACACAGGGCTCTTAAAAATGCTGCTTTGTTGTTTTTCCTTTTACTCCTTTTTTTAATATAAAGCTTTTTCTTCTGAAGCCTTCTTGCTGCAAATCACTTTTTATATTAGTATTTAACGCGTCATTAGGGTAAACATGCAATATTTTTTAATAATTTGGATTAAATGAAACAAAATGTTGATAATGCAGGTCAAACTTTTCATCCAGCATCCCTTGATTTCAGGGTTTCTGCCTGAGGACTAGTGTGAGCATGCTGTGGTTGTGTTCATAATAAAAATCCTTTCATTCTTGTGGAGCTGTAACTGAACCCTGTGCAGCAGAGAATCAGCTCGTGGCACTGAAAGGCCACTTCTAAATAGGTCATGAGCAATGAAGTCAGTGGGGTTTGTGTTTCAGGCAGCCCTTCCCTCACGGAGAGCTGTCTGTGGAGATCTTTCCAGCAGGATCCTCGTCTCAGGCCTGCTCTGTGCTGAGATGGGGCTGCTGTGTTCAGTGCCACGAAATGTTGGGACCATTTTCACTCTCTGTGCACTGCAGATGATTTAAAAATGCCTTCTTGTGGGGTCCAGGGAGGAATTTCTGTCTGATCCCTCAAAAATTGAGGTGTAGCAGTTCCACATTCCCTGTGCTGAACAGCAGAGTCCTGCATTACACAGGGAATTTGGGATTTTCATGCAGCCTGAAGTGTGGAATTTGTATGGTCGTGTTTAGAAAGCACCAACTGAGTCCCTTGGGGTGTTGTGGAAGGACTTGGGGGGTTTGTCAGCCCTCCCTGAGCAAAGGCACTTCCTGAATAATTGGACATGGTTTGTCTGCCCTGTGTTTTGTGGGGTTTCCTTAACACGTGAGGAGTAATGGGTATTAGAAAAGCTATTTAGTAGGCAATGGGAACAAATTTGATGGTCTGAGCATGTATCAAAGGGGTCAGATGAGATTTTGCTGTGGAATTTTGTGTCATGGCTCAGTGTCCTTCCACTGAACCTGATCTGTTCTCAAGGTGGTGCCAGTGGTCAGGTGAATCGATTCCCAAAGCCAATAAAAGCAGGAGGAAGAACCTGTGATTCTGAAGTGTTTGTCAGCTCCTTGGCATAGCTGGGAGCTGCTGCAGTGCTCCACACACTGTACTATATTTAGCTGTTTCCAAGGAGATGTTCTGTGTGATATTGATAATTGCATTAATCCTTGATTCACACAATCTGCAGAAAGGAAACTGCTCCTTTTCCTACTGTTGGCTTTTTAATTGCTCAGTGATCTGTCATTTACAGACACCTCCATTGAAGCCCTTTGTGTGCTGGGAGAAAAACCGGTGGTCCAAGGATGGGTTTTGTAGCACAGAACGACTCCTGAGCTCTGTGATGTTCCTGCCTTTCCCTGCTTTGTTTCAGGAATGTCTGCACTGTCAGGAGGTTGAAGGGATGGCTCGGTGACATCCTGAGTTTTCTGTGTCACAGGCTGAGAGCCTGAGCGTGGCCTCCCCTCGTGCCAAGATGTTCATGGTTGAAAACACAGCTCTGCTCACATGTGCAGTTCTCACTGGACAAAGAACCTGCTTTGGGGGTTCACTCACTCTGCCTGGGAAATCTTTCAGGGCAGAAATCTTTCTCACCCTGGACCTTTTCCTTGTGCATCTCTGAGTGTAACAGGAATTGCTGAGGTGGAATTATTTCAAGCAAAACTTTTGAGACTTTACATTTCAAATATATTCTGCATAGTTGACCTGCGGTGAATTAAATGGAGTTGGAAAGGAGAAGCAAACAGCCAGCTAAAAGCTGATGTACTGGTTTAAAGCATGGAATTCTCCATGGATGCTCTCCCTGCATCCTGGTGTCTGTGAAGTGGAGCTTTTTAATTGCCTTGCTGTTACACTCCAGTGTTTCATGGATATATAAAGGACTTCGTGTCACAGGGTCTACAAGCAGATCTTGGCAGAGTTAAAACTCTTCAGGTTATGTTTTATTCTGCTTCCCTTCCATACTTTATTTGGAACTGCAGCTGACCTAGTTGTTCATTTCAGTGAAATACTCTGAGACATTGTCTTTTCTCTTGTAGAAAAGAAAAAAGGAGAGCACGGGGCTGAAGGAGAAAGGAAATGAGCACTTCAAGAAAGGAGGTGGGTTGATCATCTTTGAACACCGTGTGGATGCTAGAGAATCTCAGAATAGTACTGAGCCATCGCGGTGGTGCTGCAGAAAACCCTGAGGAAGATCTCACACCGTCCTTGTTGAATTTTATCACCCCTTTCATTCTTCTTCCAGCTCTAGAGGAGAGACAGAGATACCAGACCTCCTTTAGAGTTGTTTAAATCCCAAAGATTTGGATACTAAAGCGGGATTCCCATGAAAGCTGAGGGCTTACATACAAAAACATGGATTTTGGACTGCCTTCCAAGTGCCAGGGTTTCTTTTACTGATCAAAAAAGGCTTCCCCCGGGCTCTGAGTTGGGCTCATGGTTGTGCTTAGAATTGATGCAGGACCTGGGGCTCTGTAGCTGCCTTGTACCTTTGTACATTGATTTTAATGAGCAAACAGAAGGGGGGAAGTGGTTTTGACACCTGCCTTTGATTTAATCTGCTGGTGGGTGGAGGATTCCCAGAGAAAGCAGGAAATGCAGGTTCCTGCTTCCCTTAGTCAGCAGGACACAGCCAAGGAATCTGTGTGCCCTGCAGACCAGGCAGAGGCTGGAGGTGCCTTGTTGTGTCCTAAGGGAACACAATCCTGGGAATGCTCTCCAGCTCTGGAAGGCATCAGAGAGGGCAGGAGGGAACTGCTCAGCCCAGGAGAGCCGCAGGCCTGGGGCGTTGGCTGAGGCACCTGCTGGAGTCTCATCCCTGGCCTCTCCTTGACGAGCCCTCTGACATTTAAGTCAGTCACTGAGGATGATGTGGCCATAAAACCTCCCTGCAGCTGCTCTGAGCAGGTACAGGGCAGTGACGGGCCAGGGACACACTTCATCCAAAGGGATTCCACCTCTGCTCAAAGAGAAGGAAACAATTTCAGGGATGAGAATTGCATCCACATCCTGCTGCACTTGTTGCATTCAGCTCAGGAGTATATTTCTGCTTTTACAAGCAGAATTAAGTCAATTTTAAAATAATCAATTGTATTTATGCATTTAGTAATGCTCTTTGAGAGCAGCTACCGATTCTGGTGTAAAAGCACCAGGTACTGAGAAATGTTTCCAAAGGAACCTCAGCCATGGGGTTCAGTGATGTGAAATAAATGGTTTGGTTTGGGTTTTTCCTGTTGCTCTGCAGACTATGGAGAGGCAGAAGACTCCTACACTAAGGCTCTGCAGATTTGCCCAGCCTGCTTCCAGAAGGACAGGGCTGTTCTGTTCTCAAACAGAGCTGCTGCAAAAATGAAACAGGTGAGTGTTGGTTTTATTCTGTGTCACACTGCATTGAGGCTGGGACAAATGCAATTATGAAGTGATCAGAGCCCTCCAGGACCATGGAGTCCAAGCTGTGCCCCATCCCCACCTCGTCCCCAGCCCAGAGCACCGAGTGCCACCTCCAGGCCTACCTTGGGCACCTCCAGGGATGGGGACACGAAGAAATACGACTTCAATCTAACAAAACTACTTTGTGTTCTAGGACAAGACAGAGGCTGCCCTGAGTGACTGCACCAAAGGTACTTTTTTCTCTCTGTGCTGCCCTCGTGCCAGATTTTTATACACAAATTGTGTCATTTAGTGCCTTTACTGCAGAGCTGTAATTTGGGCATAAGGGTCTTTAAAGAATTGAACAGAAAACACCTGATTTGTATTACTGTTTCGTAAAATGTCTGTCAAACCTTTCCTGTCTGCAGTAACTCACTTTTTATTCTCTTGTGCCATAAGGCTGCAGCTCGTACTTGTTTTTAATGGGAAAGTCTTTTCTATGGAAACTGTTTCCCACACCTGTGATTTCAAACCCACTTCCACCTGCCATTCCCCCCAAATCCTGGTTTAATCCCCGATTCCAAAGAACTGTGAGGCTGTATAGAGTTAAAAGCATTATCAAGTCCCTTTCCTGCACAGCTTTTGCTTTGTCACCAGGGCTTATGTTCCCCTGTTCCTGCCCTGCAGTTCTGTCCCTGCACCTTCTGGTGGAATCGGTTCAGCTGTGCTTTGCTTTATTGCTTCCGCCCACTCACCCACCCTCGAGTGTTTGTTAAACTCCCTGTGACAGCTGGGGAAAAAAATCCAAATTACCAATCAGAGAACTAATCCAGTGGCTGTGTGCCAGAACTGCCTGCACAGAAATGGGAGGCTGTGCGTGCTGAAAGGGCTCCTGGAGGTACCAAATCCTCCCTGGCCTCTCTCACTGGGGCTCTGCCTGGCTTTGGTGCTGCTGCTTTCTGAAAAACACCTTGGATTTTGCAGTGGCTCAGAGGGAATCCATGTGCTTTGAGCAGGGAGACTTCAGCTGCCAGGGCCTGACACTCCCCAGGGACTGGAGCACAGCAGAGCAATTCAGTCACCTGCAGCTTGCTGACTGTGGCATTGCCTTTGTCCTTCCCAGAAGATAAACTGGAATATTTACCTGGATAATCTGAGATTTAATTGTCCCCAGAACCATTTTAATGGGCTAGGAATTATAAAATGGACAGACCTCCCTCTGTGATGAAAAATCCTTCATAGTCCCTCTTTCTGAGGTGAAGTCTTTCACATTCCCTGATTCTGAGGTGAAATCTTTCACATTCGCTGTTTCTGTGGTGATATCTTTCACATTCCCTGTTTCTGTGGTGAAAAATGGATGAAGGAATTCTTGAGAAATTACCATGTGGAGGTTACTGCTGAGTTTAGCATTCAGTCTGAACTGCTACTGCAAACATCCCTGGCTGCCAAGGGAATGAGGAGGGGAAAAGCTGAGATTCAGTCAGGATGCCCCTCTGCCAGCTCACAGAGCTGAAGTCACTGTTTGTGCATTCCCAACCCAATCTGGACTGTTCAATATTAAATTCAGAAGAGCTCCAGAAATTCTCCTGGAGTTTGTCTCCGCTTGAACTGAGATAAGCATGGCAAGGCTGCTTTTCCCTGCTGTGTGTGTCTGGAGGGATATTTAACTTTAGCTGCAATCTAATAATAGCCACTTGCTAAACACACAAAAACTGAAATATCTTGCAGGTCCTTAAAGTTTCTGTAGCATCCCTCAGAATCCCTGCATGGATAGGATTGCACATTTAAAGCTTTGTGACCATAAATCACTTCCATCTGTGATAGATAGTGGACATTAAATGAAACATGATCCTGAGACCATCCCATGCAGCTGTTTCTGAATTCTGACTTAGCTTTAAGCTGTGCCTCTGCTTGATCCTGAGTTACATTCTAAGGACAACTTAAAAATGTAATACACACTTCAGAATTCATTTGAGGGGTGGAGAAATGTTTCGAGTACAACCCTGGGCTTTGGTTTTGTTTTCCAGCTGTGGAATTAGACCCTCACTATGTCAGAGCTTTGCTGAGGAGAGCAGAACTCTATGAAAAAACAGAAAAATTAGATGAAGCTCTGGAAGATTATAAGGCAGTCCTTGAAAAAGACCCATCAGTTCATCAAGCCAGAGAAGCTTGCATGGTAAGCTTAAGCCTTTCGGTGAACTTTGACCTAACTTATTTATCATTATTTTAGTTCAGCTTCACATCAGTGAACCTGCAATGGCTTCTGCCTCAGAAGGAAAAAAAAAAATCATTTGCATCACCTGCAAATTTGTCTCTAAGCCCACTCTGAATATGTTGTTACAAAAATCTTATTGAAAGGCTTAATTGTTTAAAGTCTCCATTTGGGAAGATAAATCATTAGCGGCGATTCTGCCCCCCTTTTCCCCACACTGTGGTGTTGTAAGTGACAGATTAGGAACAGCTTTTATGGCATATTAGGCAAGAAACCTTGCCTGGAATGATTTCCTGGGGGACTGGATCAGTTGCACTGATGGCAGAAAATACTCTGCTTAACTGTGTGAGTGCTGTTGGTGGTGAGGGGTGATCCCATTAAACAGCTGAGCTCCCAAAAAGGACCTGCAGCCTCTGGAGCTGGGCTGGGGCTTCCCCTGGGCCAGGAACAGCTCCCCAGGGAATGGGCACGGCCCCGAGGCTGCCACAGCTCCAGGAGGGTTTGGACAACACTCCCAGGGATGCCCAGGGTGGGATTGTTCAGGTGTCTGGGCAGGGCCAGGAGCTGGACTGGATGATCCTGGTGGTCTCTTCCCACTCAGGATAATCCAGGGTTCTGAGTCAGACCCTCAGGGGTGGCTGGTTCTGTCCAGGCTGTTTGGAACCTCTGGAAGTACAAACACTGTCCTTGTACCTCTGCAAAGCCATGCTTTTCTCTCAGGGACTGTGCCCCTGATGGTCCCACAGCAGAGCCCTTGCCCAGCCCCAGAAGGGAATCTCCAGCAGTGCTGCTGTTCCTCTGGCCATCCTTCAGGCACAGCTCCCAATGCTCAGTGTTTATTCCTGATTTCTGTGCCTGGGCAGTGCAGAGCTTGGGGTTCCACCCCCCTCCTGCTCCCTGACCTCCCTTGGCCAGGCAGAGCCTTTGGCTGCAGAACCCTTTGGACAAAATGCCCTCAGTGTACCCTGCACTGGGATTTGGTCTGTTCTGCCTTGAGCTGGTCCTTGTCAGACTGGAGGGGAGAAGCAAACTATTGAGACTGAAGCTTAAAACTCCCTTCTTGAAAACCTGTTCAGGAAATCCTGACATCTATAACTTTACACTTTTCAAATATTCATCATAAATCTCTCAATTTCCTAATAAAAACCCCCAAGTTTCAGCTGCTGACTCCCCATACCTGGTTACATCTCTAACCTGGAGGAGGCTGAGCAGCTTTGCTCTGCTGTAAGGTGAAAGTGTCTCTGCTTTGCAGGAATATCACAGAATCCTTTCCCTCTCACTGGCAATGAAAATGATGCCTCAAGAAAATCTGCAAATTGGCTTCATTCACAGTTGGAGCAAATCTTCCTCTTCCCTGCCCACAGGAATGATCTCACACTGCTCTAGGGAATGTCATGACCCTGTTAAATGACAGATTAAAATATGAAATGCACAACAGTTCTCTGATTCCTGATTTGGTACCTGCTCCAATATTTGAGCGCTGTTTGTATTTCAGGAGTGCAGAGCTGGGGTTCTGATTTCAATCCTCCGTTATTTTTGACTTTTTCAATGCCAGACTAAACAGTTTGGAATTATCGTGATTTGTGGTCAAATCATCCCTGTTGCTGCTTTCCCAGAAAGTTTCATTATATGGAAGCAATGCTTAGGTTTGGCTTTTCACAGGTGTGTAACTGTGGGGAGAATTTCAGCTTCCACACAGGTTTTGAGGGATTTTAGGGCAGATGAAGTGATTTCCCAGAAGAAGCTGTACTTTGGGATAAGTATCACAGCCACCAGATAAAAATAGGTGTCCATAAGGACATTGCTGGAGTGGGAAATGCTGAGTCTCTGGATTAGCAGAGTTCAGAGTCCAGAGCAGGAACTGCACATCAGGATTTGTGTCTCTGTCACTGCTGATGTCCAAAACGGGAGTATTATTGAAAACAGGGCTCTGACTCCAGTTTTTCTCTCTCTCCGCAGAGATTACCACAGCAAATTGAGGAGAGGAATGAAAAATTAAAGAAAGAAATGTTGGGTGAGTAGCATGTACTTCCATAAAAATCTCCATAAGCTTCATAGAAAAAAAAAAGTGTGAGTAGAATCTCTTGTATAAAATTTAAAGAGGTAAATCTGAAAGGAAATATTTGTTCAGTGTTAAACAAAACTCCTGATTTCTCAGTTGCTTGGTTTCACCTACAGTAAATTGGAGACAAGGAATTCTTCCATGCAGAAAAGGCCATTAGTTCTATTTAAAGAAGAAAGAAAACTTAAAACCTTCTAAAACAATTTCATATTGATGTATGTGAGAGCTGGGGAAGATGGTTTGACCCAGGCCAACTGTTCAGCCCTTTCTCCCTGCAAATAAACCCTCAAAGCAAACATTCCCATGAAAGGGATTAATCAGGGCTTTCTCTAAACCTGTACCTGAAGGAACTCCCCCAGCTGGAATAACTGAGGATGTTTGATCGGGGGGCTAAAGAAATAAATGTGATTATTTCTGTAGCACTTCCAGCCCAGAGACCTCCAGGTGTTCATGTTTGCCTTGATTTATTCAGCATTTCATTGCTGTTTGGTCGGAGGCTGAATTGGACCTCCCCAGGGTTAGCACCAGGACTGGAATTACATTTCCTAAGGCAGTGTTTGGTGGGAAGGGGAAAGCAGTGTTTGCCTGTTCTGCAAAAAATCAGGTTAAACAAACTCAGCCTGTCTTTCACACTGATTCTTGATATATTTGGGAAGAAGAGACTGTTTCAGCTTATGCTGATATTTTCCTGTAATTTCTTTTCCTGCTCTGCAGCCTCTGATTTGCTCTGGCTTTGTTCTGCTCTGACCTAGCAGAGTGTCAGGGAGGCTTTGCAGAGCTTTACAGGATCGGAGTCTGCTTCGCCCATTGTGCTGAGAACAAGCCCTAAATAAAGCAGGTTAAGGGTGATAGGGCTATAAATAAATGACAAATGCAGAAAATCTCCAGAAGGATCAGGCCCATCGGTAGGACATGGGATGGGTTTCAGCACAAAGTAATATGAAAATAATTCCTGATCTTTGCTGAACTCTAAAGGGCCTCACTAATCACAAGGGATTTGACTGGAACAGTAAATCCAACCCCAGTTCTGCTCTGCTGGTTTTTTCCTGGATGTCAGACTAGATGGGATCTCTTTTAACAGTGTTAATACCTTAAAAGTGGCAGTTGAGATTTCTGAACTGGGCTTTTGGGAACCAGTTCAGACTGTTTCTGTTGGGATTCTGGAGAAGGAAATCCCTTCTCGGTGATGTCACGCAAGGAGTTCAAACAGCTGGAGAGCCAGACTGAGAGCGGGGTAGGACAGCACCGAAGCTGTGTTCACCCCCAGCCTCACGTGTGACAGGATGGTCACAGCTGGGGCTAAATGACAGTGACATGGTGGCAGTGGGGCAGGGGGGCTGAGCTCAGCACTGCCTGAGCTCCCTGGTGTCACACAAACTGAGGGGCTTCTATAAAACATTCTCTTGAAGTCAGGAATGCGGGCCGCTCCTTCTCCTGAGTGTTCCCAGATTCCCGGTGTTGCTGTTAAGGGAGGCAGTGGTGATGCCACGGAGCTGCCCATGGAGGAAGGAAACGCTTCCCAAAGTTTGCAAACTGCTGCAGCTCTGGCTGAGGTCGGGGGAAAGCCCTGGAGGGGATTTAGGTCGGACTTCTGGAAGGAGCGGGAGAAGAGAAACTCGGTGGAATGTGGTGGTGATGAGATTCCTTTGGATTGTTTCGTTGTGCAGTGAATTTGTTTGAAGCTGTTCCCACTTTTCCAGCCTTTCTGACGGCATTTCTCACTGCCAGGATGGACCTGGCTCGTGGCACTGCGGCAGGAGCTGCTCTGACTGGGCCTGGACAGTGCCAGGGGGACATTCCTGCCTTCCCACAGGGCAGCTCAGGTGCCTGGGTTGTATTCCAGACTTTCGGGTTCCAGGACAGCAAATCAGAGGCATCCTGAGAGTTCCAGTCCGGGCCTGCTCCAGGAGCACTGACACTAAACTGAAATTAGGAGCAATGTCCCAGTTTGTGCTTTGGCTCCTTTGGATATTGAAGTGATCCTCAGTCAGGGAATTGGCCTGTCCTGGTTTTGCTGAGCTTTTATTCTTTCAACTCAAACAAGCCCTGGGTTGCCCAACCATCTCCCACTGTCAGGGCACTGGAGCTGTGTACAAACAAACCCAGATAAATGGAGTGCATCCTCCTCCTTCCCAAGTGTGCTTCCCGTTTCCCAGGGCTGCAGCTCCTTTCTGTCAGAGGCTGAACCCCTTGTGCAGTGCTTGTGTGTAAATATCCCAGAGCACACATTCCTGGCTGGATTTTCCTTGTGTGCAAGTGCTGGCCCACGTGACTGCTGAGGTTGATGTCACCAGAAAAATCCTGTTTTGTGGCCAAGCCAAGCCCACTCGTGCTGTGTCCCCTCAAGGATCTCCCTTTTCCAAGGCTGACATTTGTATTTCAGTTATTCCGTGTTTTCCATCAGCTCAGCTGCCACTGATGTTTGCTCAGGATGAAGTGACCCCTGAGTTCACATCAAAGAGAGCTGGACTTGGAGCAGCCTTGGGAAGGAGCTTTGAAATCCAAGTGGTTCTTTCCCTCTGTGCTTCCATGAGCATCCTCTGCCTCAGGGACTGAGGATGTGAACAATGACCATTTTCTGGGGGGGTTTTGTATTTCTCTCCTTAAAGCCAACAATTTGCAGTCTTGTTTAGAGACTTTTATAATTATTGTGATATCTGGGACCACTCCTTTGGGGAGAGGGTGTGAGGACAGGGGAACTTTGGAATGGTTTTAGCAGTTTGGGGGCCAGAGCACCTCACCTGGGCCTTCCTGCCCAAAAGAGATTTTTCCAGCTACCTGAGATGAGCAAGGATATTTATTAGGCTTTGTGCCTAAAGAATTATGGGGTTTGGTTGTTTGGATTTTTTTATATTGACAGCTATGTTGTGTTTGCAGCTGAGCTGCTAAACCCCAACCCTGCACAAGGTGAGTTTAAATAGTTAAACCAGAGCCAAATTACAGTTGCAGTTCAACCCTCATTTACCATTTAGGGAAGGGAGAAAGATTTGCCCTTGCTCTTTTAATTGCTTAAAAATGTTAGTAATATAAAAAGTTACACAGAGGGGAGACCTCATCAGGAAATTTGTCTTTTCTCCAAAAGAATTCTTTACACAAGCAAGATGGAGCTTTTCAACTTCCAAACCCCACATTAACACCAGCAGCTAAGCCAGAATTATTGCCAGAAAGACTGAATAGCAATTAATTTTGGCTGTTACATCTTAATGTAAATTGTGAGTAATCTTTTCCTGCATCTGCCTCTTTCAATAGGGTGTTAAATTGCAGTTTAGGTGGGTAGTGAATCACAGACTTCTGAGCCCTAAATTGATTTTTACAGTTCTGTTTTCTTGTTAACCCCTGAATATTTGCTTTGGTGAAGAACCTGACTGTGCTGGAGTTGCAGGTGGAAAATAAACAGGGTGTGTTTGAAAGAAAAAGAGCAAAATGTGTGAGAATAAGGACAGAGGGAGGAGAGGGTGACCCTGCTTGGGGACAGGGAGTGTTGGAGGCTGGGCAGCCTCTGCAGCTGAGTCCCAGCTCCACGTGGTGCCTTTTCCTTCCTCCCAGCAGAGGCTCTGAGGGAGCTTTTCTTTGGGAGGGGGTTGGAGTTCACTACAGCCCTTAATTTAGGGCTGAAAGGAGCTGGGGGAGGAGGAGACCGAGCTTCCCTACAATGCTGGCTCTGTGTGTGCCAAGACAGCAGCAGCAGCTCCGGGCTGGAGTGCCCGGAAAAGCCAAGGCTTTCTTCTGCCTCATGAACAATTAATGCAGTGTGGCTGCCCCAGAGCCTGGCTGGGGAGGGAGAGAGCAGGAAGGTGATCTGGGATGTGCTGGTGGAATTATCATAAAGCCCCAAATCTGGGATGTGCTGGGGAGCTTCAACTTGTCCAAACTTCTGCTATATTTTTGGGAAATCTACAATTCTGCATTGAAACCAGGAGGAAAAGAATGTTTTTCTTGGAAAACTGACCATGTTCTTCCTTTGTGTTGTTATGCCAGGGGTTTATGTTCAGCCAGCAGTGCAGTTGTTACCTCTGCTTCCTGTTTCAGTTTATCCATTCTGTAATTTCTAGATATGATTTTTTTAAAGGATGTCCTTTTGTTGTCCTTCCCCTCTTACAGCTGTAGCAAGGTGCATTTTCCAGAGTCAGAAATCACGTGTGATCCACATACTGACAGGACTTTATTAACTCTCATACCCTGTGGATATTTAACAATGGTTTTTAATTCCTGCTAAGAGCCTAAATATTAACCAAATGCAGATCCTCAGCATTTACCTGTGATGGATAAATCAGCAGGGCTGGGCTGTGGAGTTGGGTGTAATTCCATGGGAGTTTGCCCTCTGCTCAGCTCTCACCGTGTTCTTTTGGAATGTCATTGCAGGCAAACTGAAGGATCTGGGCAATTTGGTTCTGCGCCCCTTTGGCCTGTCAACAGAGAACTTCCAGATCAAACAGGATTCCTCAACTGGCTCCTACTCCATCAATTTTGTTCAAAACCCCAACAACAACAGATAACGTGGATTCCGTGTGGCGCTGCACATCCCATGCCAGGACCCAGCAAACCAACACCCTCCACCCCCAGGGGAAGAGGAGACTCAGCAAACTCATTTCCCAGCTTGTGAAATTGTTTGCAATGTGGATGTAAAGCAACTCATTCGACTTCTCATAGTGATAACTGTGTCCAGTGTGTGATTTATTCTTTTTTTAAATTTTTTTCCCCCTTCCCTTGCGGTGTTTGGCTTTTCCAAGAGGCAGTTCCTTGGTTGGGCCCACTCAGTGCTGGCAGCACAATGGTAGCAGCAGTTCAGGGGAATCCAAAGGCTGGAACAAAGGCTGGTGGTGTCCTGGGAATGGGGAAATCCAGCAGCAGCACTGCCCCACCCTCAGCCGGGTGGGACTGGCACTGCTGGCCACAGCTCTGCCCTGCAATCATGGATCTTGTAATAAAGGCTTGGTACTTCTGCTCTTTGGGTTGTGAGGTTCTTGCCTGGGCTGAGCTCTCCCCAAGGTGGGTTTGTTGTTAAAGGTCCCACAAATAACACCTTGCAGGACATTCGCTAGGATTTTTTGGCCCAGCTTGCAGCAATGTGCCACCCTTCCAGCAGTTTGTTTACTTGATACGAATTTTTCTGAGGGCAACAAAGACATTTTGTGCCTCCCTCTGTACCTGTACCCTGTAAAGGTACCTTCAAATGGAATGTGCTTGTCTGAGATCCATTTGTGTTGCAGGGATCCACAGGAGTTGATTGCAAAAAGTCTGCACAGTCACTGGACCTTGAGGACGTGGAAGTGTTTCTAGAATGAGATGATCTCTGAGCTCCCTTCCAGCCCAAACCAGGCTGTGATATAAATATAAATATATGTGTATATATATTTATATGTTCTGTTGTGGTGGTGCATTCAGGTTTTGGAGAAGGTGCCTTTTGTAATTCCTGCTTTCCTGGGTTTTATCAGTGCTGAAGTGTTTACAGTGGAGGCAGATTCTGCACTTGTCTCCATGCAGATTTCAGTACATGATTTAATTAAACAATTAGCAGTGGCTGCCTTGGCTGTTGGGTGTCATCTCCAATTCATTTCAGGAAGTCTCTGTGTGTCTGAAATTCAGCAGCTCCAGCCTTTCACTGAAGGAAGAGCCTTTCCAGGCACGGTGGGTTTGGTGCTTTAATGTCATTTTTGTCTCTGCAGCTGTGAAAGGTTTTTTTGATTGTTAAACTCTGTCCTGCTGCATTTTTAGTTTAGTTTTAGTTTAGAGCTGAGCCCAGGGGGCTGATGAGCTGTGAAACTTCTGCTGCCTGAGCCGAGCTCTGCAGGGAAGGCTCAGTGGCTTGGGATTGGTAGAAATGTTAATAATCTTCCCTAAAACCTGGAGCACTGCGGAGCAGAGGTGTCCAGGCTGCTGCAGGGAGCCCTGGGCAGGGCTGGGCTGGGCTCAGGGGGCACCTGGGCCTTGTCAGGCCCCAGCACCGGCCCTGCACCACCAGCTGGGCCCTGGTTCCACTCACCTGCAACATCCCAGCACACCCCTGCACGTGCAAAAATGGAACCACTTTAGAACTACCTCGGATGCTTTAAATTTTAATTTTTTAAAATTCTTTAAAATTTCCTTGCTCTGAGCAGTTGGTGTCTGTCCCTACCCACACTGTGTGCAGTGTCACTCACCCGTGGGTGGCTCTTGTGCCCAGTTCCACCAGTGGCCTTTTCCAACCTGCTGCTTCAGGGCTTCAGGGACATGAGTTCTGTTCTTCCACTCTGTTCCTGCTTCACCTCTTTGAAGGCCTGGGGAGCTGCAAATATTTCTTCTTGGCTGGAGGCTGGGGAATTTCTGGGAAATAAAAGCACAACAAAGCTTTTGAATTTCCTACCTGCTGTGCAAACACATCATCAAATCACTGTGCAACTCCCCTGCAGGATGCCTGATGTGCACCTGTAGTTTTCCAGTGAAGGGAAGGGCACAGGAAGCAGGACTGCAGGTGATTAGTGTCTGTAATTTAATTGGATTGTGTGAAAGTCACTGGGAATTGGGCACACTGGTACTGAGGACTCAAACCTCGAGGTCATCCCTCCCTCCTCAGTGCCACTCTCCAGCTGGACCAGAAACCTCTGGCAGGTGTTACCTGCCACGACAGCACGTCCTCCTCTAGGCAAAATTCCAATTAATTGTCTGAAAGTCCTTTTGCACTGTCCAAATCCTGAACAAGTGCATGCATTTTGCTTTTGATTTTTAAGCAGTTTTTTATGTCTAAACTAGTCCTCAGAGCTGCCACCAGTAGAATAACTGGTGCTTCCTCCTGGTGCCACTGGCCACAACTCAGGGAGGGCCAGCGAGGTTTGAGTCACACATGTTGGATTTACAACCTCTAATAGGAAAAAACTTTTATGAAACATAATCTTTTAAATATAAGTGCTCTTAAACCAAACAGTTCCTTGCTCAACTGTTCCAACAGTTACTCACCTTCCTGGTAACCAGCATGTGCCTCTTTTCCAGCTGGAACTGTCCATCCTCAGCTCCCGCCTTTGTTCCTCCTTCCTTTGCCTGCCAAACACAAAACCTTTCAGTACCTGGCCTTTCCCCTGAGGTGTTTGCACAGAAATAAAGGGAATGTTGGTCTTGTCCATAAGCTGAGTTAAGTCTATCCCTCCAAAGAACTTCCTCCAGGATTTCTGTAACACTTGTGGCTCAGACCTTCCATTTTTTGACACCAGAACTGACACTGGGATTTGTCTCTGTTTTATGCAAAGGTTCTCACTCACTTCTCTGTTTGTTCCCTCAGAGACTTTAATCCTTTTGCCTGCAGATGGGCTGAGGTTTTAGACCTCAGAGAATCACAGATTGCCAGGATGGTTTGGGCTGGAAGGGACATTAAAGCTCATCCAGTTCCACTCCCTGCCATGGGCAGGGGCACCTTCCAGAGACCACTTTGCTCCGAGCCCCATCCAACCTGGCCTGGAACAGCTCATTCCAGGTCCTGCCCCACAGAGGAGCTGAACACCCGCAGTTCCCTCCATCCCACCAAACATTAGGAGCATTTAACATCTCTTAAAAGATAAAAAAAGCAGCTCCCCAGTTCACATCTTCAGCTCTGTCTCTCACAGCCCCAAGGGAGGCAGCTGAAGGCCACACTCCAGGGAAGGGTCCATGGGTCTGACACTGGCCCAGCATGGCCAATCCCTCCTGCCCAGCGGGGTCCAAAATCCCCCCAGCTCATCCCTTGGGGTGTTCAGGAATTGACAAAGCACGGAGCTCTGAAGCCCAATCCTTCCCTCCTTGATTAGCACAGAACTTCCTAGGATCTCCCTGCCCCTGATTAGCACA
The DNA here is from genome assembly GCA_013399195.1 of Dicrurus megarhynchus. Classification (NCBI taxonomy): domain Eukaryota; kingdom Metazoa; phylum Chordata; class Aves; order Passeriformes; family Dicruridae; genus Dicrurus; species Dicrurus megarhynchus. The sequence goes on from VXAD01008104.1 coordinate 319,615, forward strand.
GCTCCAGCCAGGGAGAGAGGAGAAGCTGCTGGTCACCAGTTCCTAGGCTTTAATTAGCTGTGTTATTCCCAAGGGATTACTGCTGCAGCCAAGAACCAATTATATCCCACTGCCTCCTCTCTAACATGGGCAGAGATGCGCTGGGGCACATTTAATGTGCAGCATTCATACGTTGCTCATTCACAAGCTTTCCCTGTTTGGATGAATCCCAACATTTTCTTGCTCAGCAACTTCGTTTTTCCCACCCCGGGCAGGGCTGTGACTGCTGGGGAGTCGCTGCTGGGGGGGCTCTGGGCAGCCCTTGGCACAGGAATCGTGGCACTAAGCCAGAGGCATCACTGCCTACCCTGACAAAGATTAAAGGCCCTAAATCAACTGAAAATTAAAATAAACCCCTTTTTTTCCTGATTCTGCATGTTCAGTGGGAATCTCCCAATTGGAAACCATCTGCAGCTGCAGCCTGGAGTTCCCAGAACCGCACAATTCTCACCCGTTGTTTCTCAAGGAGACAGTGTACAAATCCTGCATTCCCTAAGTGGATGCAGCAGGATTAGGTTTGCCTTTCCTGGCCTGGCTGGGTCCAGTGCTCTGCTCCGGGCTCCCAGGACTGCCTGCCTGGTGTCCATCAGCTCCAGGAGCAGCTGCTGAGCAGGGACTGCCCCCCTGGCAGCCAAGGAGCTGGGAAGGATCTGGGAGGGAGCCGTGCCTGTTCTTTTGGGATAAGCACACACTGGCCAGTGGGTTTTTGTTCCTGTCTCTGGAGAGTGAACTGCAGCACCCCCCTCCCTGCAGGGAACAGGGATGTCAGGAACAGGGATGTCAGGAAGAAGGGGAAATGCTGTTATCTCATCTGGGCGGTGGCTGCTGGAAGAGCTTTCTAAGTGTATTCCTGAGTGCTGCTGGCGAGTGCCCAGCAGGTCCCTGGAGAGGCAGCGGGGCCAGGGCTTTTCTAATTGCATTTGTCCTATTTCCATGAGCCCCTTTGGCTGTGACCCTCCATCATGGGGCACTCCTCTGTCTGAGGGAGGAAGAATTGCAGTATTTGGGAACTTAGGGAGAGGAGGAGGCTGGGAGCTCACAGATTTCCTGCCCGTGGCTCCAGCCCCGAGCTGCCCTTGAAGCGACAGCTCTCGCTGTGCCCCAGCACATGTTTGTGTCCCTGCTCCCAGCTGGAATGCAGCTGAGGCCGTGGAACCTGGAGCCAGCAGCAGGTTTTCCAAGCCGAGATGCAGCTGATGGCTCCTGACAGGATCCTGCAGTGTTAATGCAGAGGGGTGTGAAGTCCAACCCCCCCAATCCTGCTCTCACAGCTCATGCCCAATGCTGTCTTTTTAAAGGCAACCACAGCCAAGTGAGAGAATCACAGAAGCATCATCCACATCCATCAGTGCCAGTATTCCTGGGGTCTTATCCTTAGCATGGTCCAGTATCCATCCCTGAACACCCTGGAGCCCCCAGCCCCTTCCCCTGACAGCTCAGAGCCTTCAGTGTTTGGATGAGCCCTCCAGCAGGAACAGCCTCACTTAATATTTAATGACCAAGACAACCACAGACAGAAATTCCAGTCCCCAAGCTCTTAAGATGTGGAGCTCAGCTGAAAATTTGGATTTCAAAATATGAACTACCCCTCCTGGGATTGGAATATTTACCCCAAATGCAGAACACACCAAAAACCTCTGCAGGGCTGTCCAGTCTGCCAAGCGTGGAGCACCCACGGCTTGTGCTGCAAACCCAGCAAGGGAGGCAAAACAAAGAGCACAGAGACACTCGAGGGAGAAGCAGGAGCAGAACCATAAAAGCCGGACATGGAATGTGAATAAAACCCCCCAGTATGACCCAGCAAACAACAGGAGCCTTTTCCTGGCTCCCTGCTCTGCCTGCAGAACACCACGGGGAGAACAAATCCCAAAACAACCGGAGCAAGGACAAGGGAGGAGGACACAAAACCACAGCAGCGAGGGGGAGTTGGTGCCAAGGGCTTGGCTCTGCCCCAGAGGGCTCGGCCCTGGCCCTGCTTCCCTTGGAGCAGAGGGATGAGCTCTGAGCACCCGACCACACCTCACCTGCCACGGAATCCTCCCAGCCAGGGGCATTCCCAGCTTTCCATACAGTCCTCAAGCACAGAAGGGCCTCTCCATGCAAACCAGGCAGCCTGACATGTTCCTTAACGCAGGAGAGGAGCCCAGGGAGCTCTGAGGGAATCGGGAGCCCCTCAGGCCCAGCCGCGCCTCAGGCAGGGCCCGGCGGCCTCACCCGAAATTCTCCAAAATCCCCGGTGTATGACAGCGTGAATTCACCATGTCACTGTCACCGAGCCACCATTCCCTTCAGGAACGTCCCTGCTGGTCTCACCCTGCAAGATCTAAACTCTGATCCCTCACACTTTGGATGGGAATCTCTCCAAACCCCCCGTGCCAGAGCTGCACTTTTGCCCTCATTAAGCGTGGCCCTTTTGATGCTCGGGGGCAGCAGCAAACGCCATTAGAGGGGCCTTGTGTGGGCCTGGCCTCACTTGGGTCACCTTTATCCCTTTGCCAAGCACTGGAGTGAGGATTAATCCACGGAGTAATTGCAGAGCTCTGAAATCTGCCCGGCCAACCTCTCTCGTGGCTCCGTCCCCACAGCGCTGCTGCCAACTCCGTGTCACAAAGGAAAAGCCATTAGCGAGCAATTACATTTCAGCAGGATTTCCCAGCCTAATGAGGATCGCCAATTCAAGAGGAACTGCTGCAAGGCTGAAGGAATAATGAGAGAAAAGGGATGGGAGTTTCTGTAACCCCGACAGAATGAGAAACAACCAAGAAGGAAAAGAAAACCATCTGCTGGAGCTGTGCTGGGGCCACAGGCAGATGTGGGGGTTTGTCACAGCGCTTCCAAAGCGTCCCAGGCTGAGCCAACAGCAGCACTTCACAGTCAATTCAGTTTTGGGGGAAAACTCCTGATTATCGACAAGAAGTCACTGCAACAACCCCTTCCCAGCAGGGTCAGTACCTCTGGGTGACCCACCAGCTCCTGGCATCCTCTGTGCCATAGAAACACTCTGTGCCATAAAACCACCACCGCTTCCTGGAAATCAGAACTTCCTAGGAATCAAGTTGACTCAAACAGCTTATTTTTTGTTTAGCCCAGGAGCTCAAGTCAACTTAGGGAATCTTTCTCTACAGTAACAAAAACGCAAGTGGAATTTAAAATGTGTATAAATGCAGCCTTCTATTTGATGGGAAAGTGCAACTCCAGAGTCTGCCATTCCTTAGAATCAAGGTTGGAAAAGACCTTTCAGATCAAGTCCAAGCACCAACCCAACACCACCAGATATTTTGGAGAAACACTTGCTGGCATTGCCCTGCTTTGAGCGCAGTGGGATGGAGCTCTGGAACAGGAGTTACCGCTCCAGCACCACCTGATCCCTGCTCCAGGGCAAGGAAACGCAGCTCAGAACAAGGCAATTCCTCCCTGGATGGAGAAATCCCCTCTTACACTTACCTGTGAGGGCAAGACTTGTCTGAAACTGCGAGAACTCCATAAAAACCAGCCCGAGGACCGCATGTGCCAGGGCAGGAGCCCCTTCCCATGGCATCCCCTCCTCCTCCTGTGCAGAGTCACCAGAGCTTCCTTGGATCTGTCTCTACCACACCATCTTTTGTTGCTAATTACAATTTTTCCTACTGCTTGTGGGAAGCATCCAGCTGGCTGAGCATGGTTTGGGATCTTTCAGCCACTGTGAAAGGTGAGGTTAGGTAGAGACTTGTCCACGTGATGGAATTCCAGCAGTGGACTAGCAACCTCAGTTTAATCTTTGTTTAATCCAGAAAAACCACTTTTGGCATAAATCAAAGGCTTTGGGGTCAAGGACTAATAAAGTAAGAAAGTTAAAGACATCAAAACATTATTTCCCTTTAAAAGAGCACTGAAAAAAATCAAGGCTTTATTTGAATAAATGTTACACAACATTCTTTATCATTTTTACTTCTCAGCAAACCTTAAAGGGTGAATCAGATTTTCCTCATTCAAGTCTACAAAATGAAAGAGGCATAGTGACCATTCAATATACAGACAAGAAGGTAGCACGGAGCAAAGCTTAAATATTAAGCAACTAAAGCAAAAAAGTGAAAAGCAATACATTACTGTCACTCTCTCTCATTAGAATATCCCTGACAATTTCATTTCCAAATGAAAATGTGGTTTCCAACGCAATGCTGGGAAAAGCAAGGCAGACATGAGCTCCCTTGGATGCTATTTGCTCTATACCCATATTCTCCAGTGCACACCTGCATCCCTTGGGTTAATCCCTCCTGGTTCAGCTGCTGTGCTCAGGGAGGGGAGGGGAGGGAAGGGAAGGGAAGGGGAGCCCTGGGAGATCCGGGGGCACAGCCAGGCACTACCGGCTTCCAAAACAACAGCAGGCACTCCTCGATCCCATGTGCAACAACCCTGCCACCACAGTCCCGGGCCTTTTTCCTGAGCAGAAACTGGTTTGTGCCATGTGGTTTGGTGGCTTTTCTGTTTGGTTTTTTGGGGGGGGGGGGGGGGGAAAATGTACCTGACAAGGCCAAGCCCCCATCCATTGTCAATCCAAGCAGAGGTGAAAGGCTGGCACGGACCCGGCACCAAGTCACCCCTTTCCTCATTCACATGTCTCAATCTTTCAGTTCTAGTCACATCTCAGGCCTTGAGCAGGATCAGACTGCTGGGCCTCTTCCACTGGTGAAAAGGAAAAGCACTGTAGAACAAATATTCATCCAAATTAAAAAAAAAGTTTGTAGTTTATGATGGAATCGTTATGGCAAACGGTACAATTTGAACACACTGCACAGCACTGTACAGCCTGTTTTTAAAAAGTAGGCAGTGAATATTCAGTTTCTGCATTTATAAATAAAGAATTTAGCTCCGAAAAGCAGACACTGAACCAGCACAAAGCACGAGCTGCCACACACTCAGTGTGTGAATCCCTGATGGGCCTGGCTGGGATTTGGGGGCCTGTCCCAGCCTCTCACTTCTCCCTCTCCGATTGTTTAACAAGTATAAACCTGTTGCCAATGATAGAGTTGTCCTAACTTCAGATTCCATGTGGTTCATTCAGGCTCCAGACACGAAGAAATTGTCTTTGTGCTGACCCAGAGGCCCCTCAGAAAAGTCCCTCTGGTTTTAAAGGATCCAGACAAAGACATTCTATTTTCTCCAATTGAATCAGGATATCAGTAAGGAGGAAAAGAGTTTCCTACGAGTCTTTTCATCTCTATAGAAACAGAAATTTGACTTTTAGTAGATTATGTGCACATTTTCATCTCTTCAAAACAAATATTTATTTTCCCAGGTTGCACAATAAATTCCCTGCTAAGAACTTAAAAGAAATGGTTCTGCCGAGACAGTGTGCACACAATGGAAATAATTAGTGACAAATAAATTAATATTTAATAACTCAAGATTTCAGCAGCGTGTCCAGCATTCCCAAGCTCCACTGAAGTCAGTCTTACCCAAGACCTTTGTGGGAGGGGAATAAAAAGGATAAAACCCAGTGGGTTTCTTTTTTTTTGATTTACAGCTTTTCAAAGTCAACGCAAGTCAGATCAACAACCATCAGAAATTCTAATAAAACCTTTGCTCTCTACTAGTTACCTATCTGAAAAATATTTATGTCAAAAGGAAAAAATAAGCCATGATTTGAAATAGAAATGCCATCCCATTGAATCACTCTCCATTCATGATTCCCATCATGTTATAGGATTATAAGCAAAATGCTGCTCTCTGCCTCGTAGCCCCTCTCAAAGTTATTCCACAACCCTCAATTCCCTAAGTGTTACAACAGCATAAATAAAATGCAACCATATTCACACAGAAGGAGCTTTCCCATAAAACAGAGATCCATGGAGTTTGTGGTCACTGTCCTTTCCATCACCTCTATGGGAAATGTTGGTCTCAAATAGCAGGACTGTTCATATTTCACAATACAACTGGGTTCGGACATGCTTTGATCACAGATCACAGCTCTGCTAACACCTGCACTAAATACTAACTAAGCCTCAGAGAATGGAAAATTGCAATGCTAAAGTCAAGAATTAAAAGAAAAGTTCAAAAGTTACAGTCAACTTCCCAGGCAAATTGGCTCTGTCACTGGCACCTCTCAAAACATACAAACGTGACTGTCACATTACAAAAACCCCAGTTATCTGCAGTGAGTCTTCATCCTAACAATTCAAGTGGTTCCTTGCATGTAAGCGTCACAGAGTCTTTCAGAATTTCATGCGTCATTTATTGCAAAAAAGTTTTATAAAATATTTCCTAACATCTTTTTAAATTTTAAGGAAAATGTACATTAGGTACAGGTGCCCTAATGGTGCGAGGGGGAGCTTTAACATCTTTTACCCCCTTTCCCCTTCAAAAAAATGTTTACTACTTGGTGAAGATTTCAGAGGAAAAATAGGACAAGTCAGTCTCAGATTTCTCTCAGTCCTGATGAGCTGGTGCTCTTCGTGGCAGTGTAGTGAGGTTCCATAAAAACAGCGGGTCATTAGTGTCTCTGAGCTGAAAAGGGGAGAGAAAGGGAACATGGTTAAATGTCTTCCAGAACATATTGCAAAAGTAGGTAAAGCAAAAGCTGAGGTGGCCAGAAAAGTTACTGGCTCACCTGCTTTGTGCATTGTGTGCAGAAGACAAAAAATAGATTGACATTATCACAAGACAGACACAAGTGAGCAAACTCCTCCGGGGGCTGGGCTTTGAGGAGGAGCCACCGAACCAATCTGTTACATCTCACCCCATTTCAGCATCCAGAGAGAATTCCAATTGTAAAGACATTTAAAGACAGCTCAGGAAGCAGGGGGATTAATTCACAAAATCCATACATTGATGGCAGTTCACAACACAAAGCTAAATGTGACCCTGCAGTGCCCTCCCACACACGAGAGCCGAGTGCCTGAGGGAGCACTGAACTATAAACCTGCCAACGCTGTTTCTTTCCCATGGCTGCTTGTGTTTTCCCATTTACTCCAGAGAACAGGAATAAATTACGATAAAGCAGACAGGAAGAGCCCAAGTTCGAGCCCTGCATGATCCATCACCAGTCAGCCACCAGTTCTTACTGGGAGGGTAGAGAAAGGTTGCCCAGAGAAGCTGTGACTGTCCCTGGATCCCTGGAAGTGTCCAAGGCCAGGTTGGACGGGGCTTGGAGCAGCCTGGGACAGTGGAAGGTGTCCCTGCCCATGGCAGGGGTGGAATAGATGAGCTTTAAGGTCCCTCCCAACCCAAACCAGTCTGAGATTCTGGGATTCTATGGAGACTGTGCTCCCCAGTGACTGAAAACCTGATTGCCTGTGTCAGCTCAGTGTCTGTGGCACTGAATTCCCTGATGTCCCTGAGTGCAGCCCATTGCCTGTTCATCAGTCATTCCATGGGGTCATTCACACCATGTGGGATCCGTGGTTTGTGGGGCAGTGCCAGCTCAGCCTGGCTGAGGGCACGGCTCTCCCTCCAGTGAGCTCACAGCAGGCTGGACTCTGCTTTGAAGCAGCTTCATTCAGCTGCTGGAGGCAGAATCACACAGAACCCCAGGATCACACAGATCCCAGACTGGGAAAGCCCTCCCAGACCACTGAGTCCACCCTGTGCCCCATCCCCACCTTGTCCCCAGCCCAGAGCTCTGAGTGCCACCTCCAGGGATGGGCACTCCAAACCTCCCTGGGCAGTTCCAAGGCCTGAGCACCCTTTCCATGGAGAAATTCCTGCTGCTGTCCACCCTGAGCCTCCCCTGGCCCAGCCTGAGGCCGTTCCCTCTCCTCCTGTCCCTGTTCCCTGGGAGCAGAGCCCGACCCCCCTGGCTGCCCCCTCCTGTCAGGGAGTTGTGCAGAGCCACAAGGTCCCCCCTGAGCCTCCTTTTCTCCAGGCTGAGCCCCTTTCCCAGCTCCCTCAGCCCCTCCAGGGGCTCCAGCCCCTTCCCTGTGGAGCCATCCTAAGGACTACCCCAGAACAAGGTAAAAATGTGTGTCAGGACAGGCACTGACACGACCCAGGCCTCTCCCTGCCTGTCCCACTGAACTCAGCTCACACGGCCTTTTCCTGGCACCCAGCACTGCCATGGGGATTCTGATTCTTCCATGTGAACGTTTTCCCAATCCCTGTATTCACTGCTGTCCACAGAGAAGAGCTGCCTTTGGAAGTCCTGGCTTTTATCTCCAAAGGAAAAGCAGAAGGATACCAGGCAGCCATGGAGGGGGAGAAAAGGCACCCCAGAAGGACAAGGGAAGCGAAAATAGCAGCACATCCCATCAGGGATTAAACCTTAAGGCCACGAGCCCAAATTTAAATAGTTACAGTAACATTTATGCACCTTCCTGGGGGATAATGCTGTGTCTGTGCAAAAGTATGGAACAGAAGGCACAAAAATCCCATTTTCCTGCTACAGATTCCATTTGTAGCCAGTGGAGAAGAGGAAAAGCAGGCTGCTCTTCCAGATGATGAACTACTAAAAGCAAGAACTGTTTCCTTCTTTTCCAGCCCCAGACAACCTCCAGCAGCAGGGCCTCAGCCACCAGGAACACAAAGAGCAGCAACACATTCTTCCCTTTATGTGCCTAATTCCCTGAAATACATGACACAGTATCAAGAATTCCTAAAACAAGGCCAAAACCAGTTTTTTCATATAAATGTATTAGAAGAGATTATTCCTAAATCCCTCAACACTTGAAATACCTCAAGGAAAGACTTTTTTTTTTCATTAACTAAACTTCTAACTAAACTAACTAAAATTCTTTGAAAAATCCAGTTTTTGTGGCTTTAGTTCCTTTTCACCAGAGCTACAAATTAACCACACTGGCACCACGTGCTTTAAAATCCTGAAGCACTGCAGAGGTGCAATTAAACCCCAGCGTTTCCTAAAGCCAAACAAAAATCCTACACGTTACTGAATAAAAAATGATGCTAAATTAGCATTTAAGCAAATATTTGCTTGGAATTGCATCTGCTTATTTTACTGACAAAGCAAGTCCCATCTCCCCCTTTGTGCACCTGTTAAAGGAAGGCAAGGACAGTTCTGCCACCAGAATTTGCTGTGATTCTGTTACAGAATCTCAGTGCCGGAACGAGCACTTGCCTCCCAAAGCACAGATTTTCAGCACATGCCTGGCATGTAGGAGAATATTCCTTATTCATATTGCATATTTGACATCCAAAACGTCTGTAAACAAACATGAAAACTGACCTAGAGCTGTTTTTTCCTAAAGAACAACCGGATTTCAAGCTGCTGTTACATAAACTGCATGGGCCAAGCAGGAGGCTGCACAGAGGCCCGGGCAGGAGGAGCAGTGCAGGTTCCCTCAGATCAAACTTGTATTGCTCCAAGTGTGATTCCTGCAGGCCGTGACCAGGACACAGAGGGCGGAATCCTCCCTTACAGACATATTTCTACAAAGATTCTGTTTTCCCAAAATCAGCCTTGCTAATGACAAAGTGCCAGGACAGATCCATCATCTGTTCTCTCCCATTCCTGGCTGCACTGAGCCCATTCCCGGCAGAGCTCAGCCTGATCCATTGTTTTTCAAACCCTGCCTTTACACAAACAGCACCCAGGGTTTCACTATCACAAATGCAATCAATATTCCAGCGCTTGATTTCAAATCCCTGCCTCATTTTCAGTATTATTTCCTGTCCTAGCTGCAGCTCAACAGAGCCGTGCTTCCCCTGTGCCTCTGCCCCTGTCCCACAGGGATTGACACACCTGGAACATCCTCAGTCCCACAGTCCTTCCTCTCTTCCTCCTCTGCACTCAGGAATGGAATCACTGGCATAGAAACTGAATTACAGCTGTTCAAAACGTGTCTGGTCCTGATTTGGGAAGTAACTTGTCAAACACAGCCCAAAGAAAGCCCTCAGATCCATTTCTTCACACACTGAACAAGCAAAGCCCGGATTCAAACTCGCTCCAGGGGATCCTGATTTGTTCCCTGAGCCAGCTCCTACCTGCAGGCTGCTGTTAAGTTCTCCCCTCAGGCCATGGGCAGGCAGGAAGAGGAGATCAAAGATGCCACATCCCATGGCACAAGCACAGGGAGTCACCTTTTCCAGGTTATTCCACACTTTTTTTTCCCCCTTTTGCTCCCATGTCTCTCCCTATTGGATGTGCAAGGTGGCTCAGGTTTTCTAAAGTCCAAAAGCCCTGGTCTCCCAACAACATCCCCTTTCCAGCTCCTGCCGTTCCCACCTCCTGCCAGGAACACCAATTGCTTTTTCCTGGGAGCCATGGATCCAAGTTCCTCTCAGTGGTTGGTGCCTGGCACTAAGGTGCTGCTCCAGGGAGTTCTCCCAAACTGCCCCACGTGGGAGCAACAGCAAAGCCATGCAGGGAAAAAGCAGGATGGCAAACCAGTCACCAACTCCCTGGCACCAGAGCCCTGCCTGGGAACTGCTGCTCTGCCTTGTGCTCACACAAGGGCACTGTTAAATCTAAGAAGAAAAACATAAATGAAATTAAATGACAGTCTGGATTGTAGCCACGTCCCAGGTAATACAGATTGAAATGTACAAGTAAATCCTAGGGAATCATAACCTGCTATTAGGATCCAACAATTAATCTTCAATAATCAGAGATATTTCTGACTTGGGGAGGAATTGCTGCTGTTTGGTAAAACCCATCCATATGACCACAAACACTTCTTACCACTGAGGTCAGACTAGGCCAGGTGCCTGAAAAAGCCAGGAGGGTGAGCAGGGAAGAGAAGGGAAAAGTCACCATGCCAGGGGATGTTATCTACCTAGACAGCCACACTATGAACACACTGCCAGGGGGACCCCTGGGAGGGAACTACTTAAACCAAAACCCAAAGGTGTCACAGAGAGCAGCAGCTGGAGGAGGTTAAATGTTGACTGGGAACTGCCCTCCTCACTGTAAGGACAGGGATCACAACACAGGTTCTTTCCATTAGGGATTAAGGATCATTTGGAGCTGGATATTCCCATCCCCATCTCTCAAGCCTGATCAAATGGATCTTCAGTCAGCTGGCAGCTACACAAGTTTTCAGTGTTAAATGTGGGTGATCCCTGGTCACTCCACGGTCAGAAGCTTTGTTAGTTACGGAAAAATTCCCTTTTTAAACAGTCCTAGTCATTGTACCTAAGGGATTGTGCCACCACACACTGCCATCCAGCCCTTTAGGCTGGAGCTCAGTGCACTTCCCTCCCAGCTCAGTCTCTGTCCACAGATCAGCGAGGGACCCCCCTGCACCGCCTGAATTCGCTATTCCTGCAGGCATTCATTGGAACACAATTATAAAGCAGAAGACGGGCTCAAACAGCCTTTCCCTGATTATCAGTCTGCTCCTTTCCACTGCTCCTCAGCCAAGAAAGCAGCTCTGTTTTCTCACTGCACTTCACAAAGCAGGCAGAAGGACAGATGACGATGCTGAGAATGAGCTACTAACATTTATTTTCCAAAATTCACGTTCCTATTCTACTCTGACATTTTTAGCAGACATGAAAGAAAATCACTATCAGGACTTCGGAGAGTTAAACAGCAGGAGGCCTAGGGCTAGCAATGAAAAAAGCAACTCTTACCCTTCCTCGCTTGTGCTACTCTCAATCCTAATCACACTTAGAAACTATGTTAAAGAAACCCAAAGGTATTTTACAACACGCCAGAAAAAATAGTCTTTTCAGCCTTACACAGACCTAGACCTCCCCCACAAACCCCACCCCGGAGGAGTTCTGTAGGTTCCAAACAAAACACAGCAGCGTCTGAAAGAGAAACAAAATCATCACGGATGATTATCTCGCTGAAGGGTTGACACAAAGTTCCAACTCTAATTAGGTATGTAACAAACACTTGTTCAATGTCCTGCATGGCTCCACTTCAGAGGCACACAAACATTTCCCACTGCTTCCAGCTTCGCTCCTGAAGCCTCACACCTTCCAACACCTCTGGGAAAAGAAATCTGAGTTTTGAAATAACTGCCCTCTCTCCCAAGGCATTTTAACTGCAGCTGAAGATCTTCAGAGGAACAGAACACCTGTACTAGAAACTCATCATGCCCTGTCCATCCTCCCCTAAACTGACAGGCCATAAATATCCAACAACCACACCGAGGAATTTCATCAAGTCAAAAAGGCATCATTTGCAATTTATCCCATGAAACTGATGGGAAAATAACAGTCACTGTCTACTGCTGTTTGCCTTCTGAAGGCAGAGTCACAGAAGGGTTGAGGGTGGAAAAGACCTCCAAGATCACCAAGGCCCAGCTGTGCCCCATCCCCACCTCATCCCCAGCCCAGAGCTCTGAGTGCCACCTCCAGGGATGGGCACTCCAAACCTCCCTGGGCAGTTCCAAGGCCTGAGCACCCTTTCCATGGGGAAATTCCTGCTGCTGTCCAAGCTGAGCCTCCCCTGGCCCAGCCTGAGGGACGGATTGCCAGCACGGGGCTGCTCCTGGTGGGAGCAATGGATAAATCACGGATAAGCCATGGAAAGTGCCTCTGCCTCGGGGCTGTGTCCCAGCTGCAGGACCAGGCTCTGCTGGGGACCACAGGCACATCAAAGGGGGGTTCTGCAGTTCTGCTAAAGCAGCCCCAAGCCTCGTCCCAGCCTCCAAGGCTCTTCTCCCCCTGTGCCTGCCTGAGCCAGGCTCTCCATCAGCCCAGCCCCTGGAAACTCTGCTGCATCCACAGGAGCAGCTCCTTTGGAGTTAAAAGGAAAATCAGGGATGAGTACGAAGAGATTTCCAACTTACTGTAACATGGTGTTGTAAAAAAATAATTTAACAAAACTAATTATTTGTTTGGAGCCCTGTTCAGTCTGCAGAGATACAGCACATTCACTATGAAACTGAGGAAAGACTGAAAATCCATCAGCTACGCATCAAAACTGACTTTAAAGGCCTTCCATAAACAGCTCTTTTGAACATAAAACCACTGAAAGCAAGCCCTCCCATACCTGCTGCTCCCCCAGTGAACACCTGAGCAAACTCTGCCTATGGAAGCTGCAGTGCTATTCTAATTTTATATAAATTAAGAGAACAAAGCTTCCAGGTCTTCTAAAGAAAAAATAACAATGTCAATATTGATTTTGTCACTACTTGGCTTAGAACAACTAACTTAAAACCAGTTCACTTGAGCTTCTAGACCTCAAGGAAGTGGTGCAGACATCTGACCCACCTCACATGGGTTCCTGACTCCAAAAAGCAGTTTGCTTCAATAACAAAACACAGCTTATTTACTTAAAGAAACTGTTTCTGTTTGCAGGAGAGAATACAGAGAAGTGAAACAGATTTTTTTTTTCCAATTTTTCTTCTTTTTCTTAAATGAAATTTATTGTGTGTTTATCACATTCAAAAAGCATTGACCAGTGGGGCTTTTTGGGAACTGTTAGAATGCCAAGGTAAAGCTGGTATATTTGGAAGCTTAATTAGCAATTAATGACTGTCAGTTTGAGGAAAATTTGAACAGCCATGTGTTTGACATTTTAGACTTCCAATAGTTCTGTGGGCACGACAGAATAAATTTTAAAAGGTAAAAAGAAACTGAATGCTGTGGCAAGACCAGACAGTATCATGAACATATGAAATTAAATCTTAAAATAAAAATATTTTCAGGGTTTGATGATTAAGTCCTTGCCCCCATTTTCATGTCTGTTTAATTTCAGTCTGAGCTTAAATTTTTACATGTCACAATTGCCTACGTGGGCAATTCTGGAAAAAACAGGATGAAAACTGCTTTGGGATGAGCACCAGGAGACTCTTCACAAGGCATTGCAAGGCTGAAGCAGAAATGGGTTGGAGGACACAGGAATTCACATGGTCAGGTAAGGACCAAAACTCACAGAAAAAAAAAAGTCAAGTGCATTGCATGAAAATGCCCCAATACTGAGCAAAAACCATGCAAGAAAAGCTGGAGTGGCAGTGGAGAGTGGCTCTGACTGGCTCTGAGATGGAAACTGAAAACATTCCCCACTGTACAAGTGACATTATCCACAGTCTCTACTCAGATATATGGCCCAAAAGCTAATTAAGGGAGAAATTTAATCAACTTTCCAGAAAGCCCTCTACAGAGCTGGTTCTGAAACAAAAGGGAGAGGTAATTAATAATCTCCAAATTAAGACTGAAGTATACCAATAGTATTTACATCAAGCACTTAATCTTTAAGAATGCATGAAAAAGGACAATTTACTTTTTAAGGGTGTCCTCTAAATCCGGCATACAGATAAAATACTCTGACATCCTGGATTTGTTTCAAAGCTTTTTGAGAAACACACACAAATAATTCAGATTTAGTCAATTTTATTTACAGTTTGTTTTTTTTTACATTTCAGAGCATTACACAATTACATATTCTCATTTTTCTGACCTGCAAACAGATACCTTAAACGGAAATATTTAAAAAAAAAAAAAAAAAAGGAAAAAAAAAAAGGAAGTTAGATACATCCAAAATGCAACAATTACACATCTGACAATTCACAAAGTGTAATTTACTAGGACGTATCCTAAGAATTTAGGAACAACCAGTCAGGAGAAAATCTGACCAATTTCAGCAATTGATTATTTACACATTCAAAACAAAGCCTCTCTTAAGCTAAACCTCCAGGCAAATGGCCTGAAAGATTTCTTCAGGAAGAAAGACCAGAATGATTCACACCTATGCAGCATTAACAGCCCTTGATCCCAAACACTGAGGCCTCCTCAGCTTTGTCTTAGAGCTACAGGCATCCCTCGACTTCTCCGACCCTGAAGTGATTTAGTTGTGCCCCCATGTGCATAGAAAGGTTGAGTGTTTAAGTGGTCACTACGATAAAACCCCATTTAACCTGGTCTTTAAGTCACTAAAATTCTTCTTCCTTCCGACTCTGAGCACGCCTCCAATGCCATTTAAACCGGCGCTGCCCGCACAGGGGACTTTGAACCCCCTGGGCCTGGCCAGACTAAATCCATTAGAGACTGGTTAAAAATAATCTTTAAAGACCATTTAGACAAGGCTTACATTTCTACACTTCCCTGATGGGCCACCTAATAACACAAAAAAAGTCACAGCTACGAATTTCATCCCTCGTGTCAACCCTTGGCCACACAGAACTAGTTATATACTGGGTAGAAACTACTAAAAAATTCCCTGCAAATCAGCTGCCTTCCAGCTGAAGCTATGGCTCCTATGCATCGGGTGGTTGAGGAGGTTTGGTTTGTTTTGTTTTTTTTTTTTTTCCTTTCTCTTTAAAAAAAATTCTCACTTGAAAAATACCGAAGTCCTCACTTTTAGGCTAATTTTGATTGCATGTTCAATTGGATTTAACCGTCACGAACCGCTACGCACGGCACGAGTCTCGTATAAAAAAGAGCAGTCAACCGAGTGCAACTTCTGACTTTGCCACGTCCTTCCTGGGAGTTCTCTCTAACCTGGCTACGGATTTGGTGGAGCCTCCAGGTTTCTTGCCTACCTTACTCTCCACGTTCACGTCTCAAACTGCGTCAGCAGGGCCCGCACCTCGGGCGTGAGCTGCTTGGCAGCCTTGGCTGCCTCAGTGACGGCCTTGCGGTACAGACCCTTTCTCTTCTTATTAAAGCGCAACTGGAAGCTTTCTAAAAAGGGGGAGAGCTGTGCAAGAGCAAGGAAAGACGTGGTGGTGGAGCCAAACCATGAGATACGAGCCTCCTGGCGCACCAGCAGCCCGGTATCCTTGCGGCTCACAGTTATGGTAAGGATACGGGCCGGCCACCAAGGGAAGCCATAAATCTTGGCCCAAACAATGTCCCCTACACATACGGTCCTGCCATCTGGTGTGACACATTTAGAGACGTTTTTGGAAAAGACTTCTGTTTTCAAGGAATTACTGAGCTTTTTCTCTTCCTTCGAAGAGGAGGAGGAGGAGGAGGAGGAGGAGGAGGAGGAAGGTGCATGCATGCTGCCTGGAGGAAAATCAAAGCTTTCAGTAGAGCTACACTCAGAGTTGGTGGATTTCAAATCATCTGTGCTATCACTACTACAAACTGATGCACTGGAAGAGTCAGATTTCTTTTGATTAAGGGTCATGTAAACCGTTATATTGCTTTTGCTGCCTCTCTTGCCCAGTGTCTGCTGTTCATCCTGATCAACAGTTACATGCACTTCACTCGTGTCCTGAACCTCACTGCTGGCCTCTTCGGGGCCTTCTGAGGGGCTCTGGGTTTCTGAAGGGGCCTCACCTGCTGAGCGGGTGGAGGAGCAGCGAGACTGGGGCTTAGTTGCCATCTTGCCACTCCGTATTTTCTCAAGTCCTGTCTTGAGGGAAGAGTCATTTTCTTCGTTGCGATACCGCTGGGGCTTTAGGCGCAATCGGGGCGGGAGGGACCCTGAGCTGGTGTTCTGGAGACGCCGCGTGAAGTGGACCTTTGAATGTGCATTTTTGGAAGAGGAGGTTGCACTCTGCTTCTTTTGTGCCTTTTCTTTGGCCATTTTCAAGACTTCCCGAGCTTTTGCATGATCCATGTTTTTGCTCTGGAGAACTTTTTTTGTGTTTAACTGCGCTTTTGAAGTATTTGCTTGTGCGGAAACTTTAACTACTCTGCTTCTGCTGTGGGCAATATTTGAAACCTTGACCACAGCGTTCCTTTTCTGGCTTTCGTTTTGGCTTTTTCCATCCACCTTATGGTCAGTCTTAAGTTTTTTATTCACAGTAGTCACGCTCTCGTTTCTTCGCTTTTTACTATCCTCGTATTTGGAAGAGTCACTTGCATTGCCACCTTTTTTGATCTCCTTTTTCTCTGCCACCACGCTGTTTTTGCACTTGTCACACAGGACCTGCCGGGGCCGTAGTTTGATGGCGTTCATGATCGAAGTGGGTTCCTCCCTGTACATTTTCCGCTTGGGCCGCTTGATTTTCCGGGGTGGAGGCTGAGGTATTGACTGGTTATAGGTGTCCCTGATAAACAAAGGAGGAGGGTATGGCGCTCCCTCGTGAAAGAGAGGAGGTGGTTTAGAAGTCCAAAGGCTTTTAGCTATGCTGGGCTCTGATGGCTGCGTGAGGGAGGAGTCATCAGGGACTGCAGCATTGGCCTCGCACTTCACCTGCGCCTCCTCTTGGAATGGTTTGCTTTGGAGCTGCATGGCTTCCGGTTTGTCCTTGTACTCCCTTTTAGGAAATATGGTCACAGGGATTCCATGGGGGCCAAACCTTAAAGAGAGAGGAAAAAAAAAAAAGAAAAAAAAAGAAAAAAATCAATGTTTTGAGGGAATTTTTGCTGCGTTCATCACAAAGCATTTGAAAACCTGTCTGCATTAGGTAGGCAGCATTTGAAAACCATGAATCCCAGGGAATTTAAAGCTTCATATCCAGCCTTATGGGAAGCTTTGAAAATGCAAGACACCAAAATGAAGTCGGTAGAGACTAAAAAATACACAACTTCAGTTTCTCTCATATCAACAGGATGCCTGCCCTGAAAATGTAACAAAACTATCCCCCAGGCAGCAGCAAAAGAATTAACTTTATGCTTCTAGAAAATGCTTATAAATATACAAACTCACCCCAACAACTCCCAATCTACCCAAGCTCATTTTCCATACTAAGTCAACTTTATGCAAAGGCATCTTCAGGAACGTTTTTTCCATTTTTAGCACAGCAGAAAAGGCTGAATGTTCCAGATTTAACAGAGACAAATCTGGGCTGCCTAAATCCTTGCACTGAACAGGGAGTGCCACCACTCTCCATCCACAAAAGCTCAACCCCTGACGCCTTACAGCCCAAAACTCCCCAGCCCAGGCTGAATTTTTCCCAGCAAAACCCCCCTTATTTCAACTCAGTATAAACCATTCCTCACTGTTCCACGAGCAAACAAGATTTTAAACCTTTCACTCCTTTTCTCCAGACTGGAATTGCTTTAGATCAGGACAAGGGAGTAACTCCCCAAGCAAGACCTGTCCTCAGGTTTGTGTTGCACTGTGGCTGCTCAACAGCAACAACCCCTCAGCTGACTGAAGTTTATTTACTTTTTTTTTTTGTACAAGTGCCTACACGTTGCCTTTGTTTCCTCAAAATTGGATTTGAAATAAAGTCATCATATCTGAGACAGTTCTTTAGTGTCACCAACAAAAGCCATCACTTGTTTGTCCTTTTGCTCATCACGAGCCTCTTTCTACATCAAAAGTTGCAATTGAAGCAATCAACCCACCCATGATTAAATTATCCACCCAGTCTGCATTTCAGCAGCTCATACAGACATTTTTCCAGCCTATAGTCTGGTATTAAACCACAAGGGACTTGCTCATAACTAAGTTTTAAATTCCCTGAAGTCCCACAAGTCCATCAAGGGTAAAGAAGTTGCTTTTCCACAAATATTTTTCCTTCCACAAAGGACTGTGAGCAAGTCACTCAGTTCCAAGCAGGGCTTTAAAAGAAACAGCAATTAAATTAGCAATATTTTCAGTGTTACTTGCATCAAGACCTTCAGCTTCTAAAAGAAAACAAGATCCAGATCCTATCATTCACCACCTGATAAAGATTGAGGATTTGGGAAAAAGTTAATCTATGGTAAGAGCTGAAAACAAGACAGGGCAAGATCTCTGCTGTGCAAATTCCAATCCCAAAGAGCACAACAGGAGGACCAGACAGGAGTGGGATATCAAACGGGCAAACCCCACACAAAGATCCCTTACGACTGCTCCCAGCACCCCAGGAACTGCATTTCCAGCCCCTCACAGGCCATTCCCAGAGCCCAGGGCCAGGCCCTTCTCCCAGAGGGCATTTATGTGATGCTGTGTCAGGAAATGAAACACAATTAGCTGTCACTAGGAAGAGGTGGATGAAGAGGACTGCATGGGTTTCCACAAGAATCCCATTCCAGCATTTCATCTCTCTTTTCCCAGGTTTTCATTCTATTGCCTCACCAGCAAAGCGTGCACAATTTGCACTCCAAAGGCACAAAGAAGCTGATGGAAAGCTCAGCACACGCCTGATAGCAGGAAATCAAAGATTCATTCTGCACCTTCCACTCTCCTTTCCTTCAAGCACAAAACACAGGCCAGAACTGAAGAACAGGAAGCCACAAAGGGGAATTTCTATCCCAGATGCAAACCTGCTTTAGTAAGACACAAAACCAATCCAAAGTGAATCCCTGAAGCCAGAGAATCCCTCACAAGAGGTACTGCTCTAAAAATGAACCAGAATCTCCCACCCCTGCCCACCTACGAATGAATGAACTGGGGAAGCAGAGAGCAGTCACGGACATTGTGCCAGTTATGCACAGCACTACTCCTGTAAATGATGTGTTAATACCAAACATACACTTAGTCAAGACAATCGACCTGCAGGACAAAATATATTTGGGAAGCCAAGAGACTGAACATTATTTCCAACAGCTCAGTGTACTGTGCCTTCTCTTGGCCTCACCCAACAGCAGACTGTGTCTACAACCAGCTTTTTATTATCTCTGTTTCCTCCCTGGCTAATCAAGTTCTCCAGCAACTTGGAAGAATAACACGAAAATGAAGAAGAGAAAACAACGGCAGAAAAACTTGCAAATGAAACAGTAAAGGATACAGGAAAGAATAAACACAAAGAACAAGGTATGAAAAGAGGGATTTG
The DNA here is from genome assembly GCA_013399195.1 of Dicrurus megarhynchus. Taxonomy (NCBI): domain Eukaryota; kingdom Metazoa; phylum Chordata; class Aves; order Passeriformes; family Dicruridae; genus Dicrurus; species Dicrurus megarhynchus. The sequence continues at coordinate 339,138 of VXAD01008104.1, forward strand.
TTTTTCCTAAGAGAAGCAGCAGAATTAAGATGTGATCTTAAACCTCTTCAGGACAAGGCATGACACAGCATCTAATTAGTTCTGCAGCAAGTACAAGTATTTATTGCATGTACCAGAATTTCAAGCCCTATTTTCACACACCTGGTTGAAGATCAATGCTTCTCATACAAGCACAGTAATTTTGTCACACCAACTGCAAGGCTGAACTAGTTACTTGTGTTAGTAATTAAACAGAAAAGCTGCAAAAGCATTTGGTTCATCTGCCACTGAGATGAAGGACTAAAAGGCATCTACAGAAAACAAAACTTAAAAAATCCAAGGCACACAGCTCAGTTGTATCACGACATTTACTGATCCTCCCATCAGTCACTGGCTGGCACCAGATCAGCTCTGAAGAGAAACCATTTCAGTTACCCCACAGTGAGACTCCCAAAACATTCCTTTTGTCACATGTTGCAGGTTTAAGTTCTACAAGGAATTGCCCTGTCTTTATTCCAACAACAAAATGATTTTTTTTAATATCTTGATCCCAAGTATCACCTGAACCCATAAGATTTCAAGAACAGGCTTTTCTGGATGAAACTAAAGATATACTGCAATTACTGTTTGCTTAAAATAAAAATTCCCTGGTGCCCAAGTTCCAGCTGCTGCCTGCCCAGCCCACTCCTGACTCGTGTAACGCTTCTACCTGGGAGGATTCACTGACAGGGGATGGGGATCTAAAGCTGAAGCGTTAGAAAAACCAAACTCAGAAATAGGTACTTCACCCTCAATCCAAGTTCTGGGAAGCAGTGCACTGCTGCTTCCTACCTATGGAAACCAGAGCCAGTTTTCCATGGTGCCAGTTCCTCTCCTGCAAAGGTGTCCCAGCTCTCATCTGCCTTGAAAATGCACCTCTAAGAGAGGATGGGTGACATCTGTTGTATCAAAGTCATCTCTCAGAGGTTTTTCAAGTAACCAGGGCAATCAGCAGGATTGATCACACTTCTGCTGTAGATACCACTGCAATGCACATTTTCATTGGAGACATAAACAGCAACAGGGTATCAGTACCTAAACTGACCTAAGAGCCTGATCAATTCTGGCACTGCAATGATATTTACACTGAGAGGAGCTTTCAGCTGACCAGGGTGTGCAGAGACAGAAATAGGGTAAAAACAGGGAGGCTTCACTTCCAGTTTGCCAGCTGCAGGTTCATGAATAGGCAGCCACGGCATCCAAAAGCCAGTCTGGGTACCAAACCCAGAACTCAGCCATTTAAAGCCACAGTTTTGTATTACAGACATAAAAACTTAAGTACTTCAAGGAAAGTAAAGCCACTTTTTTCAAATCTAAATCCTGCAGCAGAATTACTCCAATGAATGCATGTTACTGTTCCATTTGTATGCAAAACAGAACAGTCAAAGAGTATTTTTTAAGAAACAACCACGAGAGATAAGGAACAAATCCCATTTTATCTCATGACTGTATGTACACAAACGAAGTACATAAACAACACACCCTGGGGCAAAGGGTTTTACATTAGTACCTAAAGTTTTAAGTTCTCATCTTTAGCCTCCAATGTCTGACTTCTCTATTAAAAGAAAAGAAATGAGAACCACCTTGTTCTGCCAAAGGAGAGAAGCCACTGAGAAGGTTCAGAACTGCTTCCCATTCGTCTGTGGACACACTGAACAAATATCAGCAAAGTACAGTGACTACAAAGTGTTAAATCAAGTCTGTTGTAAAGGACTGATCAAAACTCCTCTTCACCACCAAGGCAGTGCAGAAATCTCCTGCTACCTTTTCTGCATTACTCTTGTACCCAAGATCATCCTTGGTGTTCTGCAAAAGCCAGGACCAGCAACAACTGAAGCCATTTCACTGCATGGATGGAAGTTCCTGGAATATAATAATACACTGAAAGAACTATGGATATATATCTCATGCATCTAAACTGAGGGTTTAAATTATAACATTCCATGTAATACACACTTAGATCATAGCTATCTGAACACAAAGTTTTGCAGAACTCCTCAAAATAACCTGCATTGAAAACACACATTATGCAACAACCTATTTTTAATGAAGGATTTACTTGGTGTGATAAAGCACAAGATGGAATATATTGCTTTAAGTGCCGGCACCTTCCTGAAAAAAGCATTCCCAGAAGCCAGACAATCAACTCCAGGCTTTATTCACCTCCTGAGCAGTGCAAGACCAGGCTAAATAGACTAGAAAATGCACATTTCACTGAGAGCTCTGAACACATGGCAAAGGACTGCAGCGAGAGTGACTCTTTGGAACAGCACAGCATAAAGAAAAGAGAGGATGCTTTGAGTTTAGGCTTTCCATTAACTACCATAACTTTACTGGCACATCCATAAAGCTGAAGGTCTGTTCAAACTGCAGCATCTTTTAATTTTTACATCTGTTGCCAGTATTAGTTGTCAGTTGCATTTTGAAGTAGACACTTCACTGATATATTTGCTGTGATCTATTTTGAAGTACTACACTTGCAAAACTTTATTATTAAGATAAAATACCTTGAATATACTCCTAAGGATCATCCATATGCCAGACCCAGGACACATGGAAGAGAATGATACCATTAAATAATGGATGAATTTAAGATGGTCAAGACTCATCAGTCCCATAACAGAAAATAAAACAAAAGCAGACTGAAAATTTCATCCCTGCCCTGCCTCAACACCTTGGAGCAAGTCAAGCAACCCCTGGAAAGCCAGGACAAGCCATGCTGCTGGAATACTGACAATTCCATACGGAAGGACAGAGAAGCATCATCTGTCACATCCCAGACCAATAAAGAACAGCTGAAGATCACACATCTCTTCAGGAAAGGAGAATCTGAGGCCCAACCTAGACCCCAGTTCTAACCCTACCCTCTAAGTGAGGCTACATTTGACACCTTCAATAAAACCTCTGTCAGTCACAAGCAAAACACACCTGAATTACTCTCTTAACCACACTCCCATCACACCTGAGCTTCCCATGACCTGGGGGTAATAAAACAAACGTCAAAGAAGTGTTGGGGCTGTTCCTTAAATGCCAGAATTTCACCAAGCTCCTCTGGGCTCCTGAGAAACTCCCAAAGAGGGCAGGTGACGAGGTGTGGACACCTTGGGAACTGAGAGTAAGTTATAAAATAAACCAAAACACACAACCCTGAGTCACAGACACTTCTTTACTGCTGAGAATGTGCATCACAGAACATCAGGCCTCCTGCAAAACCCAGTCCTTCCCCAGACAAGGATGAGCACATGCTGTCCCTGGTTATTAAATGAAAGCAGGGAGAAATGTGCCACGTTTTTTCAAGAGAGGCTTCTGCTGATTCCTTTAACATCATTCTTTTGCAGTAGAAGCTGAATTAACAGACTGGGGAAAGCACAGGATTCAGGAGTCAGTGCTGTACCTGAAAACTGCTGCTGGGATTGTAAGGATTGCAAACTGCCCATAAAAGTCTATTTTCATCATACAGCTCATGCACACCTTGGTGCAGGAAGTCCTTCCTTATCTTCCATAACCAAAGCCCAATAAAGACGTAATTTCAAACATATGTCAACTAGGAACACACTGCACATCTTTTGGATATCTAACTAAGGCTTTTAGGTCACAAAACAACTTTTTGCTCTCTCTTGCTCCCTCAAGAACTATTATGAACACACACAGGTCAGAAGGGAACTAGTTTAGAGAAGAAGACAAGACATACATCCTTCACATCTGCAGGTTTAGAAGGAAAATTTTAGTTAAATGATAAAGCAATAAAAAGGCCAAGTCCTGACTGTTGACAAAACAACAGAACATAAATTTAATCCCCCTCCCTCCCTAATCTTTAGGAAGGAAAAAAAAAAAACCCACATAGAAATAACTATTCTTTCTCCAGAAGAACAAACTAAACCCACAACTTTTTAATCCTGTATTTTAAGATTTACAAATGCTACACTTCTCAGGTGTTTCCTTCCCACCTACTTCCTCCAGGTGCAGAGCAGGATTTGCTCTGAGCCAGCAGGTGGGATGGACACCTCCTGCCCCTCAGCGAACAGGGAGCCAGCAATGCTGGCTACAGGAGCTCACAGGGACTTTAAACCCCACAGAACCAGGACAGGCTGGGCTGGAAGGGACCTTAAATCCCACCCAGTCCCTCCCCTGCCATGGGCAGGGACACCTTCCACTATCCCAGGCTGCTCCAAGCCCCAATGTCCAGCCTGGCCTTGGGCACTGCCAGGGGCAGCCACAGCTGCTCTGGGCACCCTGTGCCAGGGCCTGCCCACCCTCCCAGGGAACAATTCCTTCCCAAATCCCATCTATCCCTGCCCTCTGGCACTGGGAAGCAGTTCCTCTTGTCCTGTCACTTCAGTTCCTGATGAACTCCTCCCTGAGCAGCCTCCCTGCACCTTCAGACTCTGGAAGGCGCTGTGAGGTCTCCACACAACCTTCTCCTCTCCAGGCTGAACATTCCCAGCTCTCCCAGCCCATCTCCATAGCGAGGGTGCTCCAGTCCCCTCAGCAACTTCACAGCCTCCTCTGGCCTGGCTCCAGCAGCTCCAGCTCCTTGCTGTGCTGGGCCCCAGGGCTGGAGCAGCTCTGCAGGTGGGGTCTCAGCTGAGAGGGGCAGAATTCCCCCCCTTTCCTGCTGCCCACGCCGTGGGATCAGCCCTGGATATGTTGAGTTCTTCCCCAAGCATTTCTCCCCACTGAGAGAGCTGCTGCATCCCCTGTCTCTCCCATCGGGCACATCCACCCCAGGAACTCCCAGCAGAACCTCACCCCTGCCTCAGTAAAGCACTTAACAGGTAATGGCAGCAGCACTAATGAAGTTTAGCAGTAGGAACACATTCTTAATTTGTGCAATGAGCCCTCAGAGTAACCAAGGTGGGGACACGCTCCTCTCCAAATGAGGATTTACTGCCTAACAAATGGATCTGGCACTCAGGACTTGTGGGTTCCTGTTTTCTGCTGATTTTCAAAACTTCCTGGGCAGCAGGTACAGGAGACTGCCATTGCTACAGGCAGAGAAATGCTTCCTTACCTCAAATAAATGTACAAATAAAGCCCACTGAACACTCAGGGGCTTGTGGTACAAACTTCTAAATGGACATCCCGTTTACAGGGGTGGGAGAGGGCATCAGACCCTTCATACAAATGTCACTGACTTCATATCAAAGCCACCAAGAATAAAATGCAAAGTCAGGGCATCATCTCAACAACAGAAAAAGAGATTTAAAAAATAGGCAAAAAACTCTTTAAAATCACAAATATATAGGGATATTTTTGCTTTTCTTTCACTGTAAAGTTCAAGTAATTCAGAACGTGACTTGAAAAGACTAAAGAGAGTCCAGTGAACATGTTTTTAAAACAGTCACTTGCTCTCCTTAGTGCTGTATGGAAGTAGCACCTTCACTGCTCTGGAGGGTGCAGAGGGGAAAGAAAAATTAAGATCCAAAAGGGAACAGGAATTATTTCCTTCTGAGCATACAATGAACACAGCATTAGCACATGCAGTGAACGCAGCCACTTTTGGAAGCCACTGAATGAGTAAATTCTAACACCAATTCTCACTTTTACTTAGTAAGAACTGTCAGTCTTAAAATATTGATCCCTCTGGCATTAGGAAAGTTTGTGAGATTATTCCCATGCATGTGAATGAGACAGATTTCAGCAACCACTCATCTCCCATGCTGCAAATCCCAGTGTTGTCATGTAAATGCATGGAATTTAAATGGTTTTCATTTAACCCTGCCCTTCTCTTTTCTTTTTGGTCCAGTGGAAAAACTTGCTACAAGAATTCCGGGGCCTGCCACAGATACAGAAGGAAGTTCATGAAAAATATTCATGTTTTGCAAGTCCAGGTGCTGCTACAGCCAACAAAAATAAACAGATACAAGGAAAAGCCGACACCTAAACAATACCACCTGTCAGTCACCACAGAAGTGGCAAAATTGAATTGCTGGACATACAGGTAACACTTTTTTTTTATAATGCTTCCATTTCTTAGAGGTAGGAAGTTCTTGGACTATTTCTAGAGCTTGTTTTCCACTGCATTTCCTGTCTGAGACATCTGATAAGAGACTCTTGTTATCTACTAACATTTTGTTGTCACCAGCCAAATATTACAGACCTTATGTCTCAAAGCTGAGTTCTTGTCCAGGCCCTCTGTAGAGCTTGGCCTTGAGAATTTAAATTTCCCCTCCTGGATTCCCATGAAAAAGCACCTCTGAAGCAATAAATAGCTCCACTGCAAAAAGAACCTGGGAGGGACAGCCCCAGCCTTCCTGTACGGCTTTTCCATAGTTCCCACCACAAAGGTTTGTCCCAGGAGCTGTGCCTGGACCCAGGGAGGCTGGGGATGCTTCCCCCAAGACACAGGAGCAGCAGCCAGCCTGCAAACTGAATTTTGCTGCAAAGGGCTGCAGATCTGCTGCGTGCCAGAGGCTCCTCAGCGCACAAGAACCTGGGAAAACACGGGTGTGTTTAGGAGGACAGGATCCCTTTCAGGAGAAAAGGAGAAGCTGTTTTTTTCCTGCACTCCTGGAAGCTGAGGCTTTGTCCCCCTCCTGGCCCAGGGCAACCACGGCATTCTGCTGGGACAACTTCAAACCTACAAAAGAACTGGTGTTACGCAGGATTACACTTCATTTGTGTCACCTCCTGCCCTGCTCTGAGAGCTGTTTCACCCTACGAGTGATGCAGTTTTGCTTAGCATTTCACACCTCATCAACTGACGGACTGATAACTTCATTCCATGACATTATCCAAAACTTGGGGCTCAGACAAGGCCTTTTGTGTCAAACCCCAACCACACAGTGAGGCCCAAGCCAGACCCCACAATTTTCCTTTTAGGAAGCACTGACAATATTAATGTTCCAGGAAGTTGCTGAACATCTACTAACAACATAAAAGGAGTGATAAAAGCCTTATGTTCACACACAGCTTAAATCTGGGGCGGGGGGCGGGGGGGGGAAGGGAAAGTGCTGCATATTTTGCATAATGATTATTTTAAATAATAACCTTGCTTAAATTTCACTTTTCTCTCATAAACTTGCAGACTCCTTACATGTCTAGGAAATAACCACTAAGATGAAGAAGTATTTTCACCTGCTGAGAGAATCTAGATTGTTTGTATGATACCATGATTTCTGGTCTCCAAAGAGCTTCTCACTATTGAAAGGCAGTGAAAAAAAGCAAACCCCAAACCCTGCTGTCCGATAAGTTGTTCAGTGATACATAAAAATCCCCCCGTCCACAAGGATATTTGAGAACCATGAAACTTCACCCCGTTCATTGCATATAAAGAGCAATCAGTACTAATTAATAACTGCAACAGCCTAGCTGATCTCTGGGGCTGTTCTGTACAAAGACGGAACAAACGCCAAGCCCTGAGCTCGGGTGCTTCTTCCAGCACACAGGGATGCTGCTGCAGGCCCTGGGAATCCCGGCCAAGCCCAAAGGCTGTGCCCATGTGCTCGCCCCTCTCCCGGCCCTCCCGTTTTCCCATTCCCCGAGCGGGAGGGGGCCCCGCACACCCCCGGCTGAAAGGGTCGAGGAGGAGGAAGAGGAGAAGGATGCCCGGGAGCTGCTGCTCCGCTCCCCGGGGAGGACGCGGGGAAAGGAGCCGCCTGGCCCGGGGCGGACCGGGGCCAAGGAGGGCTGGGATGGTATGGGAAGCGATGGGATGGGAGGAAAGGGAAGCTGCAGAGACCACGAGGGTCCCGGCGGGGCCGCCCCCATCCCGCCCCCGGCGGCTTCGGGAGCGCTCCCGGGCCCGGCGCTGGGTGGGGGCTCGGGCTCGGCTCCCCCCGAGCTCTCACCTTTTCGAGAGGTCCATGAGGACCCCGGAAAAAAGCTTCTCTCCCAGCCGGAACGAGACCACCAGGGCGTCCTCGATGATGTGGTCCAGGGTGACCCGCACCTCAGAGCCGGGCAGCAGCGCCGGCGCCTCCGCCTCCCCTCCGCTCGGGACTGCGGGCACCGCCGGCTCGGGATCCACGGCGGCGGCGGCGGCAGCATCCGGCTCCTCCTCCTCCGGCCGGGGCGGCTCCTCCCCGGGNGGCTCCTCGGCCTTGCCGCCGTCGGCCTCCTCGCCATCCGGCACCGCCGACTCCACGGCCTCGCTGACGGCGGGCAGAGGGTCCGCGCCGGCCTCGCTGCCCGGGATCGGCTCCATCTCGGGCTCGGCCTCACCGGCCCCGCCGTCCCCCGGCACCGCCGCAGTCGCCGCCGCCTCCGCAGCCATGGCCGCCATTTTCTCCGCCGCCTCCCTCCAGCAGCGGGAGCGACGGCCACGGCCCGCGGGGAGGGAGGGCCCGCCCCCCGCGCTCGCAGGTGGCTCCCTATTGGCGGGCGCGCCGCAATGCTGCACTTCTATTAGGCAGTGCAGCTGTCCATCAAACCCGCGGGAACTTCTCGTTGGCCACCGGGGACTTCATTCAGTGCAGAGCCGGGAAGGTGAAGAGGGGGAGTGGCTTAGCGCTTCATAGGCCACCGCTGAGGGGAGAGGTGGGGCCTGTGCGGCTGGTTCGCCATCTGATTGGTGGAGGGAGGCGTCGCTCCCGAGGGAGGCCGCTGATTGGCGGTGCCGCGTGTCTGTCGCGGCGCGGGAAGTGGGGGTCGGGGAGCGCGCGGGGGAAGATGGCGAGGGCGGGAGGGTGGCCATGAGGGGGACGGGTCGCCTCTCAGAGGGATCGCGTCGCTCCTCAGCGTGGTCAGGTCGCCCCTCGTGGGGGTGAAGCTGCCCCTCGTGGGATCGCCCTGGAGCGGCTCCCCCTGCGGGGCACAGCACGGCGCTGCCTCCTGCGTTGTACAGTGCGGGCAGGGGAGCTGCTGGTGTACGTGCTGGGGGGGCACTGAGGGGGTGACACTGGGGAGAGGAAAGATCACAGAATATTCTGAGTTGGAAGGGTCCCACAGGGATCATCCAGTCCAGTCCCTGCCCTGCACAGACCCCCCAACACCCCCACCCTGGGCATCCCTGGCAGCGCTGCCCAAACGCTCCTGGAGCTCTGGCAGCCTCGGGGCCGTGCCCATTCCCTGGGGAGCCTGGGCAGTGCCCAGCACCCTCTGGGGGAAGAACCTTTCCTGAGATCCAAGCTAAACCTCCCTGGCACAGCTCCAGCCCTTCCCTGGGTGCTGTCCCTGGTCACCACAGATCAGTGTCTGACCCTCCTGTTGCCCTCACCCATATGTGGGGAAGGCAGAGGGACTGGTGCCTTTTGTGAGGTAAATCGGCACTTTAAGGTGTTAAACAACATGAATTAGGCATATCAACTAAAGGTGGAAAACGCAGCGTTGAAAGGGGAGAAAAGGAGTTAAAGTTTTCCTTCTGCTACGCCCCGGGTTGCTCCACGCCCCATCCAGCCCGGCCTTGGGCGCTCCCAGGGATGGAGCAGCCGCTCTGTGATTCTGCACCTCAGAAGCTCCACAGACGCTTGCACTCAGAAGTTTGCAAAAGCCAAGTTGCAGCCGCCTTTCGGGTAAGGAGGCCCGAAGGGTCGTGGCCCTTGCTACAAAGCAGAGAGGTTTTATCTCGTGGTGGTATTTCCGTACCGCTCTGTTTGTGCCCAGGACACTCAGCCCCGGTTCCCTTCCCTGTGATTGCTGAGCAGAGAACTAGGCCGTAATTCCCGAGCCTACAAGAAATTCCCGACTAACACGGAAAGAAACTAAAACTACTCAGCCCTGGAGCTGATGGGATGCTCAGATCCAACAGCTCAGCCCAGCAGGCTCTTTGTTATGTTAAGCTCGGACTTATGTGAAGGATGGGCGTAAAATGGAAGATTTCCTCTTGCAAGTCTCCTGGAACGCACCTTTTCAGCAGGTGTTGCTTGTGGAAGACAGTGGCCATTTAAATGCAAACTGTTGGGTTTTACATTCCCTGGAGTCACCAGCAATTCCTGTGCTCCATAGGGAACAGAGTGGGTGGATGGCTTGTTCTCTGCTTCACTGCAGTAACAGCAGATTATGTGCTTGACCCTACTGAGGGATCAAAATAAAACATAAACGGCTCCTTTGACTGTTGAAAGGTGCTGTGTGTGCTTTTAAAAAGAGGTAAATGAGGACGTCTGTATCCCAGAATAATGCCCCACAGAAATATCACACCATAGGTAACCCTTACATTCAGCCACACCAACACAGGCATGTGGATGCAGGATGGAACTCGTAAATTTAACAAAATGCCCTCACTATATAATATTTTTCCATCCCAAATACCTTTGATCACCATTTAATTTCTATTTATTTCAAATATAACCTGTAATCTCCTTAAGACAGGATTTGCCTTACAGTGGCTGGTCTGCATGGTGGTTGGCATAGCTGGAGCCTTTTTTCTATCCTGGAACCTTTAGGAGCTGCCAAAATAAAACTAATTAAGTTAATGAAACAGATTGCACTAGCACACTCTCTGTAAATTAAAACAAGTCTCTCTGTGTTCAGCAAGTGGCAGGAAGAACAGAAGTGGGGAGAAGAAACTATAAATTACAGAGAGGAACAGAGACAATCGGAGGGAATAAAACAATTAAAATGAAGGCAGGAAAAATGCTGAGCTCCATAAAGATGTGTTGCAGTAAATTGTGGGGATGGGCAGCTGAGGAAGCTGTGAGTTTGGGTGGAGAGAGTGAGGGGATGTGGGGAAGCAGCAGATCCGACTGGAGCTGTGTGCACGGCACCCACGGGGAAGGAATTGTTTGTGTGGGCAAGCTGGGACGTGAGAGGGATCTGGGACACAGGAACCTTGAAACTCAGCACTGGTGATATTGATTTGTTCTGTCATGAAACTCCGCTCTGGAAGTGTGAACAGTCCCAGCACTTCTGAGGGCTTCAGGTAATAACTGCTGGGGTAGGGGGTGTGGAGTTTTTAGGTGCTGGATGGTGGGAACATCACTCTCTGGGCATCAAGTTCCCTGGAACTGCACTGCCATGATAGAGCCACCACCAGTGCAAGGCTTTAAGGAGCAATATTCACAAATGGAGACTAATCAGGGTTCCAGTGAAGCCAAATCCGTGATTGCAGCTTCCCTCAGCTTCCTTGGAGCAAGGCTGTGCTAGCAGGCTGCATAAGGAACTGCCCTGGGAATTGCTCAGTGGCTGGAATTCGTGGTGCTGCTGGTATCCAAGGGAGCTGGAGGTGTCCAAGCTCCCTGTGCTGTCCCTGCTGCAGCTGCTCTGCCTCAGTGTGGGCACACAGGGCTCTGAAGGAGTGCGTGAGTTTATGGGGACACTGAGGTGTCTTGGTGGGACAGCAGATCCCTCTGCTAATACCTGCCCTGGGGAGGAGGAACTCTGGAGAGGAGGTTCTCAGTCTGGAGTTCCAACAGCCCCTCTGAGGCTTCGGGACTCCCCACATTCCCAGATGTGGTTTATATCCTCACTGCAGCCTTTGCAGGCTCTGTGCTGCAGGAACACAGAGCTCTGCTGCCCTGCTCCATCCGAGCTGCAGTGACGGCGGCGTCCTGTGACCCTGGGCGAGGCCACCAAACCCTCCCCGAGTCAGGTTTAGTGTTCACAGCTTTACACAGTGCTGATAAATCCACCAGTCAGCGTTTTCAAGGCACGATCTGCTGCTGGGGAATGTTCAAGGCTTTCCAAGTTCAAAAGAAAAAGTGTAACCAGTGAAAACCACTGTATGTGAGCAATGCAGAGGGATACAGGCAAATGAACTGAAAGTAAAACTGGGTCTTGGTTGTGTGCTGCAAACTCACTGCTCTCTAACAGGTTAGGAAAGTAATGCTCTTACAACAATTGTTAATTATATTTAAGCTGGATTGAAATTTGTTAGTGAATTATTACAGAAAATTGGTTTGGGTGAGAACATCATCAGTCCTTCCTGTAATGTTGGGAACTGATTTCTGTGGCCATATGAACACGGAGCTCATTTTGTTGGGATTAGGAATGAGCATTAAAAGATTTGGGAAACCTCACTGCAGGCACACGTGCCCCAGAGTTCTGCCCTGCAATCTGAAAAGTCAATTATGTGCTACATTTCTTGTGAACAAGAGATGAAGTCAGTGAGTGGGGCTTTACCTAATGTCCATATGGAGAATTGATTGAAATGGATTTCCATAGCTGGGGTTGCTTTAAAGAAATGGTAATTCTGAGCCCTTGGGGTGAAGGACTGGCACTGTCTCACTGCTGACATCTCACACTTTGTAACTGTAAGGAAATGGAGTCTGAAGGTACTTCCTGCCTTATCTTGTGATCTGACTGGTTTCTGCCTTCTGCAGCCTGTGCAGCTGCAGGTGCTGTGGCATCCACACTGTGTCTCCGTGGATTTCTCCATTCAGATAAAATGGGCATCGCCACTGGAGCCAGGACAGATTGGAGGTCAAACTCAGCTGTAGGTAAAGCAGCTTGGTAATTAATAGAGAATTTCTCACAGAAGTCTTCTGAGAAATTACAGAAGTCTCTCTAGCCATAAATATCAGAGTAACTTTTTTGTTCCTTGTGGTGTTTCTGAGGTTATGCTACATCTGCAGCCAAGCTCTGTTCACATGAAGAGTGTCCAACTGGTGAGGTGTGGCTTTTCCTCACCTGTGGTCCCTGGAGATGAATCCTATTTCAAATAGGAATAACAGGAAGGGTAAAACACCTTAATTAGACAAGTGGGAATCCTACACAGTCTGTTCTCATTGGGGTTTGGTGCTGACAGAGCTCAAGGAAACAGGACAATAGAGGAAATGGAATTGACTAGTAATCATTTGGATCCTTTGTGCTTCCCAAGCTGAAGGGAGCTGAAGGAGCAGCTGCCAACTGCCTGTGACACTGTGTCCTTCTCCTTGGCAGTTATGTGGAGCCTCAGCTCTGCTGGCTGTGAAAAATGGACAATAACATTTCATTCACACAAGAGTGATGTGGTTTAATTATAGTGAAGGTTTAAAAACAACTTGAGGATGAAGTGTTGTGTAAGTGCTAAATGTTATCCTTGACAATGACACGGGGAGCAGAAAATTGGGCTTTCAGATGCATCTGGTTATTCCATAAATTACAAATTAATTTCTCTCCTTAAATGAAGAGTTACTGAGTCATTCAGCTTTCTTGCTAATTGTTTGACTTGAACAATTGGATGGATTTCAGTAAATTGACTGGTGGAGACAAATGTGTTTTCCAGCCCAACATTGTCTGGCATGCAACAATTAGGTATGGACTGGCTGCAGAGCAGAGCCCAGCACTGCAGGTGGTCACCGAAAGAGAACAAATTTATGGTGGGATTTTCTAGGGAGATTTCAAAAGTGCCTCCAACAGGCTGTCCCTCCTGACGCCAGCTTGCCTCCATGGTTTACCTGAGTACAACCACGTAACTCTTGTCTCACGTCCTTTTCTGCTTTTCCATGTCACTCAGAACTTGTAGGTTTTGTACCTGGATCTTCCTGGGAGTTCACAGTCTGTGATGGAGGCACTGCAGAGCCTGGGACTCCACACTCCCGTGGGTCCCTCTGCTCTCTTGTGATACTTTTGAGGCTGTTCCAAAGGCAGGGGCGGGACATAAATGACAATGCCATCAACTTTTTTAAGTCGTGCTTAAAAAGAGAAAGTACTGAAAGCTCAGCCTTGCCATGCAGTTTGGCTTTCAGTCAAACCCAACTGAACCAGCCCCAAAAAAAGTCCCAGCTCTTCCTGAGGTCTGCAGCTCTCCCGGGAGGGGTGCGAGCAAAGCCACTCTGAGCTGGGAGCTCCCCATGCCTGTGATCCCATCACTGTAAGGATGTTCAGGGTAACGTTCATTCCTGGTGTAATCCCACGGGTGTTTTAGTCCTGTCCCACCGAGGATGAGTCTGTCCCTTGTGCTAGCTGCAAACACTCACACAAAAGCACCAAGAGCAGTTGCAGAGGTCATGGCCCATTTGTGTACGGAAATGTCCCTGAGCCTGACCTGCACATTTCATCTCTTTATCAGATGCTCTATTCTCTGCCTGAAATTAGAATAAAAACTTGCAGTTAGCAATTTTCAAAGCCAGACTTTCTTTTTCCTTGACTTTTTGGGGGTAACATTTTGCTGGGATGATTGGTTCTCATCCCTTCTTTGTCTCTCTGTTTCATTTTTCTCTCTGTCTTTCCACACAGTTCCCTTATCCACCCTGTTACTTCCTCAGGCCTCATCTGACGTGCTCAGTTTACCAAGTCAAGAAGTTCTGTCATCACAGGCAAGTATTTTCAGCTCTTCTGATTTTGAAAGTAGACCTTGGACTGTGTGTGTCCCTGTCTGCTTTCTGTATCTTTGCATTCTGGATAAAAGTAATGAAGGGACCCTAGTGATGAATAAAAATTATGAGTTTGTTATTACTGTAAAATATCACAGGGATTGAGGGGGAATATATGAGGAAATAAACTTCCAGATTGCTCTCAGTCGATATTTTACCTTGTGTTCCCTCCCAGACCTTTGTTCTTGTCATTGTCTCATGTTCTGGTTCCTTGTGGAGTTTCAGTTGTGGAACCTCTTGTGCCAAGTGTATTTCAAACAAGAAGTGTATCCCTGTATTTTATGGATATCTCGTAGGCATCTTCTCTTACCCTTTCCTAATCTAATTCCAAGTAGGATCAATTTATGGAGTCACCAAGCTCAGCCTGAATTCCTGTCAGAGCTCAGCAGCAAATCCCAGCATGGTCCTTTGCAAGTCACTTCCTTTGGTAAAGCCAGGTCAGTGTTTAGTTTCTCTTCCAAGGTAATCTTGTAACTTCTGGCTCTGATACACACCATTTGCACGGGGCTTGCACATCAAGAGAACAAATCCTTCACACCAAGAGCTTGCTCTGTTACCTTTCCAGGGTTGTCAGTGCTTGGGAAATTGTGTTGCCCTCATTCAGAGACTCTCTTTAACTCAGGCCATGGAGAAAACATCCCATCATCTCCAGAACAAAACAGGCTGTGGCTCTGATACTGGAATCAATAAACCATGGGGATTTGTGATGGCAGGGTCAGTGACTGGCAGCTGCTCCACAAACCCACGGCAGAGATGATTGACAGGAGAGATTTGATAAGGCCATGTGGTGATCTGTGCAAAAAGACAGTGAGTGTTGCTTGTCCAAGAGGTTTGGGGAATGTAGAGTTGGGGTGATGCAGTCAGAATGGGAACTCTAAAACATCCTTTTCCTTGGTCCTGTCACAGACAAGTCCATGAAGTGACAAAAGCCAGGAAGGAGAACATCTCTGTCAGGGGTCGTTCAGCTGTGACTCCTGCACATCTGTCTGTTAGCAGCTCCAAAGGCAGAGGATGAATGTAATTAGAACCAATCTTGATGAGAAGCATTGTTTGTGCTTTTAACCGCATTCCCTGGGATCAGGGGCTGGATCTTGCCTTTGACCTTCTTCCTAGAGCTGGCCCAGTGAAACTCTCCCCACTCACTCCTCAGCAAATAATAAAAAGAAAACTGCAAGCCTTTAACGACGGTGTCACCACCCGTGGGAGGAAATGTGTTGGTGTAGCCACGCTGCGTTTCTCATATTGCCCTAATCTAATCCCCCATGTGGGGCTTATCACAGAGCAGGGCCCAAGCTGCAGTGCCAGGATGTGCTGCTGGGGCTGGATAATTCTTTATTTTTAACAGTTCTTTCCCAACTGCTGCTGTACCACCGTGCTGAGCAGCACAAACTCTGCTGGGAAAAGAGACCTCTGCCAGCCTAAATTTATTTCTGTTCACTGGAACAATGGGTTGGAAGTGTGTGGTTGTTTCTCTTGGTAGTAGGCAAGGTTGGGCTTCCAAAACATTGAGAAATGCTCTTAACAACTGCATTTTCCAGGCACAGTTCACACTAGCTTAGAAAATACAGAAATGAAACCACAACAGAGGTACTTGATGCTGAAAAGGAAGCACCCAGTAATGACTGCTCTGCTGCAAGATTGTAGGGTTCCTCTGTTTAGGCTCAGCCTAACTTCTGGAGTAAAAAGGGAGGGGAAAGTGTAAGGGAAACGAATGAACGGCACCATGCCATTGTGTTTGTGCTGAGGAAAAGGTTGAGAATTACAGCTGCTGTTTGCAAGCAATCTGCCCCTCACACAGGGCTCAGCCCTTGTGTTTTGGAGTCTGCACTCTGGATAATCCATATCAGAGCCCCTCTGGCACATGAAATTGCTTTGATGGCAGTGGCAGTTGGGTGTTTACTGAGTGCTCCTTCTCCACCTCTTGTACCTCAGTCTAGCACATATCTGGGGTGCTCTGTTTGTTCTGCTGTGGCATCCACTGGAATGACAAAAATGTCCTGAAATCTGGAATTTCATGCTGCACCTGTCAAGGGACACATTTCTGCAGGAAGTTCCCTTGGTGAATCGCACAACGCGAGGTGAGGGACTGGATCCCAAAAGAATTACCAGGAATGAATCAAGTTATCCCTTAATAAGAATGGAGACGTCTCTGTCAGGGTTCTGCATAGAAGCAGCCAAACACCTCCCCAGTGCAGGAAGGAGCAGGGGAGGAAGGAGAAAATCTCTTGTCCTCTCTGAGATGAAGAACGAAAGGTGTAAAAATCAGTGCTGTTTAAAACTTGGTAAATGGAATATAATCAGTGCTCACAAAGCATCCTCTGTACTCCTCTGTGCTTGCAGGCGGAGAACAGACTTGGCAACTGTCTCCTGCATGAAATAGGAAAGGTTTAAATGCTTGTGTAAGCTTTTTAAACAAAATAGCACTTTGCAGTTCAAGACACCGTTCTCTGGGACATTGTATCTGGGAAATGTGAAACTGTTTCTCTGGGTTTGCACCATGGGTTCATATCCCTGTGTGAGTGGGGTTTGGAAATCTTTATCTCTGTGGTACAGGGAATTTTTTGTCATTGCAAAGGGTTTTCCTCTAGGGGATAAATTTAATATAAAAGGGATTCATGCTACTCATGATATTTTTCCCTCAGAATCAAATCAAATCAAATCAAATCAAATTGGCTGCTGGATGCAGCTTGGACCAGTGACAGACCAGATAAATCCTCCTCTGTCTGCAGACTGAAAGCAGGAATACTTTGTCACATCAGTAGTTACAATTTGACTTTAGTTTTGCTTTTTCTCCAGCAATCTCAATTTGATTCGAATTTCTGAAGTCACCCAGGGTGAGTCAGATGTGGTCAGGCCAAAGGAAGTTCTTGAATCATTCCCAAATGAGGGAAAACATGAGTCAGTTCTGAGGGTTAAGCACATGGAGACACAAAGCACCACAGATCTCTCCGTGGTTCAGTGGGAGAGAAGGTGCCCAGGCTGGAGAGATTGGATTGCAGGGCTCTGGTGTCAGCAGGAGAGAGCTGTGGAGGTGCTGGGGCTGGGACACGTTTTCCACAGGGAGGACACAATTCCTGGCATTCATTAGCATTCCTGCTGCAGCTGGATCAGCCTGGGTGCACAGATTGCAATTAATGCCAGCACTTCCCCCAGAGTCCTGGGCAAATCTGTGCTCCTGGCAGGGCCCACAGGGAGCAGTCACTGCTCAGCACCGAGGGAAAACCTCTCCTGCAGAGAGCCAGGAAACAGCAGAACTTCATCCAGCACAGTGACACAGCAAAAGCCCTGTTTAAATGTGGTTTTGGATGGTGGTGCTTCCTGTTCAGCAGCACAGGCAAAACAGGGCATTGCTGAGTCAAGAGGAGCTGCTACAGTGCCGAGCAGGCTCTGGGAGTGGGGCTATACAATCAAGTGAAAATTCCTCATATAAAGGCAGGACCTCAGTGATAATTTTAATTTACAGTCAGGAATGTACCAAAGCAAATCCCTTTCTTTGAGCTCCTCTCTCCTGATTCGTAGCCCATTGCTGCTGCCTCATTACCCCCCTGGCCCTTGGTGGGGCAGTAAATCTGGAGGCCTAATGGTGCACAGGGCCCTTGGAGGACAGCCCTGGCTTTTCAAATATTCATTTCTATGCGGATCAGGGATGTCCCAGTCTGGCTGTAATCAGGGGAAGAGGGAAGGAGACAAATAATCACTGAACATGACTGTTCGGGGAGCAATTCCTGTCAAAAAAACAATCAGCAGCCAAGGTGGCTGCAAGCTGGCCTTGCAGCCCCGAGCACAAGGAGTGATGGGGGCTTGTTTGATCCCCATAAACTCTAATTGCTTCTTCCTTCACCCTCAGCCAGCTGCTTCCCCTGGCTGGGCTGAAATGCCTGTTGTTCTCTGGGAGCAGGGAAAGGTGCCAGGCTGGGGAAGCTGCCCTGCTTTGTGCAGACCCTGCTGCAGCAGCATCAGCCTGACACAGCCCTGCCCTGCAGGACAGGGCACCGAGCGCAGGGTCCTGCAGGGCACCTCAGCCCCTGGGTATTTTCTTGTTTCTCCAAGTGGTGCCAGTTGTGGCAGGGATTGCATGGGCTAGAGCAGCAGCACAGCTTTGCTTCAGCCCAGAGCCTGGCTTATTCCAGGTGGAGCAGACCTTTGGGCTATGAAATCAGTTTGCAGCTCCTGGGAGTTGAGCTGATCCCAAACTGATCTCACCCAGCTTAATGAGCAGTCAGCAGGAGTCATGGTCCCACTAATCCTGATTTAAATGTGAGTTAGAGCAGCCTCGGATTCCACATCTCCAGAGTAATTTCTTGTGCCATCCAAACCTCATCAAAGTGTCCTGGGGAAAATGATTTTAACCAAGCTGTTGTGCTGTGTGTTGGCACAGGACCCTGGGGCTCAGGGTAACTGAGGTGTCAGCTCCCAGAACGTCACCCTGTGCTCAGTCTTAGGTTTGATTCAGAGGCACAGCTCCAGGCTTGGGGTTTCTTTATATTATCAGGATAACAGGACTAGCGAGGGTGTGTCCATCCCTTCACTCCGTGGGTAAACTCTTCCTTGAAAAGGGATATTTAAACATTCATATGATAATGAAGAACAAACCCCAACCATACAAAATTTATATCAACTTGTATCTGGCCCTGTGTGAAAAAACAACCCAGAGGCCATGGAACTGCAGGGCTGGCTCAGGCAGACAGTGTCACAGAGAGCTCTTTCGCTTTAATTTTTTATTTGGATCCTCTCTGTATGTAGGTCACAATGACTTAAAAGAGCAGGCACTGACCAGACAAAACCAAACCTCTCAGAACAAAGCCATTGTTGCAGGAGGATGATTTTTTTCTCAAACAAGACCCTAAATTAGCACTGAAGGATTGCAGAATTCCCTGTGTCCCGCTCTGTTGGGGTTCCTGTTCCCAGGATGGGCAGAGCTGCAGCCTCTGGGCTCCGCTGGGCTGGCTCCTGCTGGAAGTGCAGGAGGGACACGGAGCTGCTTCCTGACCCCGTGTGCTGTGCTGACCCCTTGGAGTCAATCCTGGCTGGGTCCCCCTTCCTCAGGAGCAGAGGAGGGATGGGAAGCCTCTCCCTGCAGCTCCCATCCCTGTGTCTTCCTGCTTTTCCCAGTCCTTAACCACAGGGGCTGGACAAACCTCTCCTGCTGCTCCCGCCCCTGTGAGCATCGCTCCATGGCCAACAGCCACTGCAGGGATTCATTCCCTGCTTCCCTGGGGGAATTCCTCCTTCACGCAGGGACACACAGCCCAAACATCCCTGAGCTGCTTCCCAGCTTTGGGAGGGGAGGGAAAGCAGATCCTGGCTTTGGCCCTGGCTCAGCCCTGTGCCAGCAGAGAACATCAGGGAGTACCAACAGCCTGCAAGGTTTTATTTTGGGAGAGGAGGGGGAGGCAGCCCAAGGTTGGGGCTCAGAAGGTCCCAATGCCCAGGCCAAAGAGTCTTAGTGAGGCCTGGCTTGCAAACAGTGCTGGGTGGCAACCGGGCAGATAAAAATCCCCCCCAAACCAGGGTATAAACAGGCCCTGAGTACAGATCACTGGTAGAAAAGCTCTGTAGAAATGCAGATTAATGGGTTTGAGATCGACAAAAAACCAACAGCTTCCCCTTTGGCTTCAAAATCCACATTGTGCACCCAGACTTTGCATCGGGCGGTTAGAAATGGAGCATCCTCAGGGTCCTTCCAACCCAAATCAGTCTGTGATCCTGTGATCCCAAATTTTGTAAATGTGACACAAACCCCAGTTCTGATGCAGGGACAGCTGAGGAATTTTGGTTCCTTTACCTCTCCTGCCTTTTAGGACACGAGCTGGAGCTTTGGCCCTGGAATTGCCAGGGGAGGGATCAGCACACGGAGCTGGCACTGGATGGTGCTGTGGGCCAGCACAGGTGAGCTCACCTGGCTGTCAGACAGATCCTGATGCTATGGAACCACCAGGGGAGCCACAGGGACAGCCAGGACCCTGCATTAACTCCTGAATGCAAATTCTTTTCAAAAGCAGATTTTGCAAGAGCATTTTGTGCCCAAGGAAGCAGAATTTTGGGGAGTTGGCTCCTGTCCAGTCACTGAGCTGAGCATCCAGGCTTTTAAACACCCTGTGAGTGATCTGTGTGTTACCAGTCTGAGACATTGAAAAAGTCAAGTTTAGATTAAAAATCAAGTTTTAAAAAATACACAAATTTCTAGATCACAGAATGCTCTGATTTGGAAGGGACCCACAAGGATCATCAAGTCCAGCTCTCAAGTGAATGGCCCATCCAGGCATTAAACCCACAAACTTGGTGTTCTCAGCACCCTGCTCTGACCAACTGAGCCAATCTGGCACTTCTTGGGGGTTTAGGAGGGAAACAGCTGTTGTTTGGTACTCTGGAGTAAAGAAATCTTAAGCAGAAGTTCAGATTTTGAAGTGTTTTCCAGGTTTTTCTTCTGATTCTGGAAGGAGTCTCTAAGAGAAATGTGGCTTATTCCAGGGTTTGAGAAAATCACAGCTGTTACCAAGCCAGTCTCATTTTCCCACTTTTCCATCAATGTTGTTTGATTAATAAGAGCCAACTCAGTGCTGAGCAACTCAGGAATAAATCAAACTGTAGAAGAGGGACACCAGATGTAATAAAAGCAGTTCCTGGGACAAGGAGATGCAAAGATCTGCCTGGTGTGGAGGTGGGGAAGGAATGGCACGTGCACTGTGTGTATTTTCTCTGCCTCAGAAGTGTATTTTCTTCTCCTGATAGATGTATCTAAGGCAATATAAACAATTTCAAAGAGCTGAAAGTATGCAGTGAGATGTTGCTGTGAATCACAGACATCAAAGCAGAGCTGGGGCCCAGAAGAGGCTTTCTGTGCAAAGAAAACTGGCTTTTCTTGTATTTCAGGGAAAGGAATCCTTCTCTGCTGCTCAAACCCTGTCTGTCCCTGCACACTTGACTTGGATCAGTATTTTCAGTGGGGCACTTGCTAAACACTGCATTGGCGTAAGAAAAATTCACTCAAATATTGGTTTCTCCTGTCTGCCTTTGGGATTATTTCAGATCAAATCCTTCCCTGGTTGGTTCCTGGGGTGGTTTCTCCCCAGCTCCAGGCAGGCACTGCCCTCCCTGGGCCTTCTCCCAGGTGAGCTGCAGGGGAAGGGGGAGCAGGAAAGGCTTCAGGGGGTGACACAGAGAGGAGGGGACTTGGAAATACCAAAAGATCATCTGCAAACCAGAGGTGCCTTCAGAGAAAGAAAAGAGCAGTGTTTGAATGGAATGTTCCCTTTGCTCCGGGAAGCACAGCTGAGGGAATGCTCTGGAACAGCAGGGTTTCTCTGGAAGGGGGTTTGGAAGCCAGGGCCATGTGAGGAAATCCCAATTAGATTCCCTGGAGGATAAGCTCCCTTTGGAGCTGTGTTATCTGATGTGTCAGCAAGGACAATCACACAGATATTATCAAGTAATAAAATCCTTACAGCACAGCCCATGAACTGTGCAGATAAAGGGGGTGGCTTTGGGGTTTGCTCAGAAAAGTCCAGAAGAGTTGCAGTGATTCCTGTCTTTGGGGCTGTCAGTCATTAACTTCATTAGAACTTTGTATTTTTCTATAGAAGAAATCCAGAGAGGGAGGATTTTAACTCAGGTTTTTGACCAGAAGACTCTGCAGATAAAGTTGAATTATATCCTCCTTTTTAGCAACCTTTGAAATATTGTCTATATTAGACTAAAACCATTGGAGTTCAAAATATTCCACAGTGGCTCTTAATCCAATGATACTTCAAAGGAATCTGAGCAGTTTTGTGGGAGCCAAATTGAGAGCAGCCAAAATTAGTCTTCCTGTGCCTTTTCAGGATACACAAATCCAAACTGGCTCAACAAAATTCAAGTCTTCCGTTGTAGTTGTTAA
Source organism: Dicrurus megarhynchus (assembly GCA_013399195.1). Taxonomy (NCBI): domain Eukaryota; kingdom Metazoa; phylum Chordata; class Aves; order Passeriformes; family Dicruridae; genus Dicrurus; species Dicrurus megarhynchus. Next base: position 361,203 of record VXAD01008104.1, read on the forward strand.
AAATCAAGATCATTCCCATTTCTGCTGTCCATCCCCATCCCATTTAACTGACAACACTTACTACAGGATAGCTTATGAAAGGGAAGAATCCTGGAGAAAGGAGGGAATTAAATTCCCAACAAGTTGTGGTATCAGGTACATTTTCCCCAGGTTTAGTTTTCTGCCTCTGTAATTCCCAGCCCAGACCTCAGCAGGCCCCCTGAGGTTCCACTTGGAGATCAGGAACACCGGTGGCATCCAAGCCCTTCCTACAGCAGCTCTGCCAGCCTGTGCAGCCTGGATGAATCCTTTGTCTTGTTTGCTGGACATTTCCTTTCTGGAGATCCAGACAGACTGAAGGCTCTCCTGATAGAGTGTTGTCACATGAAATAATTGAATTTTCTTTTAGGGAGTCCCCAAAAATACGGGGTTTTTGGAAGATCTGGGCCTTCCACCCCTGCAGGTGTCTCTGAACGTTTGGTGAGCTCCTGTTTTTCCTGTTTTTTTAGGCAGATCCGTGTCCCGCCTGGGGCAGGGACAGGCTCTGTGCTGTGTCACCTGTGGAGCTTGGCAGAGGCGTTTCTGTGCAGTATTTGAGCTCTGTCCAAGCTGTTCAATAATTCAGCCCCATCCTGGTGATGAATTCTCTGCTGTTCAGGGCTGGAGAGCAGCAACACCTCGGACCAGACTGAACGGGCACTTAACAAGGCCGAGCGTAACAGGACTCCCCTGGAATTACCCAGCACATTAAGGCCAAATGAGCTCATCCTGAATTCATTAGCAATGATTACTCTGAGTACCAGAGGAATTAATAATCATTAGCATTTCCTAGGGAGGGCTGCCGGAGGACACGGCTGGTTCAGGGCTTTCCCCAGCAAGTTCCATTCGGAGGGAGTCATTAAATGGAACTTTGCGGTCACTGGAGAGTTCCCACTGATATTTCGAGTCCGTACTCCCAGTTCAGTTGCAGTCCAGCTCTAAAAGCACTTCAAAGCCCAGCACTGCCTGCTTCAGTCACTGCTGGAATTACCTCCCTCATCCCCGTTTTGTCTCCGAGTGAATCTCCCTGGCTTTCCGCAGCTCTCCTGAAAGGTTAATAAACCTGGGAGGCTGCTGGGAGCCACCCAAGGGCAGAGGGACTCCATAGACAAAAGGAATGCAAAAACGTGGTATTTATGATTTCGTGCAAGTAAATTCTCAAAGTAAAGATATCCAAGGCTTTGATTTGGCTCCTTAAAGCCCCCTCTGTTCCCAGCAGCATTTGAAGACTCAGCTGTTTTGCATATCAGAGGCAGCTGACTCGGGAGGCAGAGGGAATTCACTGCTCACTTTGGGGATGAGTTTCCACACGAGTTTTACTTCTCTGACAACTCATTCCTGTTCACTGTCTCCAAATGCTGCACACTTGGAATTTACATCATCCTGGTACATTCAAATACAGCGCTGAGCTTTTCTGCATAACTGCTCCTTGTAAGCGGCAGAATCCTATCATGGGATCATGGAATATCCTGAGCTGGAAGGGATCATCCAGTCCCACCCCTGCCCTGCACAGACCCCCCAACACCCCCACCCTGGGCATCCCTGGCAGCGCTGCCCAAACGCTCCTGGAGCTCTGGCAGCCTCGGGGCTGTGCCCATTCCCTGGGGAGCCTGGGCAGTGCCCAGCACCCTCTGGGGGAAGAACCTTTCCTGAGATCCAGCCTGACCCTCCCTGGCACAGCTCCAGCTGATTTTAGTTGGAAATGAAGACACAGGGGCTTGGATGCCTGACCTGGTGGATTGTGCAAGCGATGTCACTTTAGTAAAGTCAGATGGACTCAAACCCTTTCTTTTTGGAATAAACTTTGTCCTGACTCCGTGTTTGGAGCATTGCTTAGTGACATTCTGCGTTCTCCAAGACTCCATTGAATTTATTTTCATTTTATAGCAGAAAATACAGGAATGGAAACATGGATTTTTTTCAGGGTAAAAAAGCAGAACCAGGGGTGCAAATCCTCAGTGTCTGCTGAAAACTGCAGAGACAGGCCTAGGCCTGATCTGTGCTCAGACCCTGTTCTGAGTGATGCTGACCCCCAGCACCAGGCAGAGCAGCACTTTGATCATTTATTAACACCTTATGGTGTGGATGGGTGTTTGTCACCTGCTCTCCCGAGCACAGGGTGGTGTCCAGCTCCTCTGAGGTGAATAAACTCCTGCTCAGTGTGTGGCAAGAGAGACCCACCCAGTCAAACAGTTCTCCTTGGGAATTTCCTGAGCTACACTCACCCTGGCTCTGCGCCCACCACATTCCCCCCTGTCTGAGTGCTGGAGACTTGAGGAGCTGTCAGCATTTTTATATCTCATCATGGGACAGTTATCAATATAATCTGATTTTATGGACAGGGAGCATAAAAGCTCAAGTACTGTTAATATAATCTGATTATCTCCTTCCCTTTACACAGGACTGGGCTGCTTTCCTTATCCAGTTTGATCTCTCTCCCAAGGTCCCTGGGGTGTTACTCTGACAGTGGAATTGTCCCCTGCAAGTTTTATGTGAGCAGGAGAGTTTATGGCTTGAGTTCATGGACCTCCTTCCCAAGGCTGTGCAGGTCCCTCTGCAGCACAGCAGTGAGGACTGAGGCTCCCATGGATGTGCCAGCCCTGCCCTGCTTCCTGTGCTAGTGCTGCTTCGCTCTTTACAGCTGGGGCCTCAGCAGCGGGGTCCACCTGGGAAAGGAAGTTTCCTTTCACTGGGTTCAGCTATCTTGGGATTAAGCTGAAGGGGTTTTAATTAACAAACTAAGTGTCAAATATGTTTTCTGGACAGTCAGAGTCATTTTAGAGCCACTTTTAAATCAAAAGTGCAAAGGAAACCCTGGTGGTGACACAAGTTTCCCCAGGTCCTTCTCTGCAGAGCAGAGAACGGGTGCATGGTCCATTTTTATTTTATCTTTATTCTATCCTGAATGCAAAACCAGGGAAATCTTAAAAGTAAAAATATATCATTTTGTTTAAATCTGCACTAAAATGAAAACTGAGCTTTTGGCCTTGACTCCTGCTGATCTCCAGGTTATTGGCAAGGATGTACAATTGCCTGATAACCTTGGTTCTCACACGGGTCGATGGCATCGATGGGTGACTCACAGGGGCCATAAAGCTCTATTTCCACGGGGTGTGGGCTGGGTGGGCTGAGAGCTGGGGTTGCTCTATAAAGCCAGGCCCAGCACATCTGATCCATTCTGCTCTGACCCAGCTGCTGTTGCACTTTCCCAGGCACATCCCAAGGGAACAATGGCATTCGCAGGCAAATACGAGTTCGAGGGCGACGAGAACTACGATGCCTTTGTGCAGAAGATTGGTGAGTCCGGCTGGGCTGGGCACAGGGCATGGATTGGATAAAATACTGGGGAAAGGCTGGGAGAGCTGGGATTGTTCAGCCTGGAGAGGAAAAGCTTTGGGGTGACCAAACTTTGGCCTTCCAGGGCCTGAAGGGACTACAGGAAAGATGGAGAGGGACTACTAACAAGGGATGGAGGGACAGGACAAGGGGCAATGGATTCAAACTTGCACGGAGTAGGTTTAGATGGGATATTGGGAAGAAATCAGATGCTCTGAGAACAAACGCATCACTGCCATCCTTCAGTTCAAATTCAGCTTAGATTTGATAAATTCTCTGCTTTTGTTGATTCAGGTCTCCCCAGTGACAAGGTTGAAATGGGAAGGAACTGCAAAATCGTGACCGAGGTGGTGCAGAACGGGAATGACTTCACCTGGACACAGCACTTCCCGGGAGGCCGCACCACCACCAACAGCTTCACCGTGGGCAAGGAGGCAGACATGGAGACCATGGGGGGCAAGAAGTTCAAGGTAAATTCCCTGAGCTCTTCAGCTCCACAGCCTCAGGTGGATTTGGATTTAGGGTGAAAGGCAAAGCAGGGTCAGGCCTGAAGGTGTGGAGGGAGTAGTGAAGGGGGTTGAATGAGAGGGGCTCTAAGGCCCTTTCCAACCCAAACCACCCTGGGATTCCCTGATTCCATCATCCCTGATTCCTGGGCTGTCTGCCAGGACCATTTTCAGAGCTGTTCATGAGTGATGTGGAGATCTGAACCCTACAGGTGTTGGTGCATGAACATTTTTCTATTTAAATTGTGAACATTCGAGAACTGAAGCCCAAGGATTTTAGCCCTGTGCATGAGGCCACAGGTGCAACACACAACCTCTGTCCCATAAACTTCCAGCACCAGGTGTGCAGGTGTGTACAGAATATCCGGTGACAGAAATTCCAGCAATCCCAGCAACATGAACCCTTTCTCTCTTACAGGCAACTGTCAAAATGGAAGATGGGAAACTTGTAGCTGATTTCCCCAACTACCACCACACTGCAGAGATTTCGGGGGGGAAGCTGGTAGAGGTGAGTGCTCACACATCCAGGGTAGTGCAGAAAAAAACAAAGAAAAACCTCAAGAGCAGCAGGCTTAAAATGTGAAGTTTAGAAAAAAATCTTAAGTGAAGGACAGGCTCTGAGCCATGCCCAGGGCTGCTACCCTGGACTCCTGAGCTCTGATTACACTGCTTAACCAAAGTTTCCATTTGTTCTTTGTTCCAGATTTCTACTTCTTCCGGTGTAGTCTACAAAAGGACCAGCAAAAAGATTGCCTAAGGCAGCAAGGCCAGTCTCTTCCACTGTACTGAAAGCCAACAATAAAATAAATTAATTAAAGTTCTGTCTTTGTCTCTTTCTTGGTATTACAAGCATCCTCATGTTAATGCTTACCCCAGTCCTAAATATCTGACAGATACTCAGAAAATCAGAGTGCAAAAGTCAGAAGATGCAGCAAAGCATTTAGTAATGACGTTGTGCAGGTGTTTCAGGGGGTGATGCACACCTGGCATATTCCAGTGTTTGCTACCTCCCACCTACTGAACAGAAGTTCCTTTCAGCTTCTGCCTGGAGAAGGACAATTCTCTGCCCAACACCTACATCAAAATGCAAGACCTGGTGAAAGTCTTTTACCCCATTGCTGCTTGGAGGGCAGAAAAGGAGGGGCTTTGAAAGCAGGAGAAAGTCAGTTTATGACTCATTGGAATTGTCTCACACAGCCAGCAGGGTTTTCTCTTTCTGCCAACATCTGATCTTAACCTCAGAAGACATTTAAGGTTTTACAGCAGTAAATGCAGTCCTATTTCCTCATTGCAGTCCTGCTGTTTCTGCAGGGAAGGTTCACGCTTTGACTCCGAGTGTTACTTGTGAAGGACCCCAGCACTGGGAGATGAGGCTGAAATCCAGGGAATGTGTCCCTGCCCCATGGCAGGGGTGGAACAAGATGAGATTTGAGGTCCTTCCAACCCAAACCCCTCTGTGACCCGGATTCTCTGCTCTGAGGGACACCAGTGGTGCTCAGTTTGTGCCCTGAGAGGAGCCCTGAACCCTAAAAATGAGACCTTTTAATAACCAGATGCACACCCAGATCCCTTTGCTGCTAAAACTGCCTTGATGGGGCATGGAATGGACTTTTAGAATTCCAGCTGACAAATTCCTGACTCTGAACTGGCTGGCAAAGCCTAATTCCATTACCAAGGATCATGCTGGGGTGTAGGGGAGGGGGCGCAGTGACACAATCTCCAGCATCAACGGCACTGCCCAGCTCAGCTTTAGGAAATCACTGTTGGTTTCCATGCTTTATTATAACCATGTAATAACCAAAGCATTCTGCACCAGCATTTGAGTTACATGTCCATGGCATGTTGGAATAGTCATGGAATACATAATGGATGGCTTTGGGATGGAGACATTCATGAGGCTGCTGAAATCTGGTACCCAGTGGGCTTGATGACATCAGGTAAAAGTCTGAACAGCCAATACAGGCTGCAATCACCTGATAATCCCACAGGCAAATGTGGAATCACCTGCTAATCCCAGACACGTCCCATGCAAGGCCACACTTCGTTTGGACTGAGGCCCATTTCCTGTTTTTTCCCATAGTTCCTCATCCTACACTTCATTGAGATAATCTTGGTCAGGATAAATCAAGAATCCAGTAAATAAGCTGTCTGTCCAGTAGGGATCGTAAAAGAGCCCATTTTGCTCCGAGTAGAAGATCTGCAGCCACACCTCATCCTCCTGCTTCAGCGCCAGGATGGTCGATCCAGAGGCCACGTCGTGGTTCCCAGTGTTGGCATCAAAAGTCTTGATCCGGTACTGGCCGTTGTGGACCAGGCCAATGGCCAAGTGCTTGTTGGCCAAAGTGATGTCATAGGTGAAGTAGTAAATCCCGGGGATGCTGCAGATGAACTTCCCACTGGAAGCGTTGTAATGTCCTCCCTCGTTCATCAGGATCCTGTCAAACTTGATGGGCAGCCGTTCCCTGGGGTAGCTCTTGGACACTGCCACGGAGAAGGCAGACTTGGCTTTGCTGCCGCTGCAGCTGCAGGGTCCCGGCAGCCCAGGCTCACCCTGGCTCCCTTTGGGCCCTTTCTTCCCCGGGGCCCCGTTTTTCCCGGGATTGCCCTTTAAACCCTTGGGCCCCCGGGGCCCTGCCTTGCCAATGGCTCCTGCCTTCCCCTTCGGGCCTGGCTTGCCCAGGTTTCCTGTTCTGCCCTGGGGACCTGGAAGACAAATGACCTTATCAATTTTCCTTATCAGTTTTGACGGAAAGAGCTGATGCAGCGGGTGGAAGGGGGTTAGAGCATTGCAGCAGGGATTTCATTTAGGAGGAAGCCATTGCTTGTGCGAGGATCCCAATGAAATCCCACCTGGGGCTGGACATCAGTCCAGACTGAGCACCCGGGGTAGGCAGGGAGTTGGTGTGGTAACAGGGGAACTCTGCTTCCATTATCTGGCTCACTTGAGAAAAAGGAGGAATTAAAGAACAAGCATTAAATGTTTGGGTTTTACAGAGTGGGGCAGGTTTGTGACTCTTTCAGAGCCTTGCTTTGTGCAGGTGAGTACTTTTGATCTCATGTCTCTTTTTTTTCTTTGCTTTTTTTTTTTTTTTACATTTAGCATGATATTGTTTTAAAACAGGGCAAAAGTAAATCTAGATGTGGTAAAAAGCCCAGCCCAGCTGGGGGATGAACCAGCAAATACCGGGGGCAGGGGCTGCCGTGAGATGGGAAGGGAGTTGGGCTGGCAGTGATTCTTGCTCGGTGGTATCTGATATGAGCAAAATCGTGAGGATTTATGCGGTGTCTCTTGACCTGCTGTAGCAAGAGCAGATCGAAACGCAGCTGTGGTTGGAAATCTGCTCTCCAGATTCCCGCTTTGGGGATGGGAGAAGGGAGGCAGCCGCAGGCGGGGCTCGCTGGCGTTGCTGAGGCAGGAGTGCTCTCTAGTGTGGCAGAGGGAAATCACTGCTCCGCACAGGGCTGCTCCTGCTGCCTCCCGGCTCCGGGAGCACCCAGAGCGCAGCCCCGCCTCAGGACTGAAGACGGGCTGTTGTTTGCTTTGGATAAGGTCCGACATGGCCAGTGCCTGTCCTGTTACAGTGCTCTGCGCAGCCGGTCCCTCTTTTTCTCACGTGGCTCTGATTTTCCTGGGAGCAAGAACCAGAGACCAGCTCCTTGTGTCCTCTGGAGAGCCGTGATCAGCACAGGGTGAACCTCACTGTGTCACAAAACGAAGCCAACAGAAACCGCACACAGCTGTCAGGCCATGGCGTGAGCCTGGAGCCCCTCTGACAAGTGGCACCTTTGGGAGGGGGGACACTGGGAATTCTGGCGGAGTTTCCCGTGAGCTGTTGCTGTGAAGGGGCTGTTGCACCACGGCTTCCCCTTTCCATTGCTGTGCTGAGCACTTCTCTCTTACCTTCGTCGCCGTGCTCGCCTTTCTCCCCGTCCTGGCCGTCCTTGCCGTCCTTGCCGGGGAAGCCCATCCTGCCCACGGTCCCTGGGGTCCCTGGCACGCCGGGGGGCCCGGGGGGCCCGGGGGGCCCTGGCAGGCTGCAGGCCAGCTGGGCACCCTCCTGCAGCTCCCGCTTGGCAAAGCCCCCCAGGATGTGGTTTGCCACGCAGGGCACAGTCCAGAGGAGCAGCACAGCAGAGATCATGGCACGGCCTGTGGGGAGGAGACGGGATGTGGGAGCAGCCTGTGGGCACCACTGGCATGGGCTGGTGAAGAAATCTGCATGAAAATGGGAGATAATTTGGCTTTTCTTGGCAGGGTGGGGGAGCTGTTTACTTTGGTGTGATGTGATTCCAAGGACTTGGCTCATGGAGTTTTCTAGGTCAGACCAATATTTTTATCAAACTCACTCTTCTCCAAGCCTGTATCTGCGTCCATCCCTCATTTCGTTTTGCTCCCTGAGCCTCTCGTCCCCCAAAGCACCAGGAGCAATGGCAAAGAGGTGCAGAAAGCAGCTGCTTGGGACCAGGGGAGGGGAGGAAGGGGAAGGGGTTTGGTGTGAGCATCCCCAGCACAATCTGCCTGTGGTTGGGTCTCTGGGGTTTCTTCAAAGCACAAAGCCCATGGTGTGATGCAGGGCAGGACTCAGACAGGCTGGGCAGGATTTGGGCCAAGCCTTTTGCATATGAGCTGAGCCTCATCTCCTTCCCCACTGCAGCTCAGCTTTAGCAGCTCCCCAGTAGTGTTATGTGCAACTCCTGCACTGGAAATAAGATGCTTAAAGCACTGGCTAAATTCCATGTTGGCCTTAGCTCTCATCCTGTTCTCGGCTCCTGAGGGGTGGAAATGCATATTTAGATGCTCCAAATCCAGCCAGATGATCCTACATATTTATGCTCAGTGGGAGCCCCCAGTTCTGTGATATTATAATTAAGAACATGCAGAGGAGAGGGAAATGCAAACCAGATCCAGGGCTGGATTTGACTGCTAAGCCCTTTGGTTCTTCAGCTCTGATTTGCTGCTGCTGAAAGGTGAAAACACCACCCAGTGCTCATGTGGAAAGTTGAATGAAGGCTTCTGAGTTCATGGAAAGGGAAACAAAATGTTGAAATGCCCGTGGAGTGGGAGATCACAAGGAAAGCTGCATCCCTGCTTCCCAGGAACCCCTCCAACGGGGCAGAGAAGTGAGAGGCATCTGGAGGTGGATGACACTTACAAGCTGTGGCAGGGAAAAATGTCATTGTGGAGCTTAACCTGGAAAAAAGCTGGGAATGCCTCACGTGGAGAAGAAATGTGCGAGAAGGAGCAGAGGGTGGGAGGGCAGCTCCTCCTCTGAAAGTTTCTTACCATAATCACTTCTGCTACCTTGAGACAACCCAGCTCGTTGACCTGATGGGATAAAAAGTGGCAAACAAAATCCCCCGAGGCTGGGAGGTCAGTGGGAGCAGCACTCGGATAAGTGGGGAGTATCCAAGTACCTGGAGCTGTGCTCTGGCACAGCTCCCGAGCTGGTGTTAATTAACAGCTCCACAAGAACGCTTCATCCCATATCCCAGCAACGTGCGTGGGATGCAAAGCACCACCACATCCACAAGAGGATCTCTAAAAAACCTCTTGGAGAAATCTTTTTGAAAGAGAACAAACCTCATGCTGTTCCACCTTAAAAGGAAAGCTGTTCCTCGATGTAGAAGGTCCGATGAGCTCCAAAAAGCAAATTGGAAGCAGATCAGCATCTCCCCTCTCCGCGGTGTGGGCAGCCAGCCCGGCACAGGAGGCTTGCAGCAGCAAGGCTGATTTTCCAATGACATTTTAACCAATGGCTTTGTCACCAGGGTTAGAGACCTTTGGGCCATGCCCAATGCCTGTTCTGCATTAAAGAGGTGTCTCTGTAAGAAAAGATCCTGCCTGGAAGAGTCAGGACCAGCTGTACTTTCTGCTGCTTCCAGGGCAGCTGGGCTGAAATCCCAGAGGAAAATCCCTGAGGGTTGCCAGATGCAGGGTTTTGGTGGCACGTGCAGTGGCTGGATGCTGATTTTTTGGCCAGCAAAGCCACCCTGTGCCATGTGGTGATGGGAATAGGAGACCCTGGGGGAACTGCTGCTTGCAGGGAGGCAGGAGCAGGATGAGGGGACCCAGCAGTGAGCGAACACCGTGACTTTCTTCTCTATTTCCTTCCAATATTCGAGGCTTTCTCAAACAAGACATCCATCTTTCTGCCTCATTAGCGTACCTCAAGGTGTCTTAATTAATCTTCAAGATAATCATTATCCCCATGAGCCTAATTCTCAGCTCTGGAGGTTGTCCTGCAGCATCCCTGGGGTGGAAGCAAAAGGAGCTCTTGGGTGCAAGACTGATTTAGGCAAAATCAGGTGTGGCAGCAGTGACAGAGAGCAGCTGAAACGGGTGGATTTAACTGGTATGAGCCAGGGAAGCACTTACACCAACAGCGGTTTGATCTGTTCCCTGCTGCTGCACAAAGCAACGGCAAAGGAGGGAAAGCAGAGGATGCACCTTCTGTCCTCAACCTGCAGCGCTCTCTTGGCTTCAAGCACCGGGAATTCCCGTGCCAAACCTTTCCCAGCCCCGAGCTCAAACCCGTCTGGGCAGCTGCCCAATGCAGGGACAGGCTGAAGGAGGTGGGAGCTCCCAGCAAAGGCTGGGGAATGTTTCCTTCACGGTGTTATTTCTTTAACTGGCAACTGTTGCCTTTATGGATTCCTGTGCAGGCTTTGGAAACCTGAGTGCTCAGTGACTGAGACCTTATTTGGGAAGTTTTCAAAGTTAAGGTTAAGAGGAGGGAGAGGCAGAAAAAGGAAAAGCGGATCTACTCACCAGCCTAATCTCCTCAGTGAGATCCTGACAGGCGCTGGCAGCCCCCAGCACTTCAGGCAGATGTTTTGCTGCAGATGCCCAGCCCCGTCCTGCCACAGCAGGTCCTGGGAGGGCTGTGCAGGATTGACTTTGGTCCTTTTTACTCCCGTTTTACTTCTTTTTGTGCGTAGTTTGAGCTCCCTGCAGCAGCTCCACTTTGGCTCCACGTTGCCGAAGGCATATTTTTATTATTGTGTAATGGATCTGAGCCTCTGCCTCTGTCACGTGGCACGGGAAGAGATTTTTACGCACATGTGGCTGGAAAGCTCTTGATGCTTGGGGAGCTTTTCCTTTTCTCCCTCTCCCTTGCAGTCCTGGAGGAAAGGCACAGGGCTTGCCTGGATCATTCCTGGTTGATGCTGCCCCTCTCTGCTGTAGTCGCTGCCCACACCAGCAGGGAATGGGTAACACTGATCCAACTGAGGAACAACTTTGACACTTTATCCTGGGGTATTAAAGGGAAGAAAATCTTGTCCTGGGAGCGGAAACTCACTTCGAATCACTCCAGGCTTGAATTTAAGGACAAAGTCATGAAGTAGCAACTCTGCAAATGCAAATTTGTACCTACCTCAGCACTGCTTCAGGCCGATGTGCACTACAAAATACAACTTTGTCATGGGGATGGCAGGGCAGGAACCCTTCTGTCTTGGGAAAGGGTTGGGATTTTGTTTTCAGCTCGGAAAGTAATTACAACCCCCCAGCAATTGCTTCAGGTAAGGCAGGAACGGCAGGAGCAGCAGCTGAAGCTGGAGCAGGATGTTCTGGGATGCTGCCAGGGTAGGCATGGATCAGACTCATCTTTGGCTGTGGGTTCCTGCTCTGGCCCGGCCAGGATGCCACACGGGGCGTGGGACAGGCGTGTGCCTGGTGGCAGGGCTCCAAACCCTGCCCTGCCGCTCTGCAGCCAGAAAATCCTTTCTGCTCAGTGCAGAACATCAGCCGACTGGGCGAATGCTGGAATTGTCATTCCTTGCTCTGCCCAAATTCATCCTTCCCAGAGCTGTCATGGTTTATTTTTAAGCTTTCCCCTGTGCTTGCTTTTGGCACTCAGTGTTACTCAGGATGTAACATAAAAATGAAATCTGTATACAGTTGGCTTTGTGGGCTGGGGCCGCTTCAGATGCTCCTGGGAGGACTGGGAACATTTGGCTGAGGAAGCACAGGGCTGTTTTCGTGCTGTGCTCACAGTCCCACAGAGCTCCTGCAGAGCCAGCGCCCCGGCCCCAGCTCCCTGACACTGAACAACCTCCTGGAGAACAACCCCCCTTCCCCAACAATCATCAGCTTTGCTTTTCCCTGGGAAAAGGGCTGCTTTAGAAAAGCTGCCATGTGGCTGCAGAGCTCTGGCTGCCCCAGCCCCACACTCCTCTAGCACTGGGGTGAGCACAGCTGGGACAGACCCAGACACCGCTCTGAGGGCTGCTCTGGACATTATGCAGATAAGAATTCTCACTTTTTGCCTGTTTCCATAAAGTTTGTAGGAACCTGGATCTCGTGCTGGGCCCCTCTGCCTGGGTGTGGGCCAAAAGGCTCAAGGCACTGCATGTGAAACAGGAAACCAGGTGAAAGCTTCCCAGGGGCTTTACCGCAGTGCCAGGCGGATGGGCCTGGGAAGCCACAGTGCTTTCCTCAGATGCTGATGGTGTGGAAAAGGAAAAGCTCCTCTGCTGATCCTGCTCCTGCCCCATCCAGCTGTGCTTTGGATGGGTGTGACACAGGCCAGGGAGGAGAGGATGCTTGGACACACAGCAATCCTGCCAGGCAGCCCCAGGCAGGAGCAGGGAATTCACAGTTCGGGGTGATTTTGTGCCCAGGTCTGTAGCATGGGGAAGGCAGTGAGAGCCTGACCTAGTTCAGCAGCGTGGGGAGAAACTGCTGGGAAGCTCCTGCCAGGCAGATGGAAAATCTGTCTGTGCTGCAGGGCCAGGCCAGGCTCCACCAGGGTCCCAGACAGCTCTGCTGAGAACACTTGGCAGCACAATTTGTTAAATAAACTGCCCGTGCACAGAGAAGCAGAGCAGCCTGAGACTCGTGCTCAGTGCTTTCCGTGTCAGTGAGACATCGCAGGGGACATTACTGCAGATCTGGTCCCCTCGGTGCTGCTGTTTAGCAGAAGCCTCTGTGCTGTGACCCCCGTGCTGTCCCCAGGGTCCCGGGGAAGGGGGGCTGGCTCAGGGACAGGCGTGGGCTGGGGGTGCAGTCCCTGCTCAGGATGCTCTGCCTGGAGTGGAGGTGGAACAACTCAAACAATGCCCTGCTTGAAAAGCTGTCAGTGAGTGAAGAAGGGGTTCACGCTGCTTTTGGGGTGAATGATGCTAAAATCAGCTTGACTCATTGATCCCAAAGATAAATACCCTGAGAGCGAGGTGAAGACGTGGCAGATGATAAAGTGCCTGATAAAGGAACAAACAAGTGATGCTACCGACACCTTACCCAGAGCTGCAGAGCTGGCACAGCTGGCCCGGACACATCTGACTGACAGCCCAGGCCCACTTTTTAACAGAGGGTTTTCCTACACACCCTTCTGGGAGTGTGTGTGGGGATTCCTCCCTGGAGTGGGGACACCCCTCAAGGCCACTCCTCAGGGCTGAGCCAAAGAGATTTGCCCACAGTCGTTGGTCTGGGTCAGTAACACCATTCTCCAGTTAATATTTTTTGTTATCTTTAGTATAATTGCCTCAATATAACTGCTTTAATATAAATGTTTCAATTTTGTTTCAAAAATAGTGCAGTGTACTATACTAGTCGTATATTCTAGCTACCCATACTGGGTAGCAAAAAGTTCTGTTTAAGGTTTTTCTAGTCTTATCATTAGCATGATAAATCATTTATTTCTATATAAATATAACTGGTTTGCCATCCTCAATCCTGCAGGACAAAGTCGCCTAAAGGTTCAATCACCCTTTGCTGTTGCTATGCTCATGCTGTGGGGGAGAACTGGGAGTGCCTAAACGTGGGTGACCATCAGTTCCCAGCCCAGGACAGGGCTGTGCCCCAGCCTGGAAGGATTTCCCCTTGTTTACCTTCTGATCACTCACTGGTTTCATTGTTAGGTACTGACCTTGCAGCCACGACTATTTAACCAAATAAAATGATTCAGCAAATGCCAGAAAAGCTGAAATTCACCCAGAGGTTGGAGGCAGCCTAAAAATCCAGCAATAACAATGGGAGTGTGCCTCTCACCAAAGATAAGTATCAGTGCTCTCGGGTTTTGGGGAGATAATAAGGGGAAGGAAGAAGCATTTTTCCACCCAACAGGCCTCCAGACTTAGTGTGGGATGGTGATTTGAGTAATTTTTATTGCCCTGCCTGAAAGCAGTCTGAAAAATCTGTAAGCAGTCTACAGAGAGTGATTGTCCCTCTCCAAAAACCCCCATAAAAATGAGTCAAAACCCTGTTTAAACTTAAACGATGCCCTTGAGACCATTAGCTCTGCTTAGGAGCTGTAGCCCTGACCCATTAAGATAAAAATAAATAGGGTTTATTTTAGGAAGGCGGAAATGGGAACCAGCCCAATCACCAGTGAGCCACTGCCAACACTGAGCAGATGCTGTGTAAAGGTTGGGATTTTTCTTTTTGTTCCATGTACCTTCTAATTCAAAGTAAATTCAGCAACCTTCTTGACTCACCACAATTGGCCCCCGCCTTGATGCTAAGTAACATAGTTAAACAGGAAAGGATTTCTGAAAATGACTTGTATTTCCCAATTACAAAAACCTCCAGCCCCCCTGCTCTGGAGTCTGTAGCACCAGACTTGCACCTTAACCATATCCAATAATAATGTAAAATAAACAAGACACCAACAAAATCAGAAATCGTTTCCCTACTCCTACCTTAAAGCTGCAACTGAATCCCACGGCAGAGATGCTGCAAGAAGGACCAGAACCATTATTTTATTTAGGAGCAATAAAAAAATTTCTGAAAAAATATCTCACAGCTGGTGTACAGCAAGTTATCTCAAACCTCACCTCAGGCAGCAAACAAGGCAGGTAGCAGCAGCAGGCTTTCCATTTTTCACAATTTTGATTCTTCAGAGCTTTCTTTGCTCTCCAGTTTGTAAATAAGAGCTTGTCAGGCAGGAAAATACACCAGGGATGCTGAAAGAGATAGTAACGAGCTTGGCAAACTCAGCTTTCCACTGCAGCACGCCAAGGCAAGAGGGAGAACATCCAACATAAACCCCAAATTAAGCTACCTCTAAGATGCTCTCAAAGCAACCTCTAAACTTCTTCCTTAAAAAAACCCACGACTTCATACCCAGTGAGCAGCTGGGGGCTGGGTTGTTCAGCTCAGGGCTGAAAACTACTCCAGCAGCACATGGAGAGAGACCAAAGGCTAAGAGCACTAATATTTAGCTTTTTATATTCCTGCAAATAAAACAGGATTAATTAGACCAGGCAACACTAACGCCTCCCCAGCTCCCTCTGCGGGCTGGCACTCGGCTTCCCAGCCTGTAATTTCCCATGTGAAAAAGGTTAATTCAGAATTAGGATCTCGTTTATAATAAGCTTCCAGGGCCAAGGTTTAGCCCAACTGCAATGAACCTGTGGTTTCAGGGGCCAGCTGCAGATCTTTCTCTTTGCTTTCTAATTAGAAAGAAACCTCCCTCACACTTCACAGCTGCAACCTATATAAGGGATGGGGCTGAGGCACTCTTGTTTTTCCTTGAATATTTGAGGGGAGGTATTTTTTTTTTTTTTCATCTGCAGCCATCAAGAGCATGGAGAGCACTTGGAGGATTTGCGTGTGTTTGTACTGCTGCCTGCCCTGGCTCTCTTGTGGCACGCAGTTCTCCCCCCGCTCCAGGGGCCGGGGGGGCTCTGAGAAGGCCGCTGGGTTTTCGGCAGCTCCTGAGGATGCTGCCAGCGATCTCAGCGCGGTGCTGCAGCTGCCCCGAGCTGGGGGACCGGCCCCTGCGCTCCCGCCGCCCCTGCTCAAGGCGCTGCACGCCCGCGGCCCCCGGGGCTGGCACAGCGAGGCCCCGCGGCTGCAGCCGGACTCCAGGGCCCTTCGGTACATGAAGAAGCTGTACAGGAAGTCTGCCACCAGGGAGGGCATCCCCAAGGCGCACCGAGGCCGTCTCTATAACACGGTGCGGCTGTTCACCCCGTGCTGGGAGTGCCTCCGGGGCCTGGGGAAAGGTAGGCGCGCGGTGCCTGGGCTGGAGAGGTTACACGGGGTTTCTGTGTGTTCTGTGCTGGCAGCAGGAAATAGAAATACCTCCTTTCTTTAGTGCTGTTGTTATTTTAGTCCTGGAGGCTCTTCTCCTAAACTGTAGGAGTTTTTCATAACCTACTTCTCCTTGAATGGCATTAGGCACAGGCTTCACAGGCTGGGGAACACCACACAAGTGGTATGTACAAGACAGGCTGATGTTTTGGGCTGACTCATCTGCTCATGAGTCAGAAAAAGCTACAAGCAGATCTAAGTAAAGTAAGAAAAGTGGAAAAAATGTTTAGGCATAATGGGCAGTGCATTTCCTTCTACAGCCTGTCTTGGTTTTGCTTTTTTCTAAAACCCACAGCACTGGTAAAAAAATTTGTACCAAACTGCCAGAACCTGCTGCCAGAGACTCCTCTCCTTGTCTGGTACATTTGCTAGAGAAGAATCACAACCAAAACCTGAAGGAAAGGGTAGAATTACTTGCAAATCAGGCTCAGGACTGGGATGGCTGGGCACCCTGTAACTTGCGATGCTTCCATGGTTTTCTTCAATGTGGGCTGGTCACAACAACAGCACTTAGAAATCCTTGGCTGTTAATCCTACTGAGGTGACCTGAGTTCTCCTGACATGGATTTTTCACTAGAAAGATAAACACATGTATTGTACTGCTGCACAGGAACAGCGCTCTGAGGTGTTCATGGTTTTTATCATCTGGAGTGTTTAGTTCCTGTTACCCCACACCAGCACTAAAGAGACAACAGCTGACTTCCTCCTGTGCTGCTTCTTTTAATGAAATGAATCCTAGTAGCTCTTATAATCAGGGGCTTTCTTGTGTTTAATTTCTTAATTTTTAACTCTTATGTCCCTGACCAAAGTAGAAATTTCTTGTAATAAATGTAAGGAAGGGCATCTAAATTGTTTTCTTCTGCTGTTGAATCATTTTTACTTATCGACTACAACAGTATTTATGTCTAGGTGGAAAAATAAGACACATTAACACTACAGGAATCTGTTTCCCTTCACAGGAGACGTTCACTCGGTGGATTTACTCTTCAACTTGGATCGCGTTACTGCTCTGGAGCACTTACTGAAGTCTGTCTTGCTCTATTCCTTTGACACATCTGTTCCCATTTCCTCTTCCATTACCTGCATATGCCATTTATCCCTTAAGGAACACGATTTCTCCAGCCAAGTTTGCCCCAGCATTTCCCACTCTCTAGCTTTTAGCCTGCACTTTGATGTTAGAAAACGCAAATGGGTGGAGATGGATGTGACTTCTTTCCTCCAGCCTCTGATTGCTATGAACAGGAGGAACGTTCATATGGCTCTGAACTTCACTTGTCTGATGGGTGACCCACAACAGAGCACGAAACCGGAGAACGCTGTTAATGTGACACTGGTTCCCCCTTCCCTTCTGCTGTATCTGAATGACACCAGCGAGCAAGCTTATCACTGGGGGAGCTCGCTGGAGCACGGGAGGAAAAGCCCAGCGCGGGCCAGGCAAAGCAGCAGCCCGCTTGAGGATCCTCCCAAGGGTGACAAAGGACAAGGCAATCCCCAGGGTAAAAGGGCCTCTCGCCAGCGAAGGAACGAGAATCCGAAAGCAGCACCAGCCACTTCACCTCACAATCTGAGCGAGTATCTGAAGCAGTTTGTGTTCCCTCAGCACGAGTGTAAGCTGCACAACTTCCGCCTGAGCTTCAGCCAGCTGCGCTGGGACCGCTGGATCATCGCCCCGCACAGGTACAGCCCCCAGTTCTGCCGGGGGGACTGTCCCCGCGCCCTGGGCCACCGCTACGGCTCCCCGGTGCACACCATGGTGCAGACCCTCATCTACGAGCGGCTGGACCCCTCTGTGCCCAGGCCCTCGTGCGTGCCGGCCGCGTACAGCCCGCTCAGCGTGCTGACCATCGAGCCCGACGGCTCCATCGCCTACAAGGAGTACGAGGACATGATCGCCACCAAGTGCACCTGCCGGTAGTGGGGACCCCGCTTCGCTCCCCTTCGGGCCGGGTTTGCATTCTCAAATACAGATTTTAGCTTTGCATTCTCAAGGTCTGTAGCTGCGATCGACTGAGCAGCGTCGCTGTAACTCCGGGAGCTGGGGTTTAGCACGGAGTTAGCAGAAGGGGTTCACATCAGAGCACTGATTTTTTTTGTACTCACTCATCCTTCCTAGAGCGTGCAATGAAATGTAAATAGTGTCTTTTTATCGGGAGAATTTTGCATTTAAAATGGGGGAAAGGTTTCAACTACTAAATGTCTATTTTAAGCTGCTTTATTACAGATTAAAAAAAAAAAAAAGAAATAAATGGCTATCACACATACCCTGACATACAGTGCCTGCTACTCTGCCTCTGCAGAAACCTTGTGTGTGACGTCTCCAGCAATGACTAGGAAGAGAAGAAAGTTTTTAATGTTAGAATTATTTCCTCAGTTTTTCATTCTCTTTCAAGCAGGATGACACATCCTCACAGTTCTGTAAAGAGTTGCCACGTTGTTTTTTTGCTTTTCTTCTGTTGCACACTTTGGGCTTTCTCATCTAAAAGGAGGGTAAGAATTTAAGGGCAGCTGTGGGTAATTTGTGAACATTTAAATTAAGGCATTATTTTGGTAAGAATTTGCACCAGGTGAGGCTTCATTCGGTTCAAGAACAAGGAGCAGCTGTCCATGGGGTGAGGACAGAGGATTGTCCATTGGAGCCACACTGCCACTGGCTTCTGAACTAGGAAGAAATGTTCAAAAAGCTTAATCCCCAAAAATGGCTTCTAAATGAGTTGATGTAAATGCTGTTCAATGGGTTTAATATTCTGAAATATGGGGCCACAGCCTTGTTTCCTCTCACAATGAAACTGTAGGTAACAAGTGCCTCAACTCTAGATGCTTTCACACCAAATTCTTACTGTGATTGATTTATTATGATTTATTTTCTCCTCCTAGGCCTGGGGCTCACACACAAAACCTCTCAGCTTTAGTGGGGATTTTTCCTGTTTGTTTGTTTGTTTGTTAATTAAATGCTGTGGAGCAGCACTGTCTTGTAAAACTTGTTCGGAACAGCCTTTAATATTGACTTGCTAATGGATTAATAAATAAATGCTGTAACTCTCTACACTCAACCACCCAACCAGCCCCTACCTTAGATCCTGAGCAATTCCAGAGGCTGAGAATTCAGCCTGGCAGGGCAGGGACTGCTCCAGAGCGGCTGCTGTGTGGTGTCACTTTGCTGGGTCACCTGGTCACTGACCCCACTGATGTTGGGGTGAGTCTGGAGAGCTCCCGGAGGTGCAACAGGCACAAATCTGCCCTAAAAGTGCGGATCCTGCTCCAGGTTTCAGTCTCTGACTGCTGAAATCCAAGTGGTTGACACCAAAAGCTCAAAGCAGTACCTGGGTGTCATGTAAAACCTTCCTGGTCCCAGCACCGTGGGCACTTGGGTGAGTTTGGATTGTGTCGCTCCTGCTCATCCTTCAGACTCTGGGAATTTGGTTTTGCTCACCTGCCAGAGAAGAAAATAAATGGCATTGTTTCCTAACACAAATCCTTCTAATTAGTGTGAAATGTCTAATGTAGTCCAGTAATCCTCACATATTCTAATATTCCATTAATGGGGAGCATGTTTAATATATTCTAATAATTCTAACAATATTATATTAAATATGTGAAATATAGTGTAATAATTCCAATAATGTCGAACCTAATATATTCTAATGATAATTCCAACAATGCTGATGTTTAACATATTCTAACAAATCTAATATATTCTAATATTAGTTCAAATAATGGTAAATATGTCTAATATATCATAATGATCCAAATAAAGTTGAATGTGTCTAATACAGTCTAATAATTCTACTATAATTCAAATGGTAAAAATGTCTAATATTCTAACCATTCTTATCTATTCTAACAATAATTTAATTAAGTTTGATGTCGAATATATTCTATAATTCGAATATATTCTATAATTCGAATAATATGGAATATATCTAATATAGTCTAATAATTATACTCTATTAATGATTCCAGTAATATTGAAGATGTCTAATATATAATAATTTCAATTACGTGGAAGATGTCTCATACATTCTAATAACAATTCCAATATTGTTTACGATGCTCGTTGCGGGGGGGTGTGGAGTGATATTTAGCCTTTAAAAGCCTTTTCCAGTGCAAACTATTCCATAATTCCACGATTTTCTGCTTCAGACGCTCCCGCTGTTCATCGGAACCCCACAATCGCCACACGAAAGTGGGTTTTTTCTGCGACAGTTATTTATTTTTCATCGGAACTCCGAAGTCCCCACACGAAGGCGTTTTTTCCGCATTATTTATTTTTGGCGGCTTCCGCGCTGAGGCGCCGCCCCCCCCCTCCCCTCACGGCGCAGGTGCCTCACGTGACTCCCCCCCCCGTCAGGGCAGGGCCGTTTACGGCGCACATCATTTATTACAAATGGCGTGTTAAAAACACACTCTGGTACAACTGTGATTTATCACACACATATTGCACTGCCTCTATCGTTTATTACAAACAGAAAGCGCAGCTCGCCGTGCCCCGGAAGCTGTCGCCCAGGCGGTTCCGGGGCGGGCGGCGGCCATTGCGCGGTGACCGAGGGCACACAGCGGCCATGGGGAAGCACTTCGGGAACCTGGCGCGGGTGCGCCATGTCATCACCTACAGTCTGTCGCCCTTCGAGCAGCGCGCCTTGCCCAATGTCCTGTCCCACGGCCTCCCCAACGTGGGCCGCCGCTTCGCCTCTCAGGTGTTGAAGGTGGTGCCCCGTGAGTACTGGGGGTATTCTCCCCTTTTTGTGCCCCCTTCGTAGTGTAAATTTGGGGAGGGGGACTGCCGGGGCTGAGGGGGAGCTTGTGGGTTGTTTTGTGTGCTGTGCGCGGTGCAGTGTCCCCTCACTGCGGTGTCCCCATATTGTGAATATGCCGTTATTCCAATGTCCCCATATTGTGAATATCCCGTCTTATCAGTGTCCCCATGTTATGAAATCCCTTTATTCCAGTGTCCCTTTCTAGAAGTGTCCCCTTATTGCATCGAATGCTCCTTTATTGTGCATGTCCCCTTACCGCAGTGTCCCCTTATTGTGAAAGTCCCCTTATTGTGAGTGTCCCCTCATTGCATTATCCCCTTAGAGCAGTATCCCCTCGTTCCACTGTCCCTTCATGGAGAGTGTCCCTTTCTAGCATTCTTCATTCCGGTGTCCCCTGACCGTGCCTGTCCTCTGTCCCTGACAGCCCTGGCCACTGGTTACCTCATTTATTCCTGGGGGACGCAGGAGTTTGAGCGGCTCAAGAGGAAGAACCCGGCTGACTATGAGCACGAGCAGTAACCACGAGCAGTGACCACGAGGCTCCGGAACTCCTCGGCGACCTGCTGTGCTTGTTCCCATGGCCGGAGGGGATTAACAGGGAGATAAGCTTTGGCTAATAAACTGTAACTTTGCCCCATGGCTCTGTGTGAAATCCGTGTCTTGAGCTGTTTGAGGTGAGGAGCATCAAATCCCTTGTCTGGTTCTCTCTGTACAGGCAGATAATCAGGCTGAAGTTCCATGTGCTCGGATGTTTTTATCTCAGAGCACTTCCAGCCTTCGTAATTCCTGCTTCTTTGAAATATTCCTCAATATAAACTGCAGCAAAGGCTAGTTTGAAATTGTTCCTTGTCCCCTTTATTTTTCCCATCACTGGCCACTGCTTTTCCTCCAGCCTTGAGATCTGTGAAAAACAAACACTCTCTGATTTGGTATTGATTAAAGCTGCATGAGCTGGCTGGTGGCTTGGGATTTGGAATGAACCCTGACCTCTGGCCAGAGGCTGGCTCTACACGGGAGCCCTGGGCAGAAGATGAGTGGGAACAGGTACAGGCTGCACCAGGAGAGGTTTCATCTCTGTGTAACAAAGGAATTTTTGCAGTGAGAACAATCAGTCCCTGGAACAGCCTGGGGGTTTCAGGATGTGACTGGACAGGGTGCCAGGAAACTCCTCTGGGCTCCCTTCCCACAAATGCCTGCACCAGCTGATCTGTCAAGGTCCCTTCCAACCTGGGCTGTTCTCTGATCCTGTGATTCTAATTACCTAGTTATATTAATGTGAATTGGGTGATTAACTACACTCTGATACCTGATCAGTGCTAAGAGGCTGCATTAGAACCTTCTTGAAAGCTGCCAGGAGAAACGACTATTTAATGCCTGAAGATGATTAAAAACCAGCTGCTGGTAGTAAAGTCGCTTAAATACGTGACAAATTAACCCTGTGGCTCTGAGTATAGAAACACCTTCCCTGTTGGAAGCTTAGAACATCTGGCTGGTTCCTTTATCCTAATTTTTTCCTCCCAGTGTTCCACTGACTGCCTCCAGCTCCCACCCCATGCAGAGCAACACGTTGGTGTTCCTGCTGTGCTATTCCTGTAGCTGTCCTGGGAGTTTATCTTATCTGCAGGGCAGGAATGACGTTTCCTTGTGTGAGTTTCCCCGAGTGCTCAGGGCTGGGCTGTCAGGAAGACAATGATGCTCAGGCTCTCACTTCAGGAAGCTGGGGCAATGCAATTTTTATAGCTCAGTGCTGGAGTATTTTGGGGCTCAGAGCACACAAGACTGAGCTCAGCCTCTTGTGTTCCCCCCAAGCACAGCCTGAGGTTGGCATAAATAGCAATAAAATCAATCAGCCAGTGCTCCCAAGTTGTGCCAAAAATATTCTGTACTTAACTGCATTTTGGGTCACTGGTATTTTCTAGGCAGCTTAAGCAAGTAGGGAGCAAAACTGGCTGCTGTGGTTGTGAACTGGCAGAGAGGTATAGAGGCAGATTTATCCCAGAACAGACCTTAGAGCTCACCCAGCCCCACCCGCTGCACACCCAAACTTCCACTATCCCAGGTTGCTCCAAGCCCTGTCCAACCTGGCCTTGGACACTTCCAGGGATGGGGCAACCACAGCTTCTCTGGGAAATGTATGCCATGGCCTCACAGGGAACAGTTCCTTCCCAATATCCCATCTATCCCTGCCCTCTGGCAGTGGGAAGCCATTCCCCCTTGTCTGTCACTGTCTGCCTGTATAAAAGTCCCTCTCCCTGAGATGTTTCATTCAGAACTTGGTGTTCTGCTCACTGTGCCTCCGAGAGCCGCAGGGCTGGTGGCCTCGGTGACAGCCCCTGTGAAGCTCTGCTCTGGCAGCTCAGTCACCGCCCGGTTCTCAACTGCGTTGTCCCAGCAGCTCTGCTGGAGGGCAGCAGCTCTCCAGGGCTCTCATGAGGTCCCTGCTCCTGCTCCCAGACAGCTGAACTGTGCCTGGCCCAGGGGCCAGACTAATGCAAACAGAGGGGCAGCGGCACCGCGGCCACGAGCCGGCCCTGAGGCAGGGTCAGCCCCGTGGTGAGGTCAGCATGGAGGGACAGGGTCAGCACTGAGCTGCTACACCAGCAGCCTGTTGCTACCCTGCCCGGCCATCCCCTGCCCCGTCCCAAACCTTCCCAGCCATCCTGTGATCGTGCCCACCCATCCTGACCCTGCCCAGCCCACCTCCACCTGGGATGCAGGCCCCATTCCCAGCTGGGATGCCTCCTACCGGACCCGTGGCAGTGCGAGTTCGGCCCGTGGGCATTTCAGAATCTGAACAAAGTGCTTGAAAAGTTTTCACTCATCTCATTTATTTCTGTTCTCCTTTGGGTAATTACTAGAAGTGGCAACAGAGCAACATTTTGTGTCTCTTCTCACATCCCTGTTGTGGCCTCTTACTGGACTCCGGGAATTGTGGGCATGGAAAGGACTGGCTCAGTTGTACTCCTTTTTTCCCCAGTTTCTTGCACAGAGCAGTTTGCTGCCTGACAGGGACAGTCTGATGCTACTAGTGACCCAGAAGGACACACAACAATTCTGATGTATCATCGCAGGGTACCAGCCTTCCCCAGCCAAAAAAGCTGAGAGATGATGACTTACAGAGGGCTCTGCTGCTGTTCCAAATCCTGTGCTCCAGGGATGAAGTCAGGGCTCCTGCTGCTGCCTTGTCCTCCTTTCTGTTCTACACTAGTGCCTGGTGGAAACAGCAGAAATTAGAACTCAGGTGCATGAAAAGAAAAGAAAGGACTCCATGGGAAAAACAACTGAGAAATTCCCAGCCAATTATAAAATAAACTTTTTAAGTTCAGCTCCTTGTCTGCCATGATTTACTGTCCCACTTCCTTCCCTTCTGAAGATCCAGGAAGGTGAAATAATGAAAATTTTGCTTCCCCCTCACAGAGAGGCAAAACAAATAGGGCAGAGGAAGGTGTGTAAGGACCATCCTAGGAAGGGAATAATCCAATAGTGGTTGTAGACTGCACTGGGAAGGTTTTTCATTTAATCCCAGTGAAATTTGGGCTAAGGGGTAATCATCTGACATCATGGCATTATCTTAATCTAAGTCACTTGCCCTCCACGCTGGCACTTATGCCTTCGTATTAAGCAATCACAGAAATAGAGCCTGTGACATCCAGATCTGTATTTACAATTTAGCTAAAACACAGTTCATTATACACTTATTACTTTATCTATAAAGCATTTACTTGAATTAAAACAGCGTGTTCCAAAACCTGCACACAAGGACACAAGTAAGTTGGAATTCTCCGTTACTCTGCAATCTCAGATGTCTTGACCTGACAGATGTGGGGCACACGGGACAGATGTGGGAGCCAGACAGAACCACAGCATGGCTTGGGTTGGAAAGGCCCTTAAAGCTCTTGCAGTTTCCCCTACCTTCACTAGGCCAGGTTGCTCCAAGCCCCATCCAACGAGATCCACAAATCCCACAGGTGAGGAGGAGCAAGACAAACACTGGGACAAGCACAAGTGTGTAAGCAGAGGACACAGGAGATGAGAGGTATCACCTCTGCTCAAACACTTTTCTCTGCTGCTGCAATCTCACTCCACAATGGAAAAACTGAAGCTTCCTCTCAATGGCAAAGAGCCCCCCCATCCCCATGGGAGCTGCTGGCACCTTTGGAAGGCTGATGGTGAGTGACACCGCTCAGGGGCAGAGATGGCTCATCCAGGGAAACCACAGTCTGCACACCAGAGCTCCTCAGCTCCAGACAAGCCCTGAGCAGCCTCTTTCATTATCTACCTAGAGATGATTATCTTTGACACCTTTGGATTCCTGGGGGAAGAGCTCTGTGAGTTATCACACAATTTACATTCCCAAACCTAGCTGGAAAGTGTTACACCTGCTTTCTGAGCACTGTGTGCCTGGAAATAAAGGTTAAGCAACTTGCTTATGGTTCTTTCATGTACCAAGAGTGAGAAACAAATCAAAAGAACAACTGTCTGTTCCGTATCAGCTTGGCAAGACAACCCTTAGCCCTGGTTGGCTAACTCAGAGCTACAGAAGTTAAATAAGGCTTTTGGTCTTGCCCATAATAATTTGGGCCACCCCCACTTTTGCTTACAAGTAGAGCATGGGACCATGGAGTTCTGGTAACATCTTAGGTGGGCTTTAAAAAAAGGAACAGTTGGCACAAGGGGTCAGCACAACTAACCAGACAAAGTACAAGTGGAAGGGGAGTAAATCATTAGCTCGAGGCAGGCCTTGAACCAGATCACTGCAGCAGATGTAGACTTAGCAATTCCCTCTTGCTCCAAAGTGAACTTTGGTCCTGTAATAACTGGCACCTGATGCAATGATAAGAGAATGAAGTCTATAAAAATGTAGCTGAAAGCCTGGGAAGTCCTGACTGGAGCTCTTTGTGCCTCCTCCGCCCACGGCTGCTCCAAGTGACAGCTCCCGCTGCGAAGATGCACTGGTGGAAAGTGGTGGCAGCCCTTCTGCTCTGCTCACTGCTGCTCAGCCAGGTAAACTGAGATAATCTTGAAATAAACTATTTAAAGGGCTAATTCAAAGGACAGGCAGTCCATAAAAGCTGTTATGATTTGGATGGACAACTGGCAGGAGTTAAGAGGTGACAGCAGGGCTTTTTAGAGGATTCAGCATCATAAAAATGTAGAGTTACTGCCTAGTGAATACTCTGAGCCACAGCTCAACCAGTGATTCTGCCTTCCCTCCCAAGAAGATTAAAACCATCATTAATTTTGGTCCATATTTCTCTGGGGTTGGGCTGCAAGCAATGCTTTACCAGAGGGTGCTGAGAGCTGAAAACCAGAAAGATTTCAAGTGCTTCACTTAAAAAGAAGACTCTTGACCTCAGCAGCAGAACAAGGGACAGTCACCCTGCTCTGTTTCAGACCCACGGCGTGTCCCTGTCCCTGAGGCAGCCCCACAGCCCCCGGCAGCGGCGGATGACGCCCTTCTGGAGAGGGGTGTCCCTGAGACCCATCGGAGCCTCGTGCAGGGACAACAGCGAGTGCCTCACCATGCTCTGCAGGTAACCACGCCCAGCGTGCTGGGATGGAGAGGAACTTCCCACCTGGGCTCATCCGAACGGGATCCAGAGGTCACTCTGTGCATAAAAAAAGATATCAGGAATAGGGATGGGGCAACAGACTCAGACTCTTCAGTAAGCAGAGCAAACAGAGCAGAGTCCAGGTCTCCTGAGTGCCAGCCCCAGTCCTTTCACTGCAACCCCAAATAACCTGGCTGGGCAAAGAGAACAGAGGGCTCCAGACAGCTTTTGGGCAACTTACAGACCTTACCATTAACCCTTCCTTTTAAAGCAGGTACTAATGAAAGGTGAAAAAGCCTGTGTTAATATCTTACCCTAAATTAATCACTTTAAGGTGATTATTTAAGCTCATTGTTTAAAAAACAACTACAACATAAAAAGCTATTTAGTTCTCACTAGACATGAGGAAATTGTCCAACTACACGTAATTAAATTGATTAGTTAAAATTATCACTTAATGACTGAAAGGTGATTTTTTGTGGCACCTGCTGTACACATACACCAGCACTCAGAGACAGGATAGAAAATAGTCATTATCTACTGTATGTGAACAGCAGTGATGGATAAGTACATCCTATTATTAATGAGTATTATTTTAAATAAGTTTATTTTATATTATAAATAAATAGGATAAGTGAGTAAATAGGACAGGGTGGTTGGGCTGCTGTGCTGTGTTTGAAATGCATCCCTGGGTTCTGCTGACCCAGAGCTGAGCTGGAACAGCCAGAACAGGAGCCCATGGATAGCACTGCAGCTGTTCCCCATCCCTTCACTGCAGCGAGCCTACAGCCCTGGGCAGCAGCACTTTGGAGCTCTGATGGAAAGCAAAGACCAAAAATGGATCAGGACTGAACAGCTGAGGGGAACACAGTGTGCCTGAACCCAGCACTGCTGGCACAGGGGCACAGAGATGTACCTGGGGCCCCTGGCTGAGCCTGGCAGGGGCAGCCCCAGCCCTCAGTGCCTCATGATGGTTTTTTTTTCCCAGGAAAAACCGCTGCCTCCTCTCCACGGCCTCGGCGTGAGCTGGCACCAAGCACAGGCTGCACTGTTACTGCTGACCATGCTCCACGCACTTGGGATGTATTTATTGACTGCTCAGGAGCTGGAAAGGCCTCAAGCAATCAGAGTATTTAATATTTCTGTCACATGTGCTGATGAAAGGACTTCAAAGAGCTCGAGAGCATCTCCTCCCACAGCCACGCCTCAGGAGGCCTCTGGCCAAGCTCAATAAAAGGGCTCTGCATCTCCTGTTCGTTTAGTTTTTTTGTAATGCTTCCTATTATTTATTTGAAGGTGTGAATTAAAATATATATTCAGCAAAGCAGCTTGGTTTTCCTTGTATCTCGAGCAAAGTGGATGGTGAGCACAGAGCTGGGGCTCAGCTCCAGCCAGACTTTGGACTTATCCTTCCCCCTGGCAAGAGCATGAAGTAGATCAGGCCCCATCTCCTCCCAGTCCAGCTCTTATCAGCCCTCAGATAAAGGCCTGTCAGAAAGAGGGAGCCAAACTGATAACACTGATAGCAATTCCAATATCCCAATATATCCAGCGATAACTGGAAGAAAAACTATTCTAATTACTTCTAATCAAATTTACTGAAATACATGTCCTAGACTGACTTTTGCCACTGACCTTATCTCCTGTCTTAAAATAAATTGATCAAAATGCTGTTTTGAGCTGCTGGATGTTGACTTGGAGGCTGAAAGACAAAAAAAAAAAAAAGTCAAGTCTGGGCACACACATTGGATGCTACTTTTCTTTTGTTTCAAAGAGCAATAGGATCAAGGAAAGAAAATTCTGCCTAAAAATGCCCTTCCAGAAAGGAGAAGGCCCCACAAAACAGATACAAGCACAGGGGGTTGGAAGTTTAATACAGAAAATCTATTTGATATTTATTAAACTTAGTTTCTCCAGTTACAGTTTTGCATTGTACAAAGCATTTTAATGACACAGTAGTTAAAAAGATC
The DNA here is from genome assembly GCA_013399195.1 of Dicrurus megarhynchus. Classification (NCBI taxonomy): domain Eukaryota; kingdom Metazoa; phylum Chordata; class Aves; order Passeriformes; family Dicruridae; genus Dicrurus; species Dicrurus megarhynchus. Next base: position 389,376 of record VXAD01008104.1, read on the forward strand.
TTTACAAATTGAAATGTGATACCCTTTTCTCCAAATATTTTAATTGCCATAAATTTGTTTAAAAATACACATTAAACGCATGTTTCAGACACTAAACTTTCTATAATCTCAATACCACAAAATACATAGAATATACTATACAGATGTGGAAAAAATCTAGTTAGTATATAATACTTTGCTCACCATTAACAGCTTTATTACGTGAAATGCACATACTGACTTAGAAATCCTAATTTTGAGCCCCAAAGTACCCTTTGAAATTTCAAATGTATTGCAACAAATAAAATCACAGTTTGTTTCTTTTTTTTTCCGGTTTTGGTTGAAGACAGATGCCCAAATCTTTTGATAGAAAACAAAATGTAACACATGGACTTGTCATGTACAAAGCATAAAACAGAGACATCCCATTAGTTACTAATAGTACCTTTCTGTAGGATTTAATCAGGGCTTCATTTATAAGTGACAGGTTAAAAGTTACCTCCCCTCCCCAGCCCTCCCCCAAAAGAAAAACCCCTTCTTCACCAAATAATAATTTCAAATAAGATAAAGGATTTTCAATAAATATATAAGCACTTTATCCTCCATATACAAAAATTTTTTAAAACAATTTAAAAGGGGGACCACATACAAATGTCAGGAACTGTGCTTGGAAAGTCATGCCTGGTCCTGGGAGTAGAGTTTGGGATGTGGAATGCCAAGGCAGCGCCAGGAGCCGTGTCCCGGGAGAGGGAGAGAGACTGCCCCAGGGATGGGCACGCTGCCACGGGGAATTAAATTCCCAGGTGGAACTAAAAGGGGGAAGCACGGCCACACCAGCCCAGCTCCCTGCGAGCTGCCACAGCAGCTGGAATTGCTCCTCAGGGGATCCGGGGGCTCAGCCGGAGCTGCCGGGGGGAGCCCGGCCGGGAGCGGCTCCGGGGGCACCGCTGCCCTTCCCTCCCCGAGGGCACCACAGACCAACCCTCACACACTCGGACACACCACGATTCCCACCGACACTTCCTGCTCGGGAAACCCCTCCTGGAACAGCTCTGGATCTGGGGGAGTTGGCGAGCAAAGCTCTGGCTCCTCTCTGTCCTTCGGGATGCCCAGCACTGACCTCATTGCTCGGGAACAGGGGTTTTCCAGAACACTGACATACCAGAGGGAGAAATTTCAACCCTGACCCAAGGATTTGTCGGGAAGGTAAGAATTTGGAAGTTGTTTACTCCCCAATGGGTAATTCAAACTTGACTTGCTCAGGCCCTTGTGGATCTGCCTCAATAGAAACACTGCAGTGACAGCAAAGATCTGTTCAGAAAATGACATTAAATACAGCAAAGGTAGTTTCTCTCTCTTTCCAGCAGTTTGCCTTTTGGGCAAACTCCATAATTCTCTGCCTACGGCTTTATTTTACTTGCCCCAGGCAAGTGCTACATCATTCCCATAAATTCTGACTCTCTGTGTGTTGGGGCCATTCATAAATACATTTCAGGGCATTTTTTGTTACCACAGCAATCAAGCCTCAGCAATCTAAAGGAATATACATTGCACTCCTGGATAATATGCAATATTTATCACCAATAAGATGGTGACTCAGCACTCAATAAATAATATATCAATATAGTCAGTTGCACCATAATCTAAAAACAAGTATAACATATACTTTGGACAGACTGAGTCATATATATATACATATATATTAAAAGACACATACAATACAAATTGCATACTGCCATCGAAGCCAAGGAGAGCCGTCCGTCTGCTCTGCTTTATGGCTGAGATTCAAATCAAAACAAAACTCTTGGGCTGGTTTACTCTGGTGTCCTGAAGATTTGTTTGGAATTAGAAATGGTTTGCACCTTTATCACCTGGAACCTGCAAGTCTGAGAGCAAAGTCAAACAGCACAGATAGCTGAGCAAGCCTAGTCTGATTGAGCCATTTTTAAGATTCACCAACTGGGGCCATGATCAGCAAGGGAATTAAAATTACAGTCTTGATATGTATTGATTCATATTCCCTGTCCAGGGAATCATTTGGGAAGCCAAAACTGGGGAGTCCCTCCTTAGTCACTCCTGTGACCTGCACTCCCTCTGTGGTGCTGGGAGCTGCCAAGGACAGGGACAGAGCCCTCCTTCTTTGGCAGAGGGATGGAAGCCTAGGATGTATTTGCTTTTTTTTTTTGGCTACAAAATCTGATCAAGTACAGAACTTTCCTCTTGGAAACAAGGGTCAATCCCAAATTAAGATATGCTTTTGGAATTGTGAGGTTTGAACGGATCTGTTTGCACCAGCCCCAGCTGCACGAGGCATTTCCTATCCATCCCCAAGCCCCCTGCGGATGCCCCGCACCGACACAACACCTGGGACAGCACTCCAGAGGATATTCCACCATGGAGTTCACCCTTCAGCTGGGACACTTCCAACCAGCTCAGGTCCACATTTTGACACGATGCAAAAAAAGCCTTCTGGTTGTTTGAAGCCAATTTCTAAGATCCACTGCTCTAGGGATAAGCGATGCGTTTTCAAGAGGCCAATTTCGCGTGACACCAAAAGGTATTTGTGGGACTCTAGTTAAGGAAAAAAAATTCCCCGAGATGAGACCATTCCTGCTGACAGCAATGGTGACTGTGCACAAAGGAGCAAGCCAAGAACAGCCACGCTGGCTAGTGCAGCACTACACACAAACCCACCCATGAATGCAACTTCTACCAAGGGATTTCTCAGCGTCAGAGGTGTGCGAGGCACTTCAGAGGAGGAAAGGAAACACGGCTGACAGTGTCCCATGCCCACGGCGGGGAGTTTGAGGGTACAGAGTTCTGTCTCCAACAGCAAAGACTAACAGAAAGGTGACCTTGCACAGTGATTCCATAAAAAGGATGCTCCGACAGACCTGAAGAGTCGAGTCAGGGAGAGCCCCAGGTCTGTTCCCCGCTTATCAATCCCGACGTAGCAAAGCTTTTCTGGAAGTACAAAACACGCTGGGACGCAAAGGAAGCTCTACGAAGATGCAGCTACCTTGTAGTAGGTTACTAATTTGCAAAACTTCTAAACTCTTAAAGCCCATAGGACATACTGCAGTACTAAGGAGCGTAGAATTCTATTCCTTCTCTCGAGGTTGCCGTGATTTTGGCACTTAACTACACCTACACAAAAAATTTAGTGCAATAATTTTCCTGAACATGCACGTTCATATCTGGTACAGAATAAAGGGTTCAATGGGAGAGAAAACAAAGCAGCATTCCACAATCTCACTCCAAAGGATTCAGAGTTGGACTCTGGGGAAGGAGACCACCGCGATGAGTCAGTTTGTGTGACAGACACCGGGACTTTGAAAAAGGAAATGGAATTTTACCCAAGTACTGCAGAAGACCACTGCATACAGTATACCTGGTCCTGCTGTAAAACATCTTGTAAACAGTTCATAAAATCTTCATCTAAAAGTAAGGCATAAGGCACACCAGACATGTTGGGGGCACTAAGCAATACTGAAAGCAGTAGCATTTGAAACCTTTAACTCAGACAAGCACCTCACGTGGAAAGGTACTTTGGTTTGCACTCGGAGAGGGGCCACCCGCAGCTCCAGCAGCCCTCTGTGGCACCCAGCGGCCCCTCGGGAGCGGACATTACGTGACATGAACGGGACCTTCATCAGCACGGGGTAAAGCCAAGTTTGCCATCCATCCTGCACAGAACAGTGCTTCCTGCAGGAGCAGCTCTGCTCCCACCCCACGGTGGCTGCTGCACTGCCAGCCTGTAGTGTCCATCACCCAGCAGACCCTAAGAGGACAAAGCGGACCTCGAGTTCTACTAAAGATTCCTGGTTTCTCAGTCAATGGAAAAGATGCAAATGACGGTTCTGGTAGGAATTGAACTACTCTTGGGTTTGGAACCACAAAGTTCCCCGATTTCGTAACTGTCCAAAAGTGACAAGCACGGAAACAAAAGGTATTTGAAATGAAGAGATGCAAAAAAGCACGAGATTGTCCTTTTCCAAAGCCTTTCCTGTTTGCATCGCACCCATCGGACTGAAGGTCATTCCTACACCATTACCTGGACGTTACATTAAATGCAAATTACTGTAATGTTTTGTGATTGTTATAGTGTTAATCGATGGCTTGAAGCTGCCTTGGAAACAATCCAAGGCAGATCCAGCTAAATATTTTTCCATATAAATTTCTTTATAATTCATTTAAATGAAGTATCTCAATACGTAGAAGAATATCTGGAACTTTTCTATTTAGTACAAATTCTGCAATAATAAATCTGTAGTTGTCATTTATTAGTCGACTCATAGGCATTAGGCATGAGAAGTATGGTGTCCCTACTCGTTAGAACCTATCAACCCTAGTTCCTTTTACAGGCTCTACCACCACAAGACATTACAGAGTAACAAAGCTCACAAAGTACTTAAATAAAGTGTCTAGGTTTAATTTCTAAGTACTCAAAAGGGGAAATTTAGGGAAGAAGAAATAGCTAAAATCAGCCCCAAATGGGGCTTTTCAAAATTAAAATTAAAAAAATTAAAATAAATAGGATTTAAACTGACTATTCATGTATTGTGACTGGAATTCCAATGATCTATCCATGACAGATCAGCAAAACTACAACTTTTATGTAGCATAATTTTCAAATATTTAAATAACTTAAACCGGGAATACTGAAGAAGTCCATGAACCAGCTGATTTGGGGTTAAACACAAACACAAATGAGGATGGGAGACATGGGAAAGCATTCCTTGCTCTTAGTGTCAACTAAGCAATGTGTTATGGCAGTCTTCCTTATTGACATGACACAGTGTTGTGGAGAGGAATCAGAGGCAGCTGAAGAATGGGCTGGGTTGGGTTCCTCACTTGGCGTCGAGGCGCAGCCAGTGCAGGCCCTGCCGGGTGTAACGCACCAGCTCCGTCATGATGCTCGTGTTAAACACCAGGGGCCCCATCACCTTGTCCAGTTCAGCAAAGAACTCTAAAACAGCACAAACACAAGTTAAAGGAGCACATTTGAACCCACATCGAGCTCCAGTTCCCAGCTTGAGCCGCGGGGGTGGAGAGAAAGGGGAGTGGGGAGAGGTGGCGGAATGGGGGGAGTCAAGGAGAAAGGTCCTTCCTAATCCATTTCTTTACTCTTCTGCACAAGACTGCTTGGAAACAATGAAACCATTGCCAAAAGTCTTGGTTTTCCTCTAAAACTTGTATACACTAGTTGAAAACAATTAAAGTATCGCCAAACTTCCTTAAGAAGTCTTCACGAAAGAATTTCAGAAAGGGAAATGCACCAAGTTCCTCCTCCTACTCTGAACATTTTACAGGAAACACAACAAAGATTTTTATGTCACAACTCCAGCACCACCTTGACAACCACAACACCCAGCCTGGGGTATCCCTGCAATCCAAGGTGTCACTTCCCCCCGATTTTGCAGAGGTTCAGCACCCAGGGCACCATCAACAAAATCAAAGCCTGGGAGTGTCCCAGCCCTCTCTGGAGGTTTCAATCCACCTGAGGCAGCCCTTACCTTTCTGTTCTCTCGAGAGCTGTTCTGCTTGTTCCCAGATTTCAGTGGCATAGAGGAAGTTGGAGGTGACCTGGACGTAGCTGGCAGCCATCTGATGGATGCGCTGCGGGATCGTCACCGAGGACCCGCTCCCTGAAGGGTTGGCTGCCCCGGAAGAGTAATTTCCTGAATTCCCTGGAGACAGCTTTGGAGAGACTGGAGATGGCATCCCGACAGGTTTGCTGCTCGCCCAGAGGGGAAGATGGAATTGGAAAGGCAGAAATGCACCAGCTTTAGACACATCCTGCTCTGAGATGTCCCCTAAGATCCCTCTGCCCACACTCAGGGTGCGGAATGGGAAAACACTCCCACTTTACACACCAAAAATCAGGATTTGCCCTACAACAAATGAAAATCTCAAGCTGGGAACTGCTGAGGATCCTCCAACAATTATTTATAGCTTGCAAAACCTAATTACCAAACCTCAGCATCTCTTAATTCAATAAAATCTTAAATTCATTGTTTAAATGAACCTTACAGAGTAAGAGCAAAAAAATTACAGCTACCTGGTAACTCCACTGCCAGAATATTGCATTATGTAACATTACTGCAGATAGCACAATGGAAATCTGAAGTGCCCTCCTTAAACTCATTGAATAATTTATCAGAGGTCCATTATTGGGTTTAAAAGAGCAGAAGTAATTGCTAAACTACAGAACAGAGAACCCTGCAAATGCTTGTAACCTCTGGCCTTGCAGCACTACTAAAGCTCTTGTTTGGGGGCAGAAGCCTTAAATTAAACACCAAAACCCCCTGGGATAAGTGACTTGTGGGTCAGTGGTACACTGCCCCTTTTTTAGTCTGACAAACCCTGCAGAGCTGCAGCACCTCCTGATAATTAGACAAAAAATGGATCAAAATCCACACCCAATTACCCCAAAAGCTGCTCCCTGAGCACCCCGGGCACACAGGAAATGGAGAAAACTTCCTGTGAGTTGACAAATAAAGAAAACTGCTTTTACCACTCACCTTCCCATACCAGGTGACGGTGCTTGAGAATTATTGTAGCAATTCTGTGTGGGGAAAAAGCCACATTTCACCTGATTTGTGTTTATGCTTTCACGACTTACATTTTAGCTGGTTGTTTAATTGGTTCTTTTTGACCAAATTATTTTTTGTAGTTGTACTTTCACATAATGCTCTCAATAATATCACAGTAAACTGAAATTTGGGGAAATATCCTTTTTTACTGATGGCTAAGACACAAATTAAGGGATTATTTTAGCAAAACAAACAAGTATTGGTGTAGCCCATTGCCCCTTATGGGAACATTTTCGTTTTTTCAGCCCTTTAATAGAAAGAATCTGATATCACTGGCATTGAACAATTAAAGATATCCCAAATCTGAGAGATTGGGTATGTGATGAGCATGTGTCCTCTCAGCATTGAGAGCTGGAAGCTTCAGAATCTGCTGCACAGAAATTCAGATAAATTCATGGGGAATTTACCTAAACCCAGCCAACATTCCACTGCAAACAACCTTCTCCTTGAAGCCTACTGCGTTTATTAAAGAAGATCAAATTAATAGAGAGTTGTCATGCCAGGACCAGCAGGGTTATGGTTATTAAAGCTCTGCCCAGCTTTAATACACCTTCAAGTCCAGTTCTAAACAGGTGTTCACATGCAGCAGTCTGAAAATTGGATCTGGGAACTTTAAGTGATGTAGAGCTTTCATACCATTAGGCTTTAATGTTCTAAGAAAATACAGATGCAATTACCTTCAGATGTTCAGTCAGAGTTTTTGAGTATTTCAATGCACTTTCCTTTTTCAGTTTGAAAAGCCTCAGGTACAGCAGAGCTTGGCACCGAAGGCTGCCCGAAGACAGGACAAAAACCAAAGTCAGGTTTATCTCAACTCAGTGAATTTCAAAGATCCAATAGCTGTGCTCATAATGGTCTCTCTGCCAACTCAGCTCTCAAGCTGTAACTCAACCAAAAAATCCACAACCACCTTGAAATTCTGAAGGGAACTGAAACGGCTCCGTGTGCCTCAGCCTGGAAGTGGAACTCTCAGTGATGCTGCTGCTGCTGCTGGGCTTGGGGGACACCACCCAGTGACTTCCTAGACAAGGGGTTCATTTATTGTTCACCTGTGCCAGGACACCCTGAGCCTCTGCCAGGGCCTCCCCTCTCCTTTCCCCTGAGCCAAAGGGTTCTGGTCCTCTACGCCTTCTGCAGCCACTCCCTCAGCCCCAAGGCTCCTGACAGTCCCCACAGCCAGTCCCAGTGGGATTGATCCCTGGCTCAGTGCTCAGGATGCACTTTCTGCTGTCACTCTTCAATGTTCCAAAGCCTTGGCCCTTGCTGGCACCATCCCCACTCACAGCAATCAGACACAGCTTCACCTTTGTGTACAGCCAAGTGGGAATCTGCTGTGCTTGGTTCAGGAACACCGAGAGCTCAGTGCCAAACAGCAGATTGTGTGGGTAAAAGGTGTGAAATGCACGAGGGCACTGTGGGAAGTGCCAGCACACTCACCAAAGCACTGCCAGCCTTTTGTCCGCAGCCGTCGCGTCCGGGGCCAGGTAATTCTTCAGTTTCATAGTGTATCTGCAGAGAGAGGCAGCAGATCAGCCCCCAAACAAAAACTACTTTCATTTATCATTCACAAAACACTCATGTTCTCACAATTTCCAGTTTCAGCTGCCTCCACTGTTTCAGGAACATCTCTCAGCCCTGAATAAGACATTGACTCAGCAGTAACCAGAATAATTCTGCTCCTCGTGGGTTACTCATTGTAGAGGGACTTCAAGAGCCTGAGCAGAAACCACCTCAGCCTTCCTGGAAATGCTGTAAAGCCCAGCAACTGGAATGAACTGGTCACTGCTCTGGTGTTACCGGGAATGACAACAGATCTCAAAAGCTGGAGGCAAAACCTTCATACATCTCGAAGCTCTGATTCCCAGAGCTCCCCCCACCACCCACCCCTGCAGGAGCTCTGCAAAGCTTACTTGATTAATTCCACAGTTTCTGAATACATAGGGAACGGGGACTTGGATTCCTGAGCATTTTTCTCCAATGCATTCCCACACTCAATGAAGGACACGACAGCATCCAGGTAGTACACGGCCTTCTCGAACCTGTCCGACTGTGGGGAGGGAGGAACAGGTCAGGAACAGAAAGCAGAGAAGTGCAAGGAAATTCCAGCACAGAAGGGCAGGAGAATGGCAAAGGCAGCAAATAACCCCTGGATCAGGGGTACACACTGGGTGGGCACTGGAGATCCACTCACCAAAGCATCTGCATTATGCTTCAGCTTCTTTGCTTCCTGCAAATAATGATCAGCTGAGTAAGTCCTGCAAGAGAGGACCCAGATTTAGGGACTGGAGCCACCCACTTACATGGCCTTTTATAACTGGAGCTTCTTAATATTGCCACATTTCAGGGCTTTTTCTGTTCTAACTCAAGCTACACTCTGATAAAACTGTTCCAAGGAATCTGTTAAATTAGTTAACTACTATGATAAAATTCTTAAAAGCAGTTTCAAGTCAGTTCTCTAGTTTCAGGTAATTCAAACAGTATTTCAAGCAAGTTCTTAAGCAGAAAGTTATTTCATATTTGGTGCAAACATAATTTCATCTATAAAGGGGATTTTAAAGAAGTGCTTTCAGAGCAAGCTGAGATCTGAACTGGCCCAACTGAAACCTCAAGTCTGCACAAGATGGTGAAATATTTGTTTTATTTTCTTTCCAAGGTATTTTCTTTGACAAAGAGCTTGTGTGTAATATCTTCTGTGGAGCAAAATGTCAACTCTCCTCCATGGGGAGCTGCCTGTGCTCGAGATCAAGAGCCCCACAGGGGGAAAGGGAATTTTCTGTCCTTACCTATCATCAAAAACGAGCTTGGCTCTCCTCGACTTCGCACTTTCCGTGGCCTGAGCAGAGGCAGGAGGGCAGCTGGAGGAATTGTTCAGGATCTTTTCCTGAAAGGGAAACCCATGCCATGATTACCAGAAGAGCATTTGTTGGATAAATTCCCCCGTGGCTTCCCCCACTCCGTGTAGGAAGGACAGGCTGCAGGTGCCGGAGCTGCCCTGGAGCACCGGGAAGAAATCGGCTCCCAGGAGGGTCCCCCAGGGCTGGGGCTCCTCACTGCAGAGGGGAGGATGCAGCCAAGGCTTTCCAGACATACCCAGGGCCAGGAAATGCCTCCCTCCACCTCCCTTGTCACTGTTTCTAAATCCTGTTTTTCTACTCTGCCAGACATGAGGAGGATTTTGAGGATTTCTATCAACAACACTCTCTCTGAATGCCTTTGCTTTGAAAAAATCCCACAGGAGCAGTTACTCCTCTGAGAAAAGCATGAGTAAGCACACCTGAAGTATAAAACAACGCACATATCACAATTTAACAGCTGGCTTGGGGACATTTATATTTTTAAATTCCATCACATCGATCTTCCCAACCTAAATCTCCTACAAACCATTTTCTGCACCATCTCCATAACCATCCACGTTTTCTCCTCTCCAGACAGGGAGAGCTCTGTAAATTGCTGAGCTGGAACTGAAATAATCTTTCTACAATGCCATAAAATGAGAGCCAGAGCTTCCCATCTCCAGCACTGAGCAGGGACTGAGCTTCTGCTCTCCTTAGAAACCAGGCCAAGCTCTGTATCTGCTCTGAGGAGACAGGAGCAGCCCCACAGCTCCATTTCCAGCCTGCAGACAGCTTTCGAGTGATGTTCTTATGAACCACTTCAACAATAAACAGGCAGCCCCAGTCACCAGGGGATGACTAAAGCCATTCCTCCATTAGCACAGGAATTTGGCAGGATAAGCATTCATATTCCACTCTCTCTCCAAGTTGTCTTCTCATTTATGGCCTTCCAAGGCACTTGAGCTCTGGGACAGGAAACGATGCACATCTCAAACTAATGGGATTTTTAACTGAACTGGAAATGGATGTTTAGACCAAACTAAAAAAAAAAGACAAGATCAGGACAGAACCAGCCCTTTACCTTGGCTTCCTTGGCACTGCTGGACCCCTTCCCCTCTGTCTTCTTCTGCTTGGAAGAGGAGCTGCTCTTGCTGCCACTGCTGCTCTCCTTGCCCGGGTTGCTGCTGGATTTTAGGGATGAGGATTGACTGACTGTTCTCTTCCTGGAGCCGTGTTCCTGCTTGGAATCCTTCTGCAGGGCTGGAGCAGCAGGGGAGGGCAGCAAATCCTTCTCTTTAACAGCACTTGGCTTTGAAGACCTGGAAAAGAGGAACAAACTCAGGGTTTGGGTTCCCTGCCTTAAAAAACAAAACCAAAACCAAACCAAACAAAAACAACCCCAAAAAAACAACACACAGAAGTTTGATTTTTAGATCTTAAACTAAACACCTTCCCCCCCGCCAAGATTTTTACTGTCAGAACCAGCTTTGGAGAAAAGCTGAAGAATCCTCTCAGTGAATAAGTTTCTCCAAAGCCAGACTGAACTTGTTTTCCCCATTCTATTTGTTCTGACCTGAAAACACAGGCAAAACCAGACAAGTTCTAACCATAAAACCACACCCCTGCACCAGTTCTGTACAAAAACCACCCCAAACCCTCCCAATTTCAGCAGTGGGAGCCAATGCCAGCGCCAGGCTGTCTGTGCACAGCAGCCAGCCAACAGCTCCAGGGAAAGATGCTCCAGATAAACCTCTGGAACCCAGGGAATGGGAAACTTCCCCAGCACAGCCTTTCAGGACACTCTCACCTGGCTGCTGAGGGATGCTGTTGGCTGTTCCTGCCTTCCCATCGTTATTATTTCTACACATTATTTCTAGAAAATCATCGTTTCATTTAATTAAATGTCCTTCAGAGAACTGCACTGGCAACCAAGCAAATACCAGAAAAAAATCAAATATCGGGTAAAAAAGCAAACTAGAAATGTATCCATTCATTCTACAGCTGTTTCCTAACCAACAGTAAGACACTCTTTAATTCAGAAGGGGCAACCTAGAGCTGTAGCACCCGAAGTGCTGCAGCTTCTCACATCTTTGTGATTTGGCAATTGCTCACTGGACAGGAATATTTTCCATGACACAATGACACCAGTTTTCAGTTGCTTGAACTGAAACAGAAGTTTTAAAAAGCAGTGGAAAAAAACCTTAATCTTTCCTGTGGGTTGACACTGACCAAGGAATCAGTCAAATAAAGGCATAATAGGTGTTGAAAGAGTGTGGGGAATCCAGAAATAACCTCCTAAACAATAGTACTGAGCTGCCAATTCTGTATCGCTCACACTTTAGTTGCACTAACAAATCAAGGAGATGGGAGGCTAAATCCATGGATCCAGAGCTCAATGCCATCAGCTTCCCAAAGAAAGCCAGTTCAGGAATTTATTCCCAGTTTAAAACTTGCTAAATAGAGAATTACCAGATGGGGTTAATTTAAAAGCAGAGATTTTCATTTCTAGACCAAACCCAAGCCCCACTGTGTATCAGAGAAAACCAGGAAGGAAATATTCCCTTCACAGGAGGGGTCACCTCACTTTGTTTGAGCACAATTGTCCTTGGCCAGTGTTTTTGGGGATGGAAATGAATTTCCACCAATTGCTTGTAGAAGCTCTGAAGTAAATTTGTTTGAAGGGTAAGAAAAAATGAAATTTTACCAATTATTTGGGGAAAACTTGGGGTGGGAGAGAGCAGAAGAGGGGGAAGACAAACACCACCCTCTCTGTGGCCACCCTGACCCTCAGTGCTGAGAAGAGCAGATACTCACTCCCTGCTGCTGGAATTCTTGTGTCCTGAGGGAGCTTTTTCTTCCAGTTTCGTTTTCTTGCTTTCACTGGCTCTGTTTTCATCCTCGTTCTGAGCAAAGCAAACGAGAAAAACATCCAGAAAAGATCCACATTTACACGTCCCTGAGAGTGGCAACATTTCACACCGAGAGCCCTCGTTCAGCAGGTGTTTCACAGTTAAATACAGACCCCAAAACCACGGCCTGCAGCAGCTCATCCTTAGCAAACCCTTACCAGACCCTGATATTGGAACAAAATGAAAATCCCAGTCTGGCTACTAAATGACAGCCTGATAAAATCAGCAACAGCCAAGTTGTTCATTTCAGCACAGATAAATTATCGCCACGAAATCCCAGGAAAATCTGCCAAAGGCTTTGGCAGGATCAGGAGACAGATTTGATGTCTGGGGTCTAAAGAGGAGTCTGATGAATGCCAGGAAAGGGTAAAAATCTAATCAACCTATTAAAGTCAGCTCAGAGATGTTGAAGAGTAGGTATTTATATCAATTTAATCCTCAAGTCACAGGGTCTTGAAGGTAAATTTCTATGCTGCCTTCATGGAGCACTGGTGGGATCAATACAGTGAGTGAGAGGGAAAATGGGGCCTCACAGAATAAAACATTTGGTAACAAACCCCAAAGGTTTTGGTTTTGTTACTGATGCTGAAACCTGAGAATTGTGAGCAGGAAACACAGGAAAAGCAGAGAATCAAGTGGTGCCACTTGTGCTTGGAGCACAAACCTAAAACTGCAGGGCTGGGGAAAGGGGTCCTGTCCTTGCCCCACACAGGTTTCCATCTTCTCAGGAAGCATCAGAGTGACCTGAGGCTTCACAACATTTAACCACCACTATTTCCTGGGATAAGGCCTAAATTTAACTGGTCTCATCAAAGCTTTGTGGTTTGGATGTGAGAGGACAGATCTTTAGTGCTGTAATTCCAAATGTGTGGTGAAAGGCAGAAGTGACCAAAGAGAGAGAAGTCAGAGAATTCACAGAACATGTGAGTGCATTCCCAGGAACACCAGGAGTTATACAGTAACACCTACAAAAATAATTGTTCACGGTACTGGTCAGAGTTCCTCCCATTTCACAAAAGCAGCTCATTCTCTCACTTCATTTCCCTTCCCAGAGAACACAGGAATCTTGGTTAGGAACAGGATAAATCTGTTTGCAGTTCCATGTCAGGGCTCCTGCAGGACCCTGACTTCAGCAAGTGATCAAGTTTACTTTGGTTGCTCAGTAGGAAACTGGTGTTTAACTGCAATGATCCATCTCCTCAAATGACTCTGGGAATGACCTCCAAGAATCCTGGGATTGCAGGTACCACAAAGTCTCCCAACCACTGTCAGATCCCTTTGACAAGGCAAAGTGAAATTTTCAGAGTGACATCCAGAGCAGCACGGGGATTTCTGAATCCCTGCCCCAGGGCCTCACAGCCCTAAATTCATGGAAACCAGACTCCCTGGATCTCTGAGCCCATCTGACAGCTCCAGGTTTGCCCTTTATACAGAGTGTCCCTTGCTGAGCTTTCAAAAAGCAGTTTAAAATTACACCAGCATTGACTTCTCACATTCCCCCTCCACGAGTGTTCCCTCTATTCAGTTCCCCCACTGACTCCTCTTGCCCATTTTACTGCCCCCCAGCTATTCCTGCTTTTTACTTCTAGCTGGAAAGATGAAATGCTTTTTTTGGAAAAGATTAATTATTATTATGGAGAGATCCCCTGCTCCCAACAAAGCAGCACCTGAGATGTTTGCTGCTGCTGCCATGCCCCAGGCCCGGTCCTGCCCCATCCCTTATCCTAGCAACAGGCAGTTCCATGGCTCAGGGAGCTGATCCAGCTGAAACTTGACTTTTGGGGTTTTTTCCAGGTGGATTTCCCATTGGATCAGCTGCCTGAGCTGGCCTGCAGAGCACCAGGGGCTGGTTCCAGGGAGGCAGGAGAGGGCTGGATGCAGAGCTCAGGAGCACAGGATGTGTGACCTCCCTGAGCTCTGGCTACAGGGCTGACACTCCTACAGGTGTTTCCATAAGAAAATCCCAACAGTCTCTCCTGGAACAGCACAGGGATGATCCAGGTGTTCTACACAAGGCAGCAAAGCCACTCCTGCTCGGCTCAGTCCCTACCCTGAGGCGTGACCTGGATTCAATGCTCTGAGGGCTGAGAGAACAGGGAAATCTCTCCAGAGTCCTCACCTGCTTGTGTTTCCTTTTGCCTTTAGTGGAGCTCTTGTCCGAGGGCTGTTTCTGGGATTCCCGGCCGTGTTTCTCAGCGCTCTTCTTCTCCGCCTTGGCAGCGTCGGCGTCCTTGTAAGGCTTCCCTGGTATCCTGGATAAGAGGCTCAGGTCAATCTTCACAATGAGTGGGTACCTTTCATCAGGATCACTCAGTGGGGACAGAAGCTCTTTCTCTTCCATAGGAGAGAACATTCTTTGCCGAAAAAAGCTGTCATCCTCCTCCATGGAAGATTTAACAGGAGTCCTATTGCTCTCAGAGTATTTGGGTGTTTGTGAGGAAGGAGGCAGACTCTCATTTTCATCTGAATCAGAGGATGAGGTATCTGTTTCGATGAATTCCCTGGATTTCTGGGCAGATTTGCTTGAAGCCTTGTATTTCTTTTTCTCTGTTGTAGGCCGAGGGGAAGACTTGGGCTCCTTCTTTATATTGGGTTTCCTGGAGCCTTTGGTGGCTGCCTTGTGCCTGTTTGAAGGGATATTTGTTGCCATGTCTACTGGGGTTTCACTTTCTATTTTAAGACCTCCTCTGGGCTCTTCCACAGATGTCTTTTCTGCTTTCTTGGGCTGTTTTTTGCCTACAGTCCTCCTCTGAGTCGAGCTGTCGCTCTGGGCAGGTGATTTCTGCCTCCCACGACTGCTCTCCGAGCCCTTCTGGGTGGGTTTGGAATCTCTCCCTGGCGTAGAAGAAATGGAATCCTTGGATCCACCTTGATCAGTGTACCCACTCCCTGTACCTTGATCCCGTCCCTCTTTCTTGTAGCCTTGGGAAGAAGGGATATTGCTGTCCACGGAAGAAGCTGGTGACACTTTATGGGAATTAACTTTGTTCAACCAGTTATCCAGTTGCCACTTGTTTGTGGGCGGTGGCTCTGGCTAAAAACAAAGTGAAAAACAGAGTTAGATACAATATTTCCCATTTTTTCCATCTTTTCCACGTGGCAGCCGTAGGATGCTGCACAACAAAGCACCAGGTACACCCAAAACCTGAGATAAATAAACAAAATACAGGAACAAGTAACACAAACTTTCCCTCTGTCTGGAGCAGCTGCTATCAACAGGCAATATTTGATGCCATCGTTTTTTAGGGTTCTGATACCGTATCCAACTCTGCTCTCCAACAGACAACTGGTAAAAACCACCTCAGATCAAACACCCAGTGTGGGCTTATCTAGAGAATGGTCACATCCACCACAGGGACTGCACACAGCAGCCCAGCCTGACAGCGAGCCCACGTTGGTCGGTCTGGTTTTTTTTTAACCATGTGAGAATTTGTAGAACTTTTGTGCTGTTAAATGTCAGGACCAGAGGCAAGCTGCTGAAGGGCAGGCCCTGGCAGCCCTACCTCGGGGGATGCACTCTGGGATGGCTCGTTGGCCTCGCTGTCACTGGAGCTGCTCTCGCTCTCCGAGTCGGAGCCGGAGCTGCTCTCGGAGCCGCTGTGGCTGCTCGAGTCATCCCTGGAGTTATCTGCTCCTTCACTGTTGTGCTGGGAAGGCTCAGAATTACTGCAACAAAAAGGAGGGAAACCAAGCATTACCCGAGGCACGAGTACATCCTTAAAATCCTTTCATTAGAAGTAACAAAATGTAACATTTGAATCACCATTCACGAGAAAATTCAGCGTAAGTGAACCCACTTCAGCCTGGAAACAAACAGCCTTTGGGTGCTGCCCCTTCCCAAAGCGCTCAGTCTCATTTGCAGGATATATTTAATATTATATTATTTAAAGGTGATTAAACTCTCATCACCTTTTTCTTTAGTACAAGCCAAAGGACAAAGATGAATTTTGGAAACGAGACCAAGCCAGGAGTGCTGACAGGGCTGAACATCCCCACTGTGCAGCGTGTGCTGCAATCCCCCAGGAATTCCTACCTTCCAGGTGTGCTCCTTGGCACTGTCTTATCGCAGTCCTGCAATTAAAAAGAAGAGCGTGAAGCTTCTAGAAGCTATTTTAGGCTTGTATATACAATTAAGTTGCAAAACATCGATTTAGAGCCTTTGATTTTTTAAAAATTCATTATTTGCAGTAGTTTAAATTTATCTGCATTTTCCTTATACAGAAAGAAAAGCAGAGTTATTTTCTCCAAGTTTTCAGCACAAATCTTTGTATTTTGACTACAGTTTTGAGAGTTCCCATTTCTACCAGTAATTAAGATCCTGTTTCCACATTTTTGAATCAGGTGATTCAGCATTTCACAATGGTTTTCCTGAGATGCCCAGGGTGCTTGGAAATAACCAACTTAATGTATTATCTCCGAGTTTTCCACCTGAAGAAAATCAAGTACCAGAACTTGGAACAGGAATAAAAGGAACCCCAGAGCAGTGGGGGTTACTGGGCAGCACACACATTTTATATTTATTTAGCATGTGAAGTGCCAGTCTGGCAGAATCTGCACAAAGTTAATCCTGAAAAGAGTAGAAAAGGGAGTTTTGGATAAAAATAAAGGTGCAGCTGTACTCCCAAGGACAGATGCAGCCCCCTGTCACCCCAAACAGTCCCAGGGCTCCAATGCCCACTGATGTTCACACCATGAGCTCTGTAGTGGGATGGTAGAACACAGAGGGGTTTATCTTTAATTAAGGAGCCATTATATAAGCTTTAAGTGCACTATTGTCATTTGATGTTCAGAGAAGGCCCATGTGAAATCAGTTAGTAAGAATTTCTAGGTAAAAGCAAAGTCTTTCCACAAAACTTCAATCTATTTGCACAAAAGTTCCCCCAAGATTACACTTAGGAATACCTGAGGTTTGTCTAAAAACATTCCATTAGATTTTAATTTCTTAATCACAGATCTGCCAAGCTGCCCAGTTTGCTGCTGGGCCACTGATCCCTGCCTGGGGCTGGCCCATGGATGGGTGCAGCGTTTTTTGGGAAGTGATTCAAGGAACATACCTGCTCTCCATCGCTGTCTTCACTACTGCTAAGTTTTAAGTCATCTTTCAACATACTAAGGGGAAAGGGAGAAAGTGAGACAAGTTTTTCCAAGTACTTTAATTACTTCCAAAGCATTCTGCTGGGTTTCAACATGGCAGTGTTTACCCTGCAGAGGCTGCGTGGGTGAGAGCCACCAGACACCACTCACACCTTTCATGCTTAAGAATGGCGAGCTGAGTCATTCTTCAGAGAAGAATGAGGATTCAGGTACTTTGGCTCCTGAGTCCATTCTGTTAAATTTAGAAAGGAAATTTGACACAATTTACTGGTGTGGGAGAAGGTAACTGGTAAATGTTCAACTTCTCACACACAACGGCCAAGAATTGTGTTTGAAATGGAATAAAGAAAGCCAACCCCAGTGGCTGCTTCCTGTCTTGTGGCAGCAGTGCAACTGTCCTAAGCCATCATTAATTATTATTATGCAAAGCCATAATTACTGCTGGTAGTCACACACACACACAGTTTCACAAGACTGAGAATACATGAGCACAATGAAAACACAAGGCAGGGTACAGGGCCTTTGTGATTACTGGGAAACATTTGATTATAAGAATAAAACATCTTACTCTGTCTGGTTCGATTCACATCTGCAGAGAGAAAATGAGAAAGGATTAGAAGTTTGACTCTCCTGAGTTTCACAGTGAGCTGCTCTACCAATGATCTGAACAGGAACATCAACACCTAGGAGCTCATTCCTGAGCTATTGGTCACCGCCATCATTTTACAAAGGATGCATTTATCTCCTTTTAAGGGTTTTCTTTACCAGATGATAATCACTTTTTAAAAATAAATATTTGAAGTTGTATTGTCACAGGAAACATCATTTAAACTTCCTTGTCCTGCATCCCAGCTCAGCAGGTGTCCAGTGCTGCCTCTTGTTCTCAGGGCTTCTCCCATTCCCAGCTTTGGGAATAGCACAGTTCCCTCCCAGCACCTTCCTAAACTGCCCGGGTTTGGGACACTGATTGTAAGTTGATATGAATTAAAGGGGTTTTTTTCTGTTTTATTTCTTTCCCATAGGTCAGGTGCTTTTCCATCTTGCCAATTCTGTGCCCCAGGCTGCATCCTGTGAGTGCATCCCAACAAAAGTTACCTGAGGAACGTCACTCACCCAGAGTCAGTTTTGAGAGTCTACAACTTCCATCAACATTCAATCAGCTGGGAAATATTTCTTTTAATGGGCATATTTATTTGGAAACAATCTTTTAACTGCATATCATTGATTTTTAAGTCTGAAAGATGGGACTGCAGCCATCCAGAACATTCCAGTTGCCTTTGAGCTTTTCTTTGCTGCTGGGTCTGTGTGTAAAACGTTTGTCAGGGAGTGAAAGACTGAGCAGAACAAACCTCACAAGATCCCAGACCCAGTTTTCTGTCTCCTCCAATATAAAACCTTTCCTCATCCTGAATTTGTGCAACCTCCAGCTGACAGCTCTGCAAAACCTGTTGGGTCCCATCCCATCCTGTCCTGCTGATCCCTTTCTGGTTCCCAGGCCAATTCCAAGGTCCAAACTCCTGCTCCTGTCCTGGAAGCTGACAGGAAAACCCAGGAGCAGAAAGGCAGCTTGGGGCATTTTTCACTCACTGCAGTGAGCAGTATTTGGTTTATTCTCCCAAAACACCTGCTGGGATATGATCCCCTTTTCCTGCCAGCCAAGGAGAAGGATGCTGGAGTGTCTGTGCAAGACCCACCACACTCTAGCAAACACTATTTCCTAAATCTCTTAAAATCCCACTACTGTTTGTGAAATGTTTTCTCAGCAGCCACTTACGATTTGGACTGATGACCATTGGAGGTTTTGGATGAGGGATTGTATCGTTCTAGGAGAAGAAAAGAAGAAAAGCACAGCTGAAAACTCAGGCACAGCAGGAGAAGTCACCCCAAAGCTGCCACACGGATGCAGTGATGGATAAAGTGAGGCCATGGGAGGGGACAGGAGGGAGCAGCACCCAGGTGACACCAGGTACAACCTCCCCCAGGCTGAGGGAGGGAGGGAATGCAGAGGCAAAACATCAAATACAGCAAATAATTTCATCAGGAAAAGAGAGAAATCATTGAAATCATTGCTGTCTAAAGCAATACAGTAACAATAATTTGTTATTAACGGTGTGAAAAACTGTTCTGCTCCTACCAAGATGAAACTATTGCCTTTTACATGCAGGATATGGGATACAGATCCATCTGCTGAGCTCTGACTGCTCCAGCATCCCCACACAGCTTCTGAGGGATGAGAACCTCCACATCCCAAAATCCAGCTCACACACCAATTCTGACAGCAGGAGTACACCCTGATTAAGTCTGCTTTTCAGTTTGGGGTTTTTTCCCTTCCCTTTTCTTTAATTCTGGTCAATAACTGAGTGCAGCTCAACAAAAGCAAGAACTGAGGCTGTTAAAAGCTCTCCAGAAAATCCAAACAGGCACAGGAAACTGGCTCTGTGTTTAATTACCCTTGGCTCTTCTTTTCTGCACCTAAAGACCAGCTGCTCCTATAACGTGAGCCCATGGTTCAGCATTATGGAGTTAAGCTTGAATTTGTTTCCTTAATTCCCCACTGTATCAGGTGTTCAGATTAAGCTGCTTGTGAATATCTAAGAATAAACCATTCTTCTTTTACTATTTAAGCTGTTTAATCACTTCAAGAGGGAGTGGAAGGACTTTGGGAAGGTAACAGCACAAATTTAATTCAATTTGATGTGGTATTTACCTGAGTTTCGTGTTCATTTCAGTAATAGTCAAAATAGGGACACAGTTAAAAGAAATAAAAGATGCTTTTGTCTAAAGTCCAAAAGTGCAAGAAATTAAAGGATAATAGGACGTGATATAAGTTCTTGACCGGTTTTCTCTCTTGATTTTAAAATGTCAAAGTGAAAATGAACAGTGAAACCTCCATGTGCTTTCTCTACTGAAATAAAAGCAAAAGCACTATTTTGGTTTCTAATATGTCCCTGCGCAGGGAGTTGGGTTTTTTGAAGTGTTTTGGCTTAATACTGAGTTATTTTCAATTCAGTCAACCATAGAGGCATTTTGTGAAGAATTAGATCAATTAAAAACACATTTTTTTTTCTAGAACACACCACCCTTCCAACTCAGTGATAACTTCCAAGATCTGACCAAGAAAGGCAAAGGAAAATCAAGCAACTGTTTAATAGCTTAAAACTTGAGAAAGCAGAGAAAATTTGCAAGTCAGACTCCATTCTGTGACCAGTCTGGAAAACCTCATTTCCTAAAACCCCTGACATCTGAGGAGATGCTGAGAACACCGAATGGCAACAAAAGCATTCAACACATTCCAGGAAGTTTCATGTACTCACTCTGTTCTCCAGTGCCAAAACTGGACTGCTGGGACTCCTGGGGGAATAAAAGATCACAAGTGGGTTTTTTTCAGTGGGAATTTTAAGGTACTAAAAAGCAGGCTGTAAGGAAGGTATTCCTTTTACCTAATGGATGACAATCTCTGGAAAAGGGGAAAAAACAACAACAAGGAAAAAAGGGATTCTTTCTCTGGGCCCAGGGGCAGCCCAGGTGAGGAGACCATCACACTCCTCTTCCTCACCCACTTCCTGCTGTTCCCAAGGGCACAGCGGGGCTGAAACTCCCAAATCCCTGTGTGACCTCCCTAAATCCCCTCCTCCTCTGTGTTTAGGACAGAGAGGAACTGTTCAGGATGTTTGTTTATGCTCCTTACACACACACAAACTCTGCTGCTGTTTGGAGTGTTTTCCTTCCAACTCTTTTCTCCTCGTTTTCCTTCTCCAGGCACACACAGCAATGGGAACAGGGAAAACCTCTCAACAAAAAATATTCCTCAGCCACAAAGGAGCCTTGGGGACAAGGTGAGGTTTAAACTGTGACCAGCTCTGCCCCAAAGGCTCCACGTGGGTCCCTGGTAAACCCAGCCTGGGTGGGCAGCGCAGCATTCCAGCCTGGAACAGCCAGATCTCCATGAGATCAGACAAAAACCAGGAAAAAATGACATTATAGATTCACAGGATGGGTTGGGCTGCAAAGGACCTCAAAGCCCATCCCATTCCACCCCCTGCCATGGGCAGGGACACCTCCCACTGTCCCAGGCTGCTCCCAGCCCCGTCCAGCCTGGCCTTGGGCACTGCCAGGGATCCAGGGGCAGCCACAGCTGCTCTGGGCACCCTGTGCCAGGGCCTGCCCACCCTCCCAGCCAGGAATTCCTTCCCAATATCCTATAAAACCAGCCAGGAAAGACAGAGCCTTGCAAATGTTAGCACTTGTATCATCCTCAGTATTCCCATTCCAGAAACCCCAATTCTGACTCCCAAGACACAGCAGATTATGAACTTTATTGAAATCCTAAACCATTGTTTTAACAAACACACAGAGGCTACTGAGCCACTGCAAACCCCCTTCCAGGCTCGAGTGTCTGTTTAAAATAGGACCTTCCTGACCTCATTTCGAAATGAGGACAACTGATGGCCCCAGAAAAACAAATCGAGTCCAATATTTTCAATTTCTAGTTCTGTACACACATCTTACTTACATGCTCTGGCAATGGCAGACCAGAACTACAATTCAACAATGAATTCCATTTTTCCTGGTACACCTGTGACCTGGTTTTCCCTCACACCAAGCCAGTGCCAGGCACTGGTTACAGAGGCAATTTACAGGAGGAAGTTTTTAAACACACAAAAGCTTTTCACAGCAAAGCACCCTTGAGATGTTTTCAATTTCCCTCAGCTTTGTATTCCAAAAACGGAACAATGCATTGAAAAAGAATTTTGTGGATGGGGAACTTCGTAAGGAGCTTTCCTTGGGAGGTATTTCAAACACCTCTTTACTAACTGAAAAGAAGGGACAATAAAAATAATCTAAAAAAAAATTAAAGAGCAAAGCAAAGATGGAGAGAAGTCTTGCGACTTCAGCAGAAAGCAACAGCCACACTTCCTTCAAAATAAATCCATTTTTTATCATTTACACGGGTAGGAGGAGGCAGGTGTGAACCCCTGGTTGCTTTTTGCCACTGGCAGCTCAGCCAAGCCAACAAACTGAGTGAAAAAAGAAATGAAGACCACAAACTCCACATTTCCAGAGCCCCAGCACTGGGGGAGCACGGGATGGGGAAGTGGCACCCCTTCCAGCAGCACACGGCTGGGGAATTCTGCAGAACACACCTGCCTAATGCCTCGCTTGAGTCAACTTCCTATTTCAGAGGCAGAGCACTGGCTCTCAGCTAAGTGCACTTTAATGAGGTGTTATGGCTCGATGTGCAACTTTTTCCAACTCCCCTGCCATCTACTGGATACGTATTCCTTTAAGGAACTCAGAGATTAAAAAAAAAAGCTCTACTTTCAACTCCCAGGTTATTTAGAGCAGCAGCTTCTAAAGGTCTGCTTCAGAAAGAAATTGCAAACAACTGAAAGGAAGGAAACCCTTTAAAGCAAAGTATAATGGACTGAGGTTACACAGGGAAGACACTGGAGCAGGAAACAAAAACTCTGACAAAAAACCTGGAGAGAGGAATTCTCCAGCTGGACAGGAGGCAGCGGGGCCGGATTCCCACCCCAATCCTAGTTAATACCTGAAAGCTCAGGTCAGATCTCATTTTTACTTCCCAGCAGGAAGTCTGTGTATTCCAGCAGGGAATGGATGGCTGAGGGGACCCTGCTGGCCCCAGTTCTGCAGCACAGAACCACCTCTGCAGAGGTGCAGGCACAGCCAGGCCTCCCTGGAACCCAACCCTTCCCTCCCCACAGCAGCTGGGCTGCTCAAAGCTTTTATAAACATTGCCAGTACTTCTGGAGTGTCTGACTGTGAGCCCATGGATAAAATCAGAGTGTTAGGTCACAGGAAAACATTTTTTATCAAGACACAGGAATCTGCATTTTTCCATAGCATCCATAAAACTTTCCCTGACCCATTTCCATGGAGCTTTCTCTTCTGATCCAAAGACTTCCTGGGAACTATTAGATATATTTATAGTAATCAGAGAGGCCCCAGTCAGGAGTTTGGGTTCCTTCGAGTTACTCACTCCCTACACACAGGGAAAGTGATCCCATCCCAGGAGTCTGACAAATAAAATCAAGTGGTCCACCAAGGGCAGCTTCATTTCATGTGAGCAGGAAAAACACACCAAGCTCTGCCCACAAGGGGAGTGCTGTGAAACACTTCGGCAGATGACTGCCAATAAAAGGAGCACAGTATTAAAGAGAAGGAGCTTTCCTCCACCAGAACTGGCTGATTAAAGTAAACCACTGTTGTGTTTTGTTTGGTGGATTCTGCTCTGGGCCCAGACTGCACAAGCCCATGGCTCACTAACTCCCTGGAATTCTGCAGAGCTGCTGCTGCCAAGAATGACAGAGGGGAGAAGGCAGAGGAAATTATAGGCTTTGGATGCAGAGAGAGAATTTGACAAAGTTCCATGGCTAAGATGTGCAGCCACAAAATAAAAAAGCTGGCAAAAAGTCAAAAGACTCAAAGCAGCCATAAATGGAATTTTTTGCAAACTGGGTGAAGAGACACAATCCAGGTTGAGAGGTTCAAAAAGCTCCACAAGCCACTCTTTATGTTCAAACATCACCAGAGCTGAGCAGTGTTAGGTGGCCTCTGTGTCACAGCCACACGGATTTCTGTACACCTTCCTCTTCCCAAACTCAGTCAAGTGCCAGGGAAGCTAAAACCAAGCAGCCCCACAGCCAAGTGTGCTCAAAATGCAAAGGGAAAATATCTCCCTAAAGGTTCAGGAACTCAAAGCAGTGGAATAAGGACCTTTGTTGATGAGGAAAGGTGTGGAATTTCTTTCCTTATAAGAAAAGGTAAGAATTCTTTCCAGGCTGACAGTTTATATAACACACAAATAAACCCCGACTAAAAGTAATATTCGCAAGATTAATATTGATCTAATGCTAGGAAAACAGACAACAGGATTTATTTCTAGGCATGCCTTCCAAAGTAAAGCCCAGAACTGAATGGTAAATTCTGTGGTTTTTGCTACTGGAGAGAAGCAAAATGCAGTGAGAGGGGGACAGGTGACACAGAGGTGGTGACAGCAGGGCTGCCCCAGCCAGGATGAGAACCTGAACTCAGACCAGTCTGGGGGAGATTCGTGGATGTGCCCTCCCCACAGGGACTGGAACCTTTGGCTGAAGGAATGTGATGTCAAAGCATTTGCTTGAAATGATGGAGTTAGAGAGATGACAGTAGAGACCTCAGTGAGAAAGTCTTCTTAAAATTATTCCGTCAAATGTCCTGGTTTGGGGAGCAATTTGGATGAAACAGGAAATTAAGAGCAGCAAGTGGTGTCTAGAACAGCAGCTGGTCAGAGAGAGCGTGGTCTGAGTTACTACAAAGGTAACTTTTAACAGACAAACAGTGCAATTTCTTCACTCTGAAGCTCTGCCAAGTTAGGGGTGGAGCACCCCAATTCATCCCAGAGAGATGTTGAGTCTGGAGAAAAATCACGTCGAATCTTTTACTGGTAATCAGCAGATCCAGGAACCAGACCACGAATTCCTGGGTGAGTCAGCTCCCCATGCTGGATTTTACCCACAGCTGCCTCCCCTGCCTATCCTGGCTTTGCAGGATCCTGCAGAGCTGCTCTTCAAGGCAAACAATTCCCAGTGCCAGTGTGCCCTGGAATCCTGGAGCTGCCAGGCCCAGCCTCAGGGGAGGCAGCAGGAGAATTCCTTCCTCAGAGGTGTCAGCTCCAGCAGCTCCCCTGGACACGTGCCCTGTGCTGTCGGCAGCAGCAGAGGTGGATTTCTCTCTGGAATTAATTGCTTAAACCCTTCAGCAGTTCTTAAGAACACAGGAGGATGGGAAGAGGATCTTTTAGAACGAGTGATTTCTTCAGCGAAACACGTGATTCTTAAACTGTAATTTAAATTGTAATTGAAAATGTAAAAAGATCTCATACCACTATTAATGGACTTCAAAACTAAGAGGAAAATTCAGTTTATGCAGAAAAGCCCATTTAAATTTCTCAGCATTTACTATTCAGCCTCTGTTTTGCTACATGGAGGGAAACTCACTTGGTTCTACACAAAATGGTGCAAAGCATTTCCCTGTTAGGGAAAGGGCTCAAAGGTATTTTCAAGCTTCAAAAGTTTGAAGGTTTGAATTTATCACACCAAAATTTAAAAGGCAAGTTGTATGACAGATAACTCTGCAGACTGTCTGTGCAAAGCAGAGGAAAACCAAGGACATTTTTCATAAGGCCACTGCTGACAGGTGATGTGAAGAAAAATAAAGAGGGACAAAGCACTGAAACAAACCCAGGTTATACAGAACTGAATGTGAGACTTCCAAATCCTGATCTTTAACAGGCATTACTTTTTCAACAGCATCTGCTGTTTGATTCAGCACTGACCTTGGTTGGAAAGGGGAATTTGGAGGGTTCCGTTTTGCAGGGGGTGTGGATGGCAGTCAGTGGAGGAGGCCAGGAGTGGGTCATCTCCTGCAACACAACAAAAAGGAAAGTTATTAACAAAATAAAGCAGATTTCATTTTGCAGCCTGAATTCTCTCCATTTTCAGTACATTGCTCACCCTTCACTAAGTTTTATATTCGAATCTTAATTTCCCAAATGTGCAATAAAGATTTTGCATGTAAACCTGAATGTTAAATTGCTACCCACAAGAAGAGTTATGACATAATAACAAGCAGCAAGGCATAAATCAATCAACTTGGTTGGCCTGAAGATAAACTGCAGTGCAAGTCAGAGTCTGATCCTTTCAGAGTGTGTGGGAAGAAGAATCCTAGGAAAGGGAAGCCTGGAGAGTTTGAGGAAAAGGGGGAAATCAAATTCCTGCAGCTGGAATGAAAGTGCCTGGTATTCTCTCAGAGCATCTCCAAGGCCTGTGAAGCACTGAAGGTCAGAGGAAATAATAAGCCATGGAAATGCTCCAGAGGGACCTGATGATCCTTTTGTGAGAGCAGACATAGGACAGGGGATCACAGGAGGCATAAAAGGACTTGGGAAAATAACCCAGGTAGGGGAGAGGGAAAGTTCTGCTGTGGGGCAGCAAAGCATTTACTGTTACCTAAAATATCAGAATTAAAACCTGTATTTTGGTGGAAGAAATGGGTGGATCTGGTTGCCAGGGAGGAGGAATGCAGTGAGGATCTCCAGGAGATGATGTGCACACCACAACGCCCAGCTCTGCTCCCAGTTTGGCCCAGTGTCCCAGTGCTGGAGGAGCACTGGAGAGCCCTCCTGTAACCACCTGCACTTGGACAGGCTCTGAGAAGTGCAGAGTCCTTCCCCCTCCTTGGGAATGGTTGTATTTTCAACAAAGAAATTATGAACAAGAGCACTGAGAACTTACTTTGAGGATTTCATCCACGCAGCTCACCTCACCAGAGGCTGATGCCTACAAATCAAAACTCAAAATTAACATCTGCCAAATCTTCCAGGGACTACAGTTAAAAACAAACTTTAATCCTTATTGTGACTCATATGGACTCTACATAGACACAAACAACCCTTGCTAACTCTTTTCATCAATTTTAATATCAGATAGATCCATGTTTTTACGGCATGAGTCACATTCAGTTATGAAAAGCAAATACATGCCATCTATAAAACTGTGATAATAATCTTTTACTTTTCATTTGACAGTTAAAGTGATCACAGGCAGTCAGTGATATTAAAAACTTACAGAAAGGGCAAAGAGAATCACAGCTTTCAATCATTTCCTGGAAGCAGCCCCAGGATAATATCTAAATTCAAGTGCAGGACCGTGAATGCACAGGAATGACAAACTGCATTCCCAAGTAAAACACTCATCACAGAGTGATCCCAGAAACAGCAACAATTACCAAACCATGAATCTTCTGCATCCCTGGCTGCCACAAGCAGAAAGAAGCAAAGCTACTACAGGATTCACTGCATCAGCACTGATGTGGCAAGTCTTCACAAATAAAGTAATTTCTGGTTTTCTTACCTGTGTCCTGGATTTTACTTTGCTATCTGTTGCAGTCCCAGGAACAAGGGCTTTTCTCTGGCAACCATGATTCAAGCAGTTAAACAGGAGATGAAATGAGATTTTATTACTAGGAAAGGCACTCTCCTTGCGAGTGAGCTGGAGTCAGAGTCTGTGTGTCTTAATGATTCGGGAATTACCAAACTCCTCGAAGTTGTTAACCCAATAGGATTTTACATCCAGCACAACTGATAAAAAGTTGTGCACCCTGTTCAATTTGGTGTGAAGGTATAATAATCACATCTAGTAATTGCTACTCACTTCAAAAGAAAATCTGATACAGGCAGATTGTATCAACAAGTCTAAGTCAACTCGGCTCCCAGGAACAACAATGTATTTACCCAGCTTGTCAAAATATTTGTGGATATCCTACTATTTCCCTAACTCCTGACTACAGAAATACTCCATGAAAATTGGCCTCTTGGGGTTAAGTAAGCCTTTCTGAATGCCTCAGCCTTTATTTAATAAAAATCCCAGTATTCACATGGAAGAAGCAGAAGACAAAAATAATTACTTTTGCGTGCTCCCCACTGAAAATACAGCTTAGGTGAAGGTGCTTTGAGTAACAAAAACACAGCGTTTACTAAAAACTCCATTTCGGTTAGGCAAATCGGGATTTCGGAGAGGCTGGAAAATCCCAGCCCGAGCGGATTTACATTTAAAAAGGCAGGACACAGCCGGCAACTTACATCCAGCGGCTGAGAAGGAATTTTCAGCTTGGTCAGGTGCGCTTTGCTGCTGGGCTTCAGCTCGTTGACGCCGCTGCTGTGGGTCTGGCTGCTGTAGTGTTCCGAGGATAACTTTGGTTCCATGGATTCCTGCCCATCCATCGGCCTGACGTAGGCAGTGGGTTTCTGTAGCATCGAACTGGACTTGGACATCAGCGAGGGCGGGAAGGACTGGTTCGAGTGCTGCCCGCTGGGGAACGAGGGCACGAGGGAGGGAGAGTCCCAGCTGGGGTCGGGGTCCCGGGGCGACTTGGAGCGCTGATGGTCCTTGCCGTGGTGGTCGCCGCCGTGGGCTCTGGAGTGGCCGGAGCCCAGCGAGGACACGGCCGGCGGCTTGCCGGGGCTGGCGGAGCGGCCCTTGGAGTGCTCGGAGCCGTGCTGGCCCTTCTTGCGGCCGCCGCCGTACGANGGGCCGAGGTGCTGGGGGCCGGCCCCACCGGGGTCCATTTGCTGCTCTGGTGCGAGCCCGCGCCGTGCCGCTGCTCGCCGAAGAAGCCGGGCGCCGGTTTCTCATCGGGCGCGGCGGGAACGGAGGGCTTGGGAATGGCGACGATCTTCTGGAGCGGCCGGTCCCCGATGAGATCCGTCATCTCGTCATAGTTACCGAGCATGCTCTGGATGCGGCTGGACAGCTTGTCTTCTTTGCTGGTCTGGGACAAGAAGCCACAAAAATCAGGATTTCCAACCGATCGCAACTTCGACTGCAGTTAAATGAGCTGTTAACCTGAATTTCAGCTAGAATCCACCTCTTTCTTTGCCAGTGTTTCCAATTCTGAATTTTAGTTCTTAAAGCAGCAATTTGACTCCCTAAAACGCATTAAAAATATGTAATAATACATCTTTGACTCCCTAAAACATAATAAAAATTCAGCAGCAGGAAGAGCTGAACCAGCAATCATCAAATAATGCGCTGCTGAGCTGGATGCAAGCTCCAAAGTTGCAGATGCCTCCTGTCACCTTACAGACTGTAATTTCTCTGATACAGAATGCATCAGTCCTAAAAAGCTTTAATTAGCAGTAAAATAAAATCAACTTAACCTCACCCCCGTAAGTCATTTTTAATTGGTATTTATATTGGCACAATGTTTGTTGCACACAGTTAAAAGGGTTCTTTCTTCTATAACCACTTTGTTTTCCAAATCTGGGATCCTGGATCATTCCCCCATGCATCCCAACCAGCTCTGGTTAACTTCACACATGTGGAATTTCGTTATCAAGCACAAGAAAGTGATGGGAGAACAGGAATTAAAAAAACCACCAGGTATTTCTCAGCTTTTCTCCTGCAGGAAGAGTTTTCAGCCATGATTTACTTCTTGCAAACCAGCTGAAATGGCAACAAGGGAAGGGTTTGCTCTCAAAGTGAGTTTTGAGCTATATAATTAAATCTTAAATAATATTTTATTAGTTATTCCAGAATTAGGTTATTTTTTCCAGTTCTGTTCAGCAAAGCAGCCTGGAAGGAACCCTAGCACAGGCTTAAGCTGTGCAAGATCACTGACAGAATCAACTCCTTCCAAACAAACTGAAAAATCAAACTACTGGAGTACTAGTTAGCACTGATAACTGTCATATCAGACATTAAAAATTAAATTTACATTTATTTCAGCATTTAAAATTAACTTCCTATTTAAACATTGTCTTCCTGAACTTATCCAGGTCTGGATTGCATTGATGAAAGTTGAGCAATAGGCTAAAGCACCCCAAAAATGGCAATTTGGCATCACACAATGGACAGTTGAATTGTTTTGAGTCACTGTACAGAAGGTGAAGGAAGGAAAATAATTTGATGGTTTTATTTTCCTTTTTCTCACTCCCTATAAAGCTTCTTCCCCTTCCCAAGCACTCTAAATCTGCCAGTGGAGTTGTGACTGTCCAGCTTTATTTTCAAGCCCTGCTTAAACCCTTGGTTGCCATAAGAGCTTTGAATTCAACAACAACACGGATAAAAAGAAACATAAAATATGAATTTGCACATGATTTCTGTTATAAACCTGCATTTCTGTGAGGTGCAGGAACTCACCACTTTGTATGGCTCAGCAAAGAGAGGAGAGTTGGGTGGGAAGGCTTCGTCACCCTGCTGAATTTCTTGATTTCGCCTTTCCCTTTCTTTCATACGCAGCACATTCCGGTCTTCACGGTTCATGGTGCTACGAGCAAAAAGATCAGTCCTGATCACAGAGGGGAACACGAGGGATGTGAGGGCCCAGGGGAGGGATGAGAGCACCCAAAGAAGGGATCTAAGTGCCCCCAGGCAGCCCCAGGCCCTGTTTGGCCATGGAATGATCTCTGTTAAGAATCCTCTGAGGGCCACAACTCCTCAAAACTGTCCCAATTTCAGCCCCCTCCAAAGGGCTGTAACCCCCAACCCACAGCTGGCTTTTAACAGGGAGACTTTATGCAGCAATAAAAAAAAAAAAAAAAATTGAAAAAAATCCACCAAGTCCTGAGGCAAATAACTATTTCAAACCACTTCACCCGCTCGAATCATCTCGGTTCCAGCCCACGCCGAGCATCTCCCATTCATTTCTAAAATATCTTCTCTCCCCCACATCCCCCAGATGTTCTGCCATCCCCCCACCCATTCAGTGCTTAACTTCTCCTGTAGATTAGGGTTATTTTTGGTGCTGACATACCTTTTTTTGGCACCCATTCTCCAACATATTCTAACCTCAAGCTTTGATGTGGTTTCCAGGTCTCTCTCCCTCCCTGACTCCCGAAAGGCATTTCTACTCAAAGCAGTAATTTCAGGGAAGTTCTGGCAATATTGCACCTTTTGCCTTGGACCATGTCCTCCTACTGCAGAAATGCAGATTCGAAACCTGCCAATCCCCCTGCTCAACAAATTTTCCCTTGCAGTTTGGTCTCGCTGCTTGTGTTAACAGAAGTACATCAAATTCAAAACACACACACACAGAAGTTGGGAAAGATTCTCTCTGAGCTTGACAGAGCATTGAGACATAAAGGAGTGAACAAAATGAGACGATAAATAAGGTGCCACTAACTCCTTTAACATCAAATCCCAGAATGGTTTGGGTTGGGAGGGGCCTTAAAGCCCACCCAGTGCCACCCCTGCCATGGCAGGGACACCTTCCACTGCCCCAGGCTGCTCCAAGCCCCGTCCAACCTGGCCCTGGACACTTCCAGGGATGGGGAAGCCACAACTTGTGCTAAACTCTGTATCAAGAGATTTAGAAATGTTCTTTACTGATCTGCACAAAGTACAATAGGTGCTTCCAGGAAAGAAACTGATGTTCTTCCACATAATTTACAGTCTAAAATGAAAATGTTGGGCTGCTTAGAAAATCATTATTTCATGTCTTTAGACAGCTGATTATTAAAAATAATACATGATTTGCTAGAGCACGACTCTGAAAGGTGTGCAAACCCAGCCATTGCATTAACAAGGGAACTTCAACCCACCACTCAGTTTTTAAACCAGGAGTCTTTTCACCTCAGTAACATTTTAGCCTCTTACATTTCTTCCCCATTTGGCTTCACTTTGTCTATTGCTCTGAAAGCAGTGAAAGGTCAGAGGCTGCCCAAAGCAGACTAAAGCCAGGGTGTAAGCTGAGATCTTTGATGCTTTCTAAGGCACCAGGTTTGTTGTGTTTCCCTGCACTGCAAACAAGGCACAAGCACTGGCACAACCCAGCTCCGAGCTGATACCGAACCCATGAATACAGCAACTTACATTTTATGTGAAAAATCACTTTTTTCTCCAGTTCTCCTGTAACCTGCTGAACTCATGTAACCATAGGTGGCCATCAAGGCTGAGAGAGGGACCTGGGCACTGGAATGTGGCCAGCAAACTCCTGGGATCATTCTGGCATTGATGACAAACTTGTTTTATAAGTTTGAGGCTTAAAAAGCTCATTCTTGAGACTGCAGCCCAATTTGTTACACATGTAGGATTTCAACACAGATAAATATCAGATTTAATTATAGGCACTGATCAGTTAAAGCCAACTGGAACAGCCTGAGTACATGGAATTTAGTATTAAAAGCAAATTTTGAGGTAGGGAATAGCTCTGGTTTTGGATGGTTCATTCCCAGCAATACACTAAGATCAAAGATTATACACAGCTACACATCCAGAATATTATAATCTTAACAAAGAGTTTTACATCTCTGTATTCCAAATAGAGGGTTAAATGTTTACAAAGATCTTCACTATTTTTTACAGAGACAAGCATCATCTTTTAAAATTGTGTCAACATTTCCTATAACTCTAGGACTGAAGGAAAACCAGCATTTGTACCAACAGTGCCACACAAAAGGAACATTACAGCGAAGACTCACTTGAGATCTGAGCTGGTGCAAACCCAGAGCTGATCTGGCTGTACCTGCCCAGGTCAATGTAAAATTAGTCATCAGAAAGACACCAGTTAATGACACTTTTAACCACTCCTCCCCAGCCTTTTGTAACACAGTAAATGATAAACACCCTCATGGGGAGTCACCTCGACTGTATGGGGATTTGGTTTGGGTTTTTTTAACTCTTTTACATTTTTTATTAGAGCAAATAGTTTGACTGTGATACAAGTTAGACTTGTTTGTATCGAATCATCCAATCTCCACACAGAGCTATTTTAAGTGCCTATAACCTGTATGAGGCTATTAAAATCACACCAGCATTAAATGTGTAAATAGAGGAAGTTCATGGGGCTTCCTTAGCTCTGTACTTCAGACAACTTCCCACTCAAAGCCACATCTTCCACAGCCACGAGCCTACCAGAAGGGAAACGTTCCCATGCTCAGGAAAAGCAGGAAGAGGTACTTTGGAAGGCAGATACCAAGACCTGTCTGCCGATCAGGATGGCTGGTAATTAACTCCAGCAGGTAGGAAACTGCAGAAGTTCAGTTTTCAGACCACTTGAAGTTGTAACAAACCTTTAATACCCACTAAAATGTACTGCTCCCATCACCCTTACCCCTTCCTCTGGAAACAAGGACAGCACCTCTGCTGCCTCCCTGCACAGGCCTGGAAGTGGAAGATGAAGGAGTTGTTGCCTTGTACCTGCTGCTACCAAGATGATCCTGCTAAAATTCCCCTTTTCCCAGGAGGCCTGAGCTAAAGTGTGAAGGAGGAGCAGAGCCAGGCTGAGGGAGCCAGAACAACATCCCTGCAGCAAGGGCCAAAGTCATCTTAGTTTCCACATCTGGGAAAAGAGAAGTTCAAAAATTAAAAAAAAAAAAAAATAGAAAACAGGCCTAAAGCACAGCAGAGTATTTCCATTTTTAGGAAGTTGAACTCTCCATGGTTTGAGTCACTCCTCCTGCAGTGTGTCCCACTGTACTCCGCACAGTCCCTGGGTCTGAGACTTCCCTGCACAACCAACCCTTCACATCTCACGCCTCTGCTCCAGCTCCATAGGAAGAGTTGAAAGCAAGCAGGAAATCCAGCAGGGAATTGACAGAAACTCCTGAGCCAACCTCCCCGTGTGCATTCCTGAAGCACCACTCGCTGCTGCTCCGAGCACATCGATCACCGAGCGTCACCGCATCACCCAGAGCACGCACACAGTTTTCATTTCTCCTTCCAACCTCGTCCTAAATCCCACGTGGTATTTCTGTTCATCCCAAATCCAACAAGGGCACAGCTTTGGTTTGAGAGACCATCACCTTGGATGTGTAATTTGTGGTATGAAATGGCAGTGTCGGTGCTGCCTTCTCCTCCTGCCTCCCACCTCCCACTCCCTCAGCTCCAGGCAGGGGGCACGTCCCAGCTCTGGGACTTTTGGACCACAACTCCAGACTAAAAATAAAACCCCAACCAACACACCCACACTGCCTGAGATTTCCTGGCAAAGCTGTTAAAAGAAAGAGGACCTTGGCCAAACCCCTCTCACCCCCCCTGAACCACATCAGGCACCCAAGTCCTCGCTCCAGCTCAGCACCAGCAGCATCTCTTCATCCTCCCAGACACCGTGAGGCAGAAACCACCAAAGGTGAAGGTTGGCCCAAGGAAGCCTCCACACACAGCCCATCCAGAGGGATCCGACCCCACCACACCTCAGCCAGCCATTAGTGCATCTTCAAAGCCTGCTTGCAACACCTCCACTTCCTTCAAGACACCCTCATTTAACTCGAGGGCTTCTACAGTCTCAATTGGTTTCATGAGCCAGAGGAATCAAACAGTTAATTGGTTAATTGGCAGCGATGAAACCCCAATTCTGTTTGACAACATTTGGCCACGAAGGATAAACACGCTCAGAGGGAACGTGCAGGATCCCAGCTCTGTGCGGGGCACACCCAGCTGCGGGGGCACGCTCAGCTCCCAAGATTTCACCCTTTTTTCTTAGAAGGAAGGGGAAAAAGAGCTGAAAAGTCTGCTTGTAATAAGGAATTATGTTTTCAGGAGGCAGTTAAAAATACTTGAAACTGCCTTCATGCTGCATTCAAAGACGCCTGTTAATTATTTAAAATATTCCTTTTACCATGAACAAGGGGCATCTCAGGAGCTGGCACAGGACACTTCTCCCAGCTTGTGCATCAGGGCATCACCACAAATCCTGCCCTAAAATCATGTGCACGAGCCTAAAATGCTACTCTGTCAGCTTTTAATACAAATGCACTCCCAGAGGAGCTGGTTAAAAAGGGAGACGTTGAAAAATAACTGCCCTGCAACAACAAAATGAACACAAAAACACCGACACACAAAGGGGAACATGCCCTGGTGTCACCAAGAGTTACTTATAGAAGTATACACACAGTCTTAATGTCCACTTTCTATCTGATGGTGAAGAAGAAAAATGCAGAAAAAATATAACATTTCCTACTAAAACAATACAGCTTTGGCCAAAAAAGCACTAACAGGACGATTCTCCAGGACAGGTTTAAAGGATGACCACGATGGTGCAAATACAGAAGCAGTGGAGTCATCTTCAGAGTTTTGTAACTGAAATAGGGAACACACCTAAAAACAAGAGTTTACACAGAATTCAAATGGTTTTTGTATTTGTCCAGACAGAGAAAAAAACAACTTCTCAAAAGCATGAGGTTTTCTGTTTCTGTCCCTCACCTTCTGACAACACAAAGGCTGTGTGCCAAGGGAGGGGGATTTGGTTTGGTGCACATGGGATCTGCTCCACCAAAGGAAAGGTTGTGATACCACCAGGATTCCAAAATCCTAACGCAGTAACTCGGTATCACAGGGTGAGGCTGCACAGGAAACCTTGAGCCATCATCTCACTCAGCTATTGTGATGAGAATGAACTTTTCCACAGCTCCATCTCCCTCTTTCCAAGGTTTCATTTGAGCTCTTGGGAATACAATTCAAACGCGATTGTATTGGTAATATGACACAAATATAAATCAGTGATTCACCACTAACTGAAACACAAATGTTTCCCATTCCCACAACACAAACACAAACGTTTCTATCCCACCCTTCACATCAGGAATGCCTGCTGCACATTCAAAAGGGAGAACTTTAAGTGCCCCAAGAGCCGTCTGGGAACACCTTTGTACATACTGAGGGTGGGAGAGCTTTAAATAAAAATAATAAAAACCTGAGTTGGCCTAGGTCTGGTTAATGTTTGACAAGAACTCCCAGGGAGGGCAGAGCCAGCCGCTTGCTGCAGGCACTTCTCCTTCCCACTCAGCTCTGGAGCACCCAGAAATCCCCAGCAAGCACGATGTGTCTGGACTTGTGCTGCTCCCCAGACAAAGCAGCACAAATCCTTCACCACCGTTAGCTGAGAGAAATTCCACAGCACTTTCTGGGGGAGCATGGCCTTAATTCCAGCGTCTCAGTCAAGTGATGGAGCAAGTAATTACATCCTGCTCTTGGGTTTTAGCTGCCAGAGTCCCCTCCATCCCTCACATATCAGGTTACCTGAGGATCAGTCAGCATCTTCCACCTGAGAAGCCAACACACAGCGATGGTGGATAAAAGAATTACAGTGATCATTTGTAACTCAACACTAACCACTGGAAAAGGACTTGGGGATCCTTTAGAAAGAGGCTCTGCAAGTGTAACATTTCATTTAACAAGTCCAGATGAGAACTGGGTGCATCATTCATCATACATGAGATTCAGCACACAGAAGCAAGGGAGAAATGGAGTTTGGGTTGGAAGGGACCTTAAAATCATCCAGTTCCACTCCTCCTGCCAAGATAAGGTAAAAGAACTAAGGTAAAAGTGAACCCCCAGCAACTGGATTTTAGAAGCCAAGTTAAGGAGGACATTTCTAACTTCAGCACTTGCAGTGCAGCTCACTGAAAACCATTTTAAAGCCCATTTTTAAATTATACTACTAAAACAGCTTAAAATTGTTTATAACCAAGAATTCACAAGACTGGTTTGATGTAATTCACTCAAGGGACCTTAAAAATGCACAACCACACATCTTAAATGTCTCATTTTTGTGCAGAAGTACTACACAGGAGGGAAAATGCCTGGTCCCCCCTCCCTGAAGAACACAGAAATGAATTCCCAACTCTCTTCCTTTGCAGAGAGCAGAGATGCTCAAAGGACATCAGTCCCTCCTTCCTGTCCTGTCTCTCCAGCAATGGGAGAGGAGCAGGAAAGCCTAGGAAGGGACAGCACAGCTCCCTGCTCCCTCCTCCTCCTCTCTCCATGGACAGGGAGCAGAGGGAGGGTCACTCCTCCATCCACTGTCCCTCTGTCCCCAGGCTCCATCCCGGGAGACACCTCAGATCCCACAGTGACCCCACAGAGCCATCCCTGACTCAGAGGAGAAGAACCTCGGGGATTGGCACCATGAGACCACAAAGCCACTAAAATGGTCATTTTCTGCACCTACCCCAACACCAGGTCAGGATTCCAGGGCGGGTAAGATACAGGAGCCTCAATGAACTTGTGCCACAAGAGCCAGCCTGAGCCAGGAGAGGGAAGTGAAGCTGCTGCTGCTCAGCAAAGCTGAATTTCAGCTTTGCCTTCCCAAGCCTTTGCATTTCTGTTTGCTTCATCCTCCAATACCAAAACTACTCTGAGGAACAGGGGACTTTCTTGACCAGGCAGTGCCATTCCTTGCCCTGACACCCCACAGCTGAGGAGATCACCAAACCAGCAGCCCAGCAGTGCAGACTGACCTCGAGCTCAGCCATCCACCAGGAACACTCTTTTCTTTCCCACTTAAATCTCTTCTTAGCTAACTTCAGCCCAATTCCATCTCCCATTCCACCAAGGACAATCCTCCCCATCCTTTCCACTCTCCATCGCTGGGAAAGTTTTTAATTTCCCCCAGTGCAAAGATGGACCATCACAAATTCAGCATTTTTACATGCAATCCTTTCATGTCCACACAGGCTAACC
Source organism: Dicrurus megarhynchus (assembly GCA_013399195.1). Taxonomy (NCBI): domain Eukaryota; kingdom Metazoa; phylum Chordata; class Aves; order Passeriformes; family Dicruridae; genus Dicrurus; species Dicrurus megarhynchus. The sequence goes on from VXAD01008104.1 coordinate 426,749, forward strand.
AAAGCATATTCCAATACAGTTTCCCAACAAATTTCTGCCCTTTAATTGGGCAGAAACTTAATAACCCAATTCCTGTGCCTACATGTTCATCTGCTTAAACTTTGAAGCCAAGACAATTGGCATTTGGATTTTATTAAGCAATAGTTATTCAGACATCTAACATTAATCTGGCTATTATCATTCTGACTTCCTCACATTAATTTACTTTCATAAAAGACATCATTACATTTGAGTGCTATGAACTCTGTGGCATTAGGATTAAGAAAGGATTCACTTGACAGAAATTCTCTGATAAATCTGCTCTGTTTAAGATTTGAAACGGCAGACAAGGTTTTAATGAGGTGCCATCTAAACCAGGAGTGAAAAGGCAAAAAGGAAAATCACATTCAAGGTTCACATCCTTCTCCCATCTCAACTACAGAAAAAGAAAGGAGAGAAAAAGTTTATCAGATATTTTACCCTGGTTTAACTGTCACTTCCTCCAGCCTCAGTGTAAGATCATCTGTCTGCACCGTCTCACAAGACATTTATCTTGGACTTCCCATCGTGACCAAGGTTCACCGATTGTGCTGCATCACTCACTGAGCTGAGTGTCAGGGTTTGAGATAACTCTGCAACATGGCTGTGAGGGAAAGGGTGCTGGGGAGCAGCTCAGCAGAGCAACCAAAATGAAAAACGTCATCATTCAATGATTTAACTCTCCCCAGAACCACGGGAAACCACTGGGGCTGAGCCACAGAACAACTGAGAGGCCTAAAGGGAAATATCTGTGTCCAGGCTGTTCCCAGAACAACTGGAGGGGGAGCACTAAACCCACTTTGCATGTCAGCATCAATGTATTTTCTAAATTATCACCAATCTATTACTAACAATATCTTTCTAAAAGTCGTAGCTTGAACTCTCACAGGGCCAGTGCTCCCCGCTGGCAGCTGCAGCAGTTCCAGGATTGCTTAATGTCTTGAAGACTTCACAAAATCCACAATTTTGAGTATCAGAAAAGTGAGAATATGAATTTTCCCTCCCAGTTTTCAGCCCTAACTTGTATGCAAAGGGTTTACCAAACTCAGCATCATTTCCTACCTGTCTAAAATCTGCTGTCAGAATGTGACAGCTCTGAGACTTGGGATGCTTCCTGGTACCTTCAAACTTTCTTTTTACATTTAAACACACTGAAGATGAGAGCCCAGGGTAGTTAAAACTCTGGAAAAACCTAGGGAAGAGGAGCATTTAAGATTTGCAGGCAAAGCAAAAAACTTTGGAAGCGAGAGGAAGGGCCCAGAACCATCTACAGAGGGAAGCTGAAATGCAGCAGGAAAGCCACAGCTTTGATGTGCTGTGCTTCCAAACAAACACTGCTTAAAAAGTTGGAAAGTTTTCACCTTTCATCCTACCTACTAAACGCCACCTGTACTTTATAATCCCCCTGAGCAGATTGAGAAAAACATTAATATTTCTGCCCCCACTGAGTAACAGCACATCTAGTGCAGTATCTTTTACCTCAGGAAAACAGCTGATAAATGTTAATTTAGCTGTACAAACTCTTTTAATATAAATGACATCATATTTTCCCATAATGGTGATGTTTGGGTTTTTTCCCCCCAAAGTTCTTACAACTTTTTGCACTTTTCTGGATGTGGCCTTATACCAAAAGCCAGGAAACTACAAAACACAGAATTCTAACATCACATTTCACTTCCAGCCAGCGAGACTCGGTGAGTTTTGCCTCCAGAAAAAGAAGTTCAGCTTTTTGCAGCACGAAGTTAAAGACAAACACAAGACCCATTGCAAAAGCCGTGTCAAAATTCAGTTGAGTTTCAAAACCCTTCATGCAAGAGGCCACTTCACACCGAGCTGGGTCAGAGCTGGAGCCTGGAAACACCTCTGGAAGAGCCAAAACTGCTTCCAAGTGCCACAGAAATTCCATGGGGAGAACTGCAAAAGCTCCCAGGCTGTGCTGGGCAAACCAGCTGCAGCTGAGCAGGCACCAGGCACGGACGGACACCCCTCGTTAGGGGCTCAATTAATGGAATTCTGCTAAGCACAAGTTCAGATTAATTTTTTTTTAAGGTATGACTCACTGTTTATAGTGAGAGTCACACATAATAATTTTTCAAAAATTGAATAATGCACTGAAATAAATTGTATAGCAAGGAATCAGCCCATCAGAGCAGCTAATGAGATCCAAATTTCATACTCTAAAATAGCAACGAAGATTAAACCACACCCATTTCTGACCATCTTGAGCTTCAAGTTTGTCAGCAAATCATGACTGGATGGATTTGAACGTTCCTCTGAATAAATAAGAAAAAACAAACAAAACCATTTTTGAATGCCAATTCAGCATGGACCTTGCTTCACGTGGCCAGGAAATAATGCAACTTTTTCCACTTAAAAAAAAAAGAGAAGGCTGAAGAAAAAAAAATGAAGAAAAAACCTGAAGAAAGTAGTTTTTTAGGAGGTTATTAGTGATTAACAAATTTAATCTGAAGACTACTCGTTAAAACTCTCTCCTATTAAAACATATTTCTGGTAATTATTGGCTAAGAATGTGTCACAGTACAAAGTCCTTACTTGAGTTTTTTGCTCATTAAATATAATTAGTGGAGCTCTTTCAGCATGAGCAATTGCCCCAGGAAAAACCTTTTCACCCTTTATCTTTTAAAGGCTGGTCTACACCAAACACCAGTTTCCACCATGGCAAATCTATGCTATAATATGATGCTAATTTATCCTATCGGCATCAGAAGGCTAAAATTAAATCCTAATTAATTAATTAAAAAATAAATTAATTAACTAGAAATCCCAAACTTCACCAGGCAATTTAAACCAATATTCCAAGTAGCCACAGTGCTTTTCACCCACAGCCAGGGGGGATCCCAGTAGCTCCACACCAGTAAGAGTCAGAGGTGAACTGGACATTTAATGGGAAACGTCAAACACACACAGCACCTCACCCCAAAATATAGAAACCTCCTCAAAACACACAAACAAACTATCAGGAAGCTCTGTTCCATAGAGGATCACTCAGAACATAAAAAACTCCAGGAAATAGGGAAAACGTCAGTACATCAATCCATTTAATCTCCTCTTGGACAATCTTTGTGCTTCAAGGTCTCTTGAAGTTACAGAAATACAATAATATTAGGAGATCTTTGTAAAATCAAGTATTTTTCATTCAGCAATTTTCATTAGGTTGATTTAATTTATGCCAAAGCACAGGACAACCTGCTAAAGTTACAACATGTTCCTTTAAGTTCTTCAACCTGTTTCCCATATTGAATTTTTCTGAAATTTCCATCTTAATGGCTCATGTTTTCAAACCTGGATTTTGACCAAACAATTCTTAAATTATCTTTAAATAAAGAAATGCTTATGTTAATTGTAATGCAACACTGGAAAGTTACATTGGCAGATCTCTCAAATTATTTTTTTTTCCGCAGAAACTCCGGTTATTCCTCTGCCCACGAAATGCACGACATCACACAAACGAAATTCCCATTTTGATGTAGCTTTTTTTGGTTTGCTCTTCCCCTTCCCTGTGGGAAAACCAGAATTATAGAATTGTTTAGGTTGGAAAAGAACTCCAAGTTCCTCGAGTCCAACCATTGCCACTGCCCCAAGTACCCAAGTGCCACCTCCACACTTCAAAGCCCTCCAGGGATGGGGACTCCAGCACTGCCCTGGGCAGCCTGGGGAAGGCTGGACAGCCCTTTCCATGAAGGAATTTCCCCAAAATCCAGCCTGAACCTGCCCTGGCACAGCTTGAGGCCATTTTCCCTTGTCCTGTCACTGCTCCTGCGCCTTTGGGATTTCCTGAACACTTCCTCCTCCGTGAGCTCCTCTGCAGCCAAACCATACAAAGGGAATCGTGGACTCTTATCTCTTCATCCTCCTCGCTTTAATGATTTGTGCACATCAAAGCCTGATTAAAACCATTTAAGCACTTCCATCACTGAAATCTCTTTAACGTCTTTTGGAAATTAAATTAAATGCAGAAACAAAAATCCCTCCATGTGAATGCACAAAGCTGGACAATTATGGCTTGAGATTTTATAGTAATGTCAGTATGAATGGGGAAATACATGCGAGTACACAGTATTTTGAAGCATAATTTATATAAAAATATAGCAGACAACCGATATAAATATCAAATACTCATTTAAAATCAGACACTTTCAACAGGATCACACCAAGGAAAGTGAACATTAGGAATTTCAAAGGAAAATGAAGTGAAAAATTGAATGACTGTTCAATGGTGTGAAATTTCCACAGGAACCAACTGTTGAGGGAAATATCTACTCTGGAACAATTTACCTCAGTGAAATCTTGGAATCCCAGCTAAGGACAAGTGGAAAGAGTTTCCTCTGTCTCGCAAGTTTAACTTGTCACTGGTCACAAACATTGTTTTCCCAATGTCTGGTTCTGCAAATTAAACATCTTTTATTTTCTTCTTAAACGGGAAAATGTCTGTCAATAAAGTGAAGTATGACCCAACTCCAGTGAGGCACCAAGGCCTCGTCCCCACTTCCAGGAGATGACAAAGTGACACCAAATCCTGGCTGCCCTCTCATTTTAACACACACAGCAAAGCTCAGAGAGTTGGAAAAACTTGAAGTTTCGGGATCTGCTTTGGTTTGAGACATTTTCCGACACTTCCCAACCCTCAGCCACCCCAGGAGCTGCAGGAGGAGCAGAACCACTCCAGGGTTCATTTCTGCTCCTCCGTGAGGAACCCACTGAGCTGAAAAACTCAGGAAGGTTTCCAGCCCAAAGGACAAACAGCTTAAAGCTGCTCCTGGAAAGCACAAATAATGTGGGAACATCAATCCTTCAGAAAACCACATTATCCTGCCTCCTGTCTCCTACCTCTCCATGTTCCCAGTGTAGCACTGGGACTAAACGGGGAGAAACTGCTGTGGGGCTGCAGAGGAGCACACCTATCCATAGGGGGAGATTTGGAATGATAAAACAGCCTCTCCTGGAAAACATGATCACTACAGGATTGCACATTAGTACAAGTACACTCTATTTGTTTAATTATAAAACATGAAAGCAGCACGTTCAAGTAATTTATCAATAAATGTTGTGACGTGAATAAAACCTAAGATGAACTGTAAAAAAAAAAAAAAAATCAGTAAAAGGGGGCTCTGAGCTGCCTCATGAGGTGTTGTTTTCCATGAAAAGATGAGCAGGAAGATTTTTCTTAATGAGCTGTTAACAGAAGAAAATTAGTTCAAGACTTCAGGGCAAGAACTTCCCTTATTCCATGTTTGTACAGTATGGAGTACAAGGAGATATTTTTTCCTGCTGGTACCTGGTGCTACTGGCAGTTAATAACCCAGGTTTTACATTCAGTAGCAAGAATTAATGAACCAAGTAGGAACAAGAGACAAGACAACCTGAGGAACTCCGAGCACTGGGGAGAAACGACAGAGTTAGGGAAAAGAGGGGTTTGAAACATGGAGCTGAAGAAAGAAACTTGGAAAGTAGCAGAAGCCTGAGAGCCTGGGGAGATGGCAGACATCGAATGAGACATGAGTGCACGAGGCAAACAACCTCCCAGCTCCAGGGAACACGGAATTTTGGCCGCACGTCCGAGGCTGGCCCAGCCCCAGGGAGCTGTGCCACACTGAGCCCCGAGCACGGCACACGGTCACCTCAGAGCACCAGCACTGCTCCAAACTGGGAAGTGTTAATTCAGCTGGAATATGGGCACTTAGTGCAAGCAGCTAAAAAGAGAATAAACCTGGATCCCTGCAGGAGAGAGCCACAGCCAGAGAACAGCACAACTTCAGCACTTGGGGCTGACTGCGCTCACGAGAGCGGCTCGGTGACGAGGAAGGAGCAGGGGCTGTGCACTTGGATTTCCTAAGCAGTGACAGCAGCCCTGTCATTTCACAAGCTGCAGAGGATCTCGTTAGTCATTAGTGACTGCACAGAAGGAACCATCCTGCAAGAGAAGAATAACTGCCACACAAGTTCTTTCATCTTGAGTTTTGCAATTCTATGAACTTGATTGCTTATTTTCTTAGTTTAACACAGTTAGAAAGATATTTTACATACATCTAACCTTGCTCTAGCTAAATGTTATCTGTTAAAGTTTCTTGACTCGTTTCCAGATGCTCCCTCTCCATCCTACAGCCTCTCCATCTCCCCACAGCTCAGGGTGTTCTGTTCTCCCAGTTTAGAGAAGGTGACACCAACCTCACTTTGGTTTTGGTACAAACTCTGAGGCAGACACTGAAGGCAAAGGAAGACAAGGCCTTGGTGGGAAGGGACCTTAAAGCCCATCCAGTGCCCCCCCTGCCGTGGCAGGGACACCTCCCACTGTCCCAGGCTGCTCCCAGCCCCAGTGTCCAGCCTGGCCTTGGGCACTGCCAGGGATCCAGGGGCAGCCACAGCTGCTCTGGGCACCCTGTGCCAGGGCCTGCCCACCCTCACAGGGAAGGGTTTCTTCTGTGTATCTACTCTAAACTGAAGCTTAGGTATCTAACCTCAAGTTTAGTTATTTCTGAGCCTCTGCTGAAGATAACTGTGACACCATAGTACGAGAGAAAGGAAATAAGAACAAACCACAGGTGAGTAACAAACCGAAATGATGTGGCCAAGAACAATTATTGCCACAGAAAAGAAACCTCAGTCACCAAAAATTCCAGACTATTCCTACATCCTCACGCAGGGGGACTCCAAACACGACACTGCAACTCATGTTCCTCCCAGCTCCACACACACACTGCTGTGACCTCTTGGAAGCTGCTCAAGCTCTCTCCCTGTGCCAAATCTGCCCATGGCAGAGGTGCTGCTCTCCTGGCTCAGCTCCCAAGACTCACGTCTCAGTATTTCCGCCCTCAACACTGCAAATTTCTGATGATCTGGAGCAAAGAGTAAGAGCAGTGACGATTACAAAACTCCCAAACCAAGAGGATGAGCAGGAAGGGAAGGGAGGGAGGCATCACCAATAGTCATGAGCAGCTTTGGCACCTCTCCTAATCACTGAAAATGCAGTGGGGGGACAAAATGACAGCAGTTCCACCATCACCTGGTCACAGAGGCCCTGCTGCCAGGCATCAGAAGATGCCAAGAGCTGCTGTCTCAGTCAGTAAGGCACAGGTCACACATGTCCTTAGTCACATCCGACACGGGAGCACCCACGCTGGAAAACACCGGGGCAGAACACGCCTGCCAGCAGCCACAGAAGCAACTGGTGTGCAAATGCCACCCTGTCCCTGTGGGCCAGTGGAACCTCAGGACAGATTTCTGCTGCAGCTCTTCACCTACAAAACCCCCAGGAAGCAAACTATGGCTTGTGCAGATAGAAATGTGGCATCTTCTCGTTAAAGAGCTGGGTCGTAACCACGCAAAAGCATCTGCACATTCCAGCTTCCTAAAAGGATGTCCTAGAAATCCAACTCATATTTCACTGGGGTTTTATCATGTTTTATCAAGTTCAGGTCACTAGAACTGGGAAGAATGCTAAACATATAAATATGAATTATTTTTCTGGGTTGCTGTGTGGCTTCTCACACAAAAACTGAGCCCAGGGGCTCAGTCTCACTCTCTCAATGTTTGAGACAAGTCATAAAGCAAGAACTGCAAAGACATTTAGAGGAAATATCAGGGACCTCAGACAGTTTTTGAGATCAAAGCTGAAATTTACTGTTTTCTTTCATTGCTGCTAAACTGTACTGGAGTCCTGGGGGCACTTTTGGGCGCCACAATATAAAAAACATAAAAAGCTGACAGCATCCAAAGAAGGGACATGGGGATGGGGAAGGGTGTGGAAGGACCATGAAGGAGCTGCTGAGGACACTGGGTTTGTTCTGCTGAAGAAGAGGAGAATGGGACTGGGGGCTGCAGCTCCGATCTCTGCTCCCTGGGACAGGGACAGCACCCAGGGAAGGGCTGGAGCTGTGCCAGGGAGGTTTAGGTGGGATCTCAGGAAAGGTTCTTCCCCCAGAGGGTGCTGGGCACTGCCCAGGCTCCCCAGGGAATGGGCACGGCCCCGAGGCTGCCAGAGCTCCAGGAGCGTTTGGGCAGCGCTGCCAGGGATGCCCAGGGTGGGGGTGTTGGGGGGTCTGTGCAGGGCAGGGACTGGGCTGGGTGATCCCTGTGGGTCCCTTCCAGCTCAGGATATTCCAGGATTGTCTCACTCTTGAACAGGGGAGAGTCTGCTCTCACACAGAGCTGCAAACACACCACGCAGGAGACAGCAAATGACAAAAATTGTTGTTGATACATTAATAATGCCAAAAGATAAATTTTCCTTTTTGTTGCTGACCAACAAGACCTGCCCCAGTCCCAGTACAACCACCGAGTAACTCCAGTGTGACACTGGGACTGCCTCACGCCTCGAGGCCGACACACAACAGCAGCACCGGGAGTTTAATCACGTTTCCCTCATTAGAGGAGACAATGAAATGACCAATCAGGTGCACAACCACTCCTGCAAAGCACTTCACTAGACCCTGTTTTGCAATAACTCCCCCAAGGCTGCAAATCCCCATTTGCCAAGGACCTGAGAGAAGAATTCAGTAGTTTTAAAGGAATGTCAGGAACTAGGAATACACCTGAGAGAAGTTCAGGAGCTGGGAGGGAGCCCAGGTGACAAATAAACACACAGACCTGAGCAGAAGCAGCTCATTCCAAAGAGTGACACTGAGGAAGGGCCTGGTCAGTCCCACAGGGGCAGGTGGGCGCCTGGCTGCCAGCGCTGGAAACATGGGAATGTTTAAAAGCACCAGAATTCCTGAGAAAATGGCCAAACGAGGCCGTAATAAGGTGAGATGAGTTGGGGGGACAGTGGGTCCCGCACCTGCCCCTTTTCCATTGTACAGCATCTGCCCAGGCTGTGAGTGAGGTTTGGGCACAAGCGCTCAGTTCGCCCCCAAAATTCAGTTAACCACTTGCTCATCCTCCAGAAGAGAATCACAGACAGCACTGAATGCACCGATACCCGGGTTACACATCTCAACACTTTCTTGCTTTGTTTTGTTCATTAGAAAAGGAAAAAAAAGGAAAAAAGTCAGCCCAGAGCCCAGGAGTGTTAAGCGACTGCTCTTTTACAAAGTCCAATACAACCCCCCCCAGGGATGAGGCTTTACGTAACAGCCACCCCCTCACTCCGGGACGGGACTGTGTCCGGAACCCCGACTCTTCCTTCGCTGACCTTCGGCAGCACCTGCCCGAAGCCAATTCCCCGAGCACGGCAGCCCCGGGACCCCGCCCAGACCCGCCGGCCGCCCCCAGAGCCCCGCAGCCCGTGCCGGTCCCGGCCCGCTCCATCCCCGAGCGGCTCCGGCCCTAAATCGCGGAGAGCAAAGGGGAAGGAACAAAGCCCTGACGTCAATTACCGGAACAGGATTAAATCCATCACCGGGGAGGGCAGCGCAGCGGCCCCGCCGGCACCGAGCCCCCCCCAAACGCCAGTTCCAGGGAATGCCCCGGGTTGTGCTTCCCGGGGAGGGTCCCCCGCCCTCCGCGGGGTGTCACCGCGGGGCGCGAGCGCGGGGCAATCCGCGGTTCCCGGCGGGAGATGCGCCTGGAGCGGCCGATCCCGCC
>VXAD01008104.1:437519-487618 GCA_013399195.1 Dicrurus megarhynchus
AAAAAAGAAACCCAAAAGGGCAAAAAAAAAAAAAAAAAAAAAAGAAAAAGCCAATACAAACGTTGTATTTGAAACTAAACTTATTTAAAAAAACAATCTGGATACAGAGGGACTTCTGGCTGGAGAACTTCCTGGGGAGAAATCCTGCCCCTCTGTGAGGCAATGCCAGGGCAACTCCAGCTGAAACCTGCACACAAACACCACAAATATTTTAGATATTTGCAGTAAGCATCGACTTAGGAACTACTGTTTAATAATTTATTCACTTTCCCATTAAATGGTACATTCAGTCCACAAGACTTTAAACATCTTTCTGGTAGTTTTATTTACAGTCTGCAGCGTGTTCTGTAAAACACAGGAGTGGTCACAGACAGACACACAACATAGGTATTTCCAACATTTAAATAAGTACAGTTTATTCCAAAGTAAGTCTACGCACTACTTTTTCCATAAAAATATAAAAAATAGTTACTGTATTTTACCTAAACCAAGATACTTGAGAATTCTTCCACAAGTGATGACCCCTCCCCAAAAAGGGCACTCTGACAAGAAATTCAGGAGACTGCATCACCAAATAAAATACTAATGGCAACTGCTTCAACCCACCAGAAAAACAAATAATTCCCACTCTGCATCCAGCAATCCCTGCTCTGTAGCGTGTTTGGGGGGGGTTTTGCACTCACTTCTTCTCCAGGGCAGTTCCCACAAACAAAGAATGACTGAATTTCTGCAGACTGTCATTCAGCATGGCCCGGCAATCCTGCATTTCCATCCCCACACATCCAAAGGGAAACACTTTCCTGTGACACCTGTATTTCAAGGAGTCTCTCTTTCACTGAGCATCCAGTGAGAACAGTGCCCAGTTGTGGCTGTTATTATTTCTCTGGTTTTGCTGACCATGTTCTGCACGGGAATATTCTGCTGGAGCTCTGCAGAACACCCACTCCAGCCCTTGTCTCACACTGAATTTACAAAAGAAAGGCACAAAGATGAAACTCCTAAAGCAGCACCAGCCCCAACTCACTGAGCTGCTGCTTCCCAACACCAACACTCTGTGTCTCAGCAAACACTTCCAACACTCGAGCCAGGGACACAGGGGAGTGAAAAGCCCAGAGCCTGTGGGCAGGACAAGCACGACATTGATCAGTAACAAATCAACACAGCTCAATTGGATGGTGCAGTTAAGACTCGACCTGGAAGCATCAGGAAAAGCCATTGGAACACAAGCTCAGCAGCACAGAATCCATTTGTCACCAGCGAGATGGGAGGCTCTGTGTGGGACACGTTGTGCATTCAGCTTCAACAATGCCACAGCTCCACAGCAGCACTGAAAAACTTCTGCTTTTAACAGTTTTAGGGGGTTTTCTCAATGAAAGTGAAGCTGTCATTAACAGAGGAACAGCACATGATGCACAGCATAATCTGCAATAAAAAGCTTTTGCTTTCCAGCATGTAAACATCCAGGTTACTGGACTTTAGCTCATATAAACAAATCTGATGATAGATTTTTTTTTTTTTTTGGGAACTAAAAAAGTAAAATCTTCCATAAAAGGATAAACCACAAAAATACTCTCTCAGTAAGTCTCATGTGCCATTTAATACCTTCCATGTCCTATGAACAACTATGCAAAACACTTAGAAAGTTTGAGCAGTAGAAATGTTGACCATTGAACGTTTGGCAGCCGTGTGCTCCAGCCCCTGGGAGGGCCTTGTCCCTCACTCCACACCAGTCCTGCACCTCCCCAGCTATTTCTTCTTCTTCTTCTTTGGGGGCTCATCCTCGGAGCTGCTGTCGGTGCTGCTGCTGCTGCTGCTGCTGGAGGAGAGGGAATCCGAGTCGAAGTCAGAGGAGGAGGAAGAGCTGCTGGAGGAGGGGGAGGAGGAGGAGGAGGAGGAGCTGTCCTCGCTGTCACTGTCTGAGGAGGAGGAGGAGGTAGAGGAGTCCTCGCTGTCAGAGGAGGAGTCACTGGCTGAGCTGTCACTGCTGCTGCTGCTGGAACTGGTTACACTTTTGGACCTGAGAGAGAACAAAGAGCTGAGCACAGCCCTGCCAGAGCCCATCACACCGTGTTCTCTGCTCTGCTCTAATAATCCAAAGACCAATTAGTTGCCCTGAAAATTTCCAGGTCTCACCATCTAAGATGAATTCCTGTGCCCTCCCTCCCTTTTCCACTCCTGGATGAGTGGATTTTGGCCATTTAAGCAATGGCAGAGTGGCCCCAGGGCACGACGTAGCCCAGCAGGACTGCAGAGAGGAGCAGAGAGGGAAAGCTGGCCAGGATCTCGTTCCCAGTCCTGACCAGGGGCTTTACTGGCCCGACTGTCCTGTACTACCCAAGCCCTGGGGACAGTGAACCAGGCTCAGTCCCTGCCTCACCACTGCCACAGTGAAATTCTGGCACTGCAAGAGTCAGGGGAGGTTTCAGCAGTGATTTCAACAAGGTCAGAGCTGTTCCCAGCAAAAACTGTTCTTAGATGACTCCTGGCAGAAGAACCCAGAGTACCTGCCACTGCAGGATGCTTGTGATTCCCAGGTGGAAGAGAAGGGTGGAAACAATCCAAGATTAAGACAGAATGATGAACATAGCAAAGAGGATTTCTGTATGCTCTGCACTTTTTTTTTCACGTTCAGCCCTTCCTGGGCTGTTCTCTGCTTGTTGTTCTCAAGATCAACATCTCTGATTAACGGGGGTGATATGAATTCCAAGAAAGTACAACTCAATTCTCCCATAGATCTTTCCCTAAAGTAAAAGACACTGATTCACCAAAGTCAATCAAAGAGCACCCAAAACCAAAAATAGTTTGTGCACAAACGTAAATTATAATGCAGAATCTTGTTTCCATTAGAAAAATTAATGTAGTATTTTTTATCAGAGGTTTGGTTAAATGTAACAACTCAGGAAGTGCCTGAGTTAAGGTTATTGAAGAGTGTGAGGTTTTTTCATCGTATCAGCCCTGTCAGCTGACAAATGTGGGTGTGCATTAAGCCACAAAGCACTGAAGTTTTCATACTACATCTGTAATCTGCTATCTCCTTGTGCAGACACAATGACTGTTCATTACAGACAAATCCACAAGGGCTGCTTCAACACTGACTTATCTGGGGAAAAACCAGCACTAAGAGGAGGAAAATAAAAAACATGGGAGTGGTAGTTTCAATCTGACCAGTTCCATGAGACGGGCAGGAATCAGAGGATCCCCTGGGTTACTCTGAACTTGCTTTTCCTGATCACCTTTCACAGAATCCATAGCAGCAAGCCATGGACATCCCGTGTTTAGGTTTATTCCAAAACCCACTCCCAGAAACATCAGGATATTGCACCTACAGCTGCCTCTGCCAGAGGGAAGCAAGAGCTGGGGCTGGGAGAGGAAACAGGCAGGAACTTGCTCTCGGGAGAGGCAACACGTGGGCTGCTGGTACTGACAGCAGCAGGATGCAGGTGAGAGCAGGTAAAATTCCAATACAAAATGCAGTTGGGGAATGTGACAGTGCAGAGGCTGTAGGTTGGCAATCTAAGATTTTGGGGTTTATCACAGCTCTGTGAAAGCACAGAATTTCTCCAGCAGGTACCATTCATCCTCCTCAGGACAAGTTTCCAAGAGTTCATCTCTGATTCTGTGCCCCAGTGTGAGCCAAGTGCTGGTGGAGCCCAGGCTGGCACCCCCAGGCTGGCACTCCCAGGCTGGCACCCCCAGGCTGGCACCACCCTGCTCCAACACCCCCAGGGTTTCCAACGTGCCACTGCCACCCAAGCCACAGGAAAGAAGGGAATGAGGAGGGACTCAGGACACAGTCCTGCCCTTCAGACAGGCAGATTTACCTGTGCTCCTGTCTCAAGGGGGCTCTCAGTGGATCACCCAAGCATTCCAGGTGGGACACTGGGGCCAAGGAGCAGCTGAAGGCAGCTCTGTCACCTGAGGTCACAGGGCTCTGCAGCAGCTGCTCTGCCCCAGCCTGTTTTTCTGGTTAGGCCTGAGCTCCCTCATTACTGTTTATATCAAAACAAACACACTCTGTGGAAAAAAGTTTGTGCTCCTCCTGCCAGAACCCATTACAGAGTTTTATTTTAAATGTGGAAGTTATAAATTTGCTGGATTCCCCACATTTAATTCTTCTCATATCAAAATAAAAATCTAAATAGCAAACTACCTGGAAAGGAATTTATATTGATGGATTCTGTGCTTGCACAGAAGCTGGAGAATAATTCAAATTTACAAGAGTTTTAAAATTTCAAGGAAAAAGTGCCCAAACCACCCCCTTTTGCTCTGTTCATTGTTGCACTGGTTTGGAGCTCAAACACTCTGTAAATCATTATGCCAGCACAGGCTGCAGTGTCTGAGGAAGCTGAGGCAGGAGGAGGCCTGAGCTGCCCAGCTCAAAACCAGTTAATTCATGATCTCACCAGTCCTGAGTAACTCCAGCAATAAACTGGCACTTCTGGGAAAGCAGCCTTGGCTAAAACACACTGAGACAGCCCAGCATTCCAATAAACCACATTCCACGGGGCAGCCTGGAATAAAGGAACACTTTAAACATCTGCTCTGCCTTATTTCCTGCCTGCCACACACAGCAAAGGCCTGGCCTTTAAACACCTCCTGAGAACCGAGTGAGATCAGACTGAGACAGAGATGCTGGGGCTGTTACTGCACAGACATTCCCCAGAGTAAAATCCCAACACGATCCCAGGAGTGTCACAGTCACAGTTGTGGCTGTTCCTCCTTTCCATTTGCTAGGAAAGCAAATTCCCAAGTAAACATTAATGCAAAGTGAAGTACAAACAATGTCCAAAGAGTTCTTGGCTCCAACCAGGACTTGGAGAGGGGCAGGGTTATTTCCTGGTTTAGTTTAGGATCGAGGGGCTTTTGTTTGGTTTTGGGGTTGGGGTTTTTTAGATCTTTTATTTCATTCTCTACACAAAGCTTGAGAGAGAGAGAGAATGGCAGGAGAAGGGAATGAAAACAGCAGAAGTCAGAGCAGGATGGGCAGGTGGAGCACTGAGGGAGCAGAAACCCTGTGCCAGTCTTGTTTCAGAGACTCCTGATGCACTCTGAGGCACAAATAGGAAGACTTTTATTACTACAGCAAGACCATGCAGGGGGAGGAAAATCAGCAGGGAGAAAAACTGAGAATAAAAATTTGAGAGTTTTTGGACAGGGAGGAGTAGAAATTCTCCAGATGCCTGTCAGACAAAAGCCTGTAACAGGCTCAAAGCAGTAAAACCAAAACTTATTTGCAAAGCTGACTTTTTCCTCCCTCCTCCCAAGATCCTGATGGAACAGCCAGTGCAGGACCAGTCCCACCAGTGCAGGACCAGTCCCCACCAGTGCAGGACCAGTCCCATCAATCCCCACATACCTTTTTTTCTTGGTCTTCTTTTCTGCAGCACTTTCTCCAGCGCTAATTAAGGGGGGAAAAATAATGGCTCTGATTAATGCAATAGGAAAATTAATTAAATAGCAGCACAGTGAGGCTGAGTTCAATACTCAAAGGGCACTGGGCAGCTCAGTCCTGTGCAAAGCAGAGCAAAGGGGAGGAAAACCCAGCAATTCACCTCTCATTTTCTGTGCTAGTTATGCTCTGCTCTCCCCTTTGCCTCATTTAGCATGGACAGCAGCAGCTGGGATGTGAAAGGCACAGGAGAAAAGGGTACAAAAGTTGTGTGTGGCAATAATTGAATTGATTGAAATAAAGGGTAAAAGCTTGACTCAGCCTGTAACTTCCACATTTCTTTCAAGTGCAAAAATAAGTAGAAAAACCCATTTATATTGATGCTTTCCAGCTATGTGTCTCTCAGATTCCCAAGTGTTCATCCCCTCACAGAGTTTTAGTGGTGACACAGAAGAAAGTTCTTTGTGTGCCGCCAGAAAAATGAGATTTCTCCCATTTTTTATTTTCACACATAAAGTATGAAAATATTATCATCACACAGAAGAGTTCTGCACGCTCTCCTGTGGGCAAGGGGAAGATTTACTGATACTCAGGTTCCAATCCCTCCTGCCCATATTTACATCCCTAAGGCCTCAGACCCTCTGGAGGTAACCGGGGGGTTCCCAGGTAAGAGGAGTCCCTGTGAGAACAGAATTAAACCCCAAAGCACCTCTGAGGAGACAGGACCTGACTCTGGGAGTGCCTCCCTCTCGTGTGGAAGGTGTGGCTTACTCAGGAGTTACTCCAGGAGTTCCTACTCCGCTCAGGCCAGGCCTGCTCCGGACACTCCCCGTGCCCTCAGAGCGGCTCAGGGCTGGGCTCAGAGCTCCAACACCACCAGGAACGAGCATTCCCTGAGCTCCCTGCTCTCCCAGCCCTGCTCCAGGCTGGGCAGGCACTGAGGGGCTCACTGACACCTCCAGAGTGGCTACCAGAATCGTGGCGTCAACACCAGGCAAGCACAGGGAGCCTGGAACAACTGGGAAAGGAGCTCCTGCTGAAAAAGCCTGGATGTGGCTGCCAGAGGTAAATATTGACCTTTTCAGGCTGGGTTTGCCCTCTGGTTAATGATTCCTGCGTGGCTCTTTAAAGGTGGTGGCACAGGTGCTCCACAGCAGACCTGTGGGAGACCCAACTTCTCCACAGGCAAGGAAGAACGTCCCAAAGCAGGTGACACAAAAAGCACGGGTGTGACCCAGGAAGTTGTTTTTCCATGAAGGAAAAACTCCATCCTTGGAAGTGCAGCACTGGCAGCCAGGGAACAGGAGCCCTCCTGACACAGCTAAGGAGCTTATGGTTACACAAGCCCTGAAAACCCAGGGGTTCACCAGGATTAAACACTGCTCCCACCTAGGGATTACTCAGGCTCCCTTTCATAAGGTGATTTTCCCCAGCACATGTCCCTCACTGAGAGCCCAAAACCTCCTTTAGTGCCAGACTGGCCACGCCTGTAACTCCCACATTAAATGATCCCACACTCAGACTCAAGGCCAAGGACCAGAATAAGGAATTTTACCCTCAATTCACCATCCTTCAGTGGTAACCTGCAGAATTTACCAGAAACAGGGCAGAAAAGCAACAAGGAAATAATCTGAGCCTTTAACTCAAACTTAGCCTAAAAATCCTGAGTCTCTGAAGAGATTCTGCCTCCAGGTGGAGCCAAGTGTCAGAGTCCAAGCACCCCTGATCTATTGACAATACTGGGTGATTCTAATTACTTCACAGTTACTCACTGGATCAAAATTAATTTCAAAATCAATCACTTTACATCACTCACCAGCTGATGAGCCTCCACCCAAGGCAGGGTTTCAGCCCTGACTCACAACTGCTGCTGAGCTGGAGCAGCTGAGGAGGCCAAAGAGCCCTGCCTGCCACAGGTGCCACCCTTCCCTGCCCCATCAGGAGGCAGCACAAGCTGGGAACGCTCTCCATAACTCCCATCCTGGCACTGGGACGAGCTGGAAGTGGCAGTGACTGAGGGCACGTGGCCAAACCCTCAGGAATTCCAGGTGCAAGGAGGAGCACTGGGAGTGACCCTGTCCCTCTCCAGCTCCCAAAACCAAACTGGAGCAGGGCAGAAATGACCCTGACACACGGGAATCTCATGGGAAACTGATGTGCTGCATTGTTTTTGCCTCTGGATCTGCTTGTTGAAACAATCATTAACCTGGGGGGAAGCATTAAAATGCATTCCCAGGGCAAAGTGGAAAGGAGCTCAGGTGCCACATGCAGAGTTCTGCTGAGGTTTCTCTGTTTCTCCCACTTTCTCGGCTGTCACAGGAAACAATTGTGCAACTCGGTGAGATGTTTTTACTTTGTGCTGAGTTAAAGCTGATAACCAACTCTCCTTCACCTGTCTGACCCCTGCAGCTCCCAGAGCAGCAGGACAGGGCTGGGCCGGGTTCAGCTGCAGCTTTGAACAGCAAATCTGAACACAGGACAAGAATTGCTGCTTTGCTATAAATACATTCACAGCTTTCACATCCACCTGCCTGGACAGCACAAAAACATGAAACTAAATAACCAAGGAATTCAGGAAACTGCTCCACCACCAAAAAGGCTCTAACTATTTTAACTTTGGTTTAGTGCATGGTTTTTGTTTCAGACGGGCCAAAACAGTTTAAAGTGATTTCAGGTTAGCAAGTGTTAATGAAAGGCTTAAATTAAATTAAAATGTTAATTTTAATCCTCTGGGACTGGAGTGCACATATTTCACCTAACATACAAATCAGCTCTAACACTAACACACATCCCACAGTCTGGAGGGAAAGGTCACAGAAAATGCTCTGGGACAACAGCTTTTCTTTTATTTCATTACTAAACCAGACATTTCATGCTGCCAGTCTTACCTCTGTTGCAGCTGGAGTTGCTTTTCTTTCTCCTTAAGGATTTTGGCCAGCTGAGCTGTCCTTGAAGGCCTGTGCAGGTATTTTCTCTTCCCTTTACATTCATACGTCCAGTGGCCAAACTCTAAACACTTCTGACACCTCACATGCTGCTTGTTTGCCTCCCTAGAAAAATGTAGAATTGCTTAAGTGACTCATTCCAAGTCTGTTCTCCCCAGTGAAGAAATATTTATCGCTCAAGTTATGATTAAAGCAGATGTTCACAGGTGTTCCAGCTTTGCTCTTGAACCAGGACATGGGCAGTAACACCAAGTACACACACAATTCAGGCAGACAGATCTTCATTAATTAAAACACTTTCACATGGGAACAATCACACTGCTCAGTTTGCTGCTATCCAACAACTGCAGGTGGTTCTGGCTGCAGAGAAATCCCTGAAATTCTGTTTTACAACAAAGAGCAGCAGCTTCATCTCCAAATGCTGCAATTTAACACCCAAGTCCCAAAGTGCCCAATTCTCACTCACAGCCCAGGACTCTCAGAGTAAAAAGAGTAAATCCAAATAAGCTGCACCCAGGAGCTGGTAAAGCCTAGCAGGAGGTTTATCTTCGGAACAATCAGATTCCTGCTCATTCTGAGCCAGACCTCCCTGACTGCCCTGTCCCCAAACAAACACCTGCAGCAGCAGGGAGATTTCACGCTCAACTTCAGTTCTAGCTCTGGTAAAATCCCCTGGGCATTTTTAGAAATCAGGGAAGGGAAAACACTCCTATTTTCATGCTGGAGCTCTTAAGCTGCTCTTGTGAAGCTCTGCAAAGCTGTTTTGCCTCCTCTCCCAGCTGCTCTCCTTTACAAACAGAGGAACTCACCCAGCCCAGGGACTGCTCAAGGTCACAACCAAAATTAGTTCTGAGCTCAGAGCTGTGTCACTTCAGTTCCCTGCCACTTCCTGCCACCTTCAGCTTTTGTTCCAGGCACCAAAATATGAATTTTTCGAGGCCAGCCCATCTAAACTATCTGAAATTGCAGCCTGGCTCATCTAGGGAGCTCCCAGACTCATTCATGAGGATGAAGTGACAGACCAGCAGTGAGCAATTCTCCCTCTTCCAGCCAAGCTCTCAATTGCTTCTCCCTCAGCTTCAGCCACCACTTTTTGTGCCAGTTACTGAAGGGAATCTTGTGCTGAACACCCATCACTTTTTCAATGCAGAGCATTTGGCTTCATCCTCAAGCCGTAGAAATACTCAGCTGAACCAGCACTAAAAACTGATTAAACTCACAGCCTGCACAGCACAATGAACTTCGACTTGGGCAGGAATCAGAATATCTGGGAATGAAGAGAACCCAAGAGCTCTGAGGGGTTTGCTTTGCCTTTGTCCTGCCTTGGGCTCCTGGCTCTGCCACAGCAGTTGCAATAAGCAGAGCGATGAGCTCCCCTCCTCCTCATCAACATAAACCCCCAAAAGTCAGAGTTTGTCTCTCTCAGACCCACCCCGAGCTGTGTCCACAGGAACAACGTGGATGTTTAAAGTCCCAACCCCACAGCTTGGTGTCTGCAGGGCTGCACAGCTGCTCCCACCAGCAGACAATTCCATGTAAGCTACAAGGGTGAGGCTCGAGCCCCAAACCCCAGGTAATTAACAGGAGAACATCAGCCCTGCTCAGCAGCTCCAGGTCTACAAACACCACATCAGCACTAACGAGCATGACTCTAACGAAGAGCACACAACTGAACGAAACTTTTAGCAGGGCTCAGTGACCCCAAGCCTGGAGCAAAAGCTGACAAAGGGACTGCTCAGCACAGACCCAGCAAGCACAAAGACATCAAATCTAAGAAATGAGTCCTTAACTCGAATTAAATAGCGACTTAAAAGAACAAGTGTTCCATCGGTACTTTGAAATCCCAACTTGCTTTCCACTGGAAAATACGAAAGCGCTTATTGCCATACAGAAGTTGTGATTGGGCAAAACCCCCAAACACAGTCAAAACAATTGAAACAAGAAAAATAAATTAATTTAAGGAAAAAAACAACAGCCAAACCAACGAAGAATTGAAAAACCAACATCAGCACTACACGGGAGTGGGACACACACTTGCTGCACTTCACAAACAAGCAAAAACGCGGTTTCCTCGTTTCAGGGTTCTGCAATCAGATCCCTTCGGTGTGACGGGAATTACTCGATTGCAACATCCCCGTCTGATCAAAAGCCGCTCGCTTGGCTTTTCTTTGCCTTTTTGACAGTTCTGGAAACACATCACAATAACGTGAACCTAACGCTATTTTTGCACATTTCAGTGCTGAGCGTGCGATGAGGAGCAGCGACGCCCCCGCCCCGAGAGCTCCTCCTGCACCCCGAGCCCCGCGGTGCCCGCTCCCAACGCTCCCCAGCGGCGGCACCGAGCGCCAGAGGCCAACAACTTCCTCTGCCTTTGCACAGCCGCTCTCGTTCCCAGCGCTCCCTGCACTCGCGGAACGCCCCGAGCTGGAAGGGACCCACCGGCATCCCCGAGTCCAAGCCCCGGCCGTGCACGGGACACCCCGAGGCCGCCATCGTTTCACCCCAACCGTGTTTTGGGGCGGTTTCCCCTCAGCCGAGCTGCGCTCCCCCAGGACGCAGCGCAGCGGCCTGGAGGGCTCAGAGCGCCGGGAAAGCGCCGGGCCCCGCGGCCCTATCCGTGCCCGCCGCTGCCCAGCCCGTGTCCGCCCGGCGCGGCCCCCCCGGTCCCACTCACGCCTGTCTGCGGGCAATCAGCCGGTGCATGGGCGTCGCCATCTTAGCGCCCGGGACGGAAGTGAGGGTGCGGCGGGGCACGCCGGGAGGTGTGTCGGCCGCGGGGTGTGCCGGGACATGCCCACCGGTGGGCAGGGTGCGGCCGCCATTGAGAGCGAGTCCTCCGGGACCATAGAGAGCGAGTCCTCCAGGGTCATGGAGAGCGAGTCCTCCGGGACCATAGAGAGCGAGTCCTCCAGGGTCATAGAGAGCGAGTCCTCCGGGACCATAGAGAGGGAGTCCTCCAATATCATAGAGATGGAGTCCTCCAGGGTCATAGAGAGCGAGTCCTCCAGGGTCATAGAGAGGGAGTCCTCTGTGACCATAGAGAACGAACCCTCCAGCGGCCAGAGCGGCCGCGCCCGTGGGACTGCACTCTATCGTGCCCCCTGCCGCGCCCGCCTTGTCATTGCAGCGCCCGGGCCCTGTCCCAGGCCCCGTCCCTGTCCCTGTCACTTTGTGGTTTGGTTGGTGGGCAGTCATCCAGCTCTGATGGCTTAATTTGTAAACATGTGATATCTAATAATCTTTCAGGTTTGATGGAAAACTATGGAACTAGAAGAAAAGGAAATTTATAAATTTTAATGTTTATTTCCCTGCAAATTTTTGAGGTGACGGAACTGGTGGAAATGGCTCCTGGGTAACTTTGGTAGCACGGGGAGGTGGAATTTCGGAGAACGGGGTTATCTGAGGTGTGATTCGTATCAGAGCTTGGGGCAACCTGATTCCCAGATCCTCAGCTGAGGGCATCACAAAGCCCTTTCCTATTTGGATATCCCAGAATAGCCCAATGAACCTTACGTCAGGTGACGTGTGAGGGCTATTTACAGCAGCCCAAGGAAGAGCCTGTGGCAGATACCGGCCAGGGATTATTTTAAGCCCACGTTCAGGGTCGTGTTTGGCCGGCGTTCGTGAATTCCGAGACTGAATTGGAATTGCAACGAACTGTAAACCGAGGCGGGAGCTTCTGGGAGAGCACCGGCACACACTGTGGTGGTGGATTTCCACTGAAATCATATATCTATTTCTTACCCAGATCACAGGAAGAGGAGGGTGTCAAGTGTGCCAGGCAAGGATTTATATGTGAGCAGGTTCTGGGTGAGTCTGGGGGCTGCAGGCTGAGATCAGGAGTGACCACGGCACAGAGCGAGCAGAGCACCGAATGGAGCGCAGCGTGGATGCTCCGAGGAGCACGGGGTGTGCCCAGAACTGTCTGTGGGGCCGGCAGGGCCCCTCTCCCCACCTCCCTCCCGTGCCCACGGCAGCAGCCCTGGGAAAGTCCCAGGATCGTGTCCCAGCCCAGGGTCACTCCGGGGCGCTCCGGTCCCCTCTGACGCCAGGCTCCGCTCCCTGTCTCTCTTTGGAAAAGCAAAATGAAAAACATAAAGGGAAGCTGGGTTCACAGGGCTGTGGGTTGTACAACATTGCCCACGCAGAGCAGCAGCCGGGGCCGTTCCTTGGAACCTCGTGCTACGCTCAAGGACGTCCGAGGTCAAACACTTCATTAATATTCTGTCATTAGCACCGTGATGCGATTCCCACGGCAATTCCCAGCCAGAGCGGCATCACCGGCACAGCTGAGCCACGCCACGGCTCTGGGGCAGGAGTCCTTCCTCCCTGTACTACCGAGCTGCTCTGCCATGCGTTTTCCGTTTTCCTTGCTTTCCTAAAGCAAGGAGCACTTATTCCAACGCAGCGCTGGGCACTTGGTAACGCACTGTTTATAACGCGCTGCACTGCCACATTTTTGGCGCGTTTCATCACGGAATTGAAAGCATTCCCAAACATTCAGCTTCACGAAACTCACAGACGTAAGTATCAGGATTAGGTTTGTGTTAGGATGAATCCACCAATCCCTCGTGCTTTCATCCCAAAATGCTTCCCGTGGCAGAACCTTTCACGCTGCCAAGGTGAGCAGCTCCAGTGTCCACTGCCCTCTCCACCGCTGCGACCATGGAATGTGCTGGAAC
Organism: Dicrurus megarhynchus; assembly: GCA_013399195.1. Lineage (NCBI taxonomy): Eukaryota > Metazoa > Chordata > Aves > Passeriformes > Dicruridae > Dicrurus > Dicrurus megarhynchus. The sequence goes on from VXAD01008104.1 coordinate 450,536, forward strand.
TTCTAGGGTTTTTTTAAAAAAAAAAATTTGTTTAGCTCTTTAGGGATTCCTGATCCCTAAAAGGACTTTTCTTCCACATGCCCACAAATCACTTGGGGGCCAAACACCGCCCAATGTATCTGTACTCATCCAAACTGCAGCGAGAGGGGCCCAGAGAGATATAATTATATTACAATATCCTGTGACGATTATAGACCAAGTGTACTGTAAATCCTGCTGGACATAAAGCAATCATACGAAGAATTTTTTTGGGAGCACACTTGGTACCAAATTATCTTTTAAACACAATCTCAAATTCTGACGCCTTGGATTTTCAACCTGGGATCTCAGAACCAGCCTTGGACTTTCTGCTGCAATTCAGGAACAATCAGAACATCGACTTCCAGAACGGTTTGAGTTGAAAGGACCTTAAAGATCATCTTATTCCACCCCTGCCATGGGCAGGGATGCCTTCCACTGTCCCAGCTTGCTCCAAGTCCTGTCCATCCTGGCCTTGGACATTTCCAGGGATGTCTGAACCGCAAAAGAAACTGAAGAGGCGTTTTAAGTCCTTTTCTGCAAATAACCTCTTTTCAGAAACTGTAATTTTATTACCATTAAATCGCATGATGTGCTGTTTCCATCCACCCCATCTGTCACCCTCAGGCAGTTACATCATGGGCAGGAAAAAGTTTCACTAAAGGGCTTTCCCGTGGCACCGACAGCCCCGGACCGAGGCCAATAACTCAGCGACCTTTGCAGTGCTGCCAAGTTGTGACTTTCTCGCCTTTTTCTCCCGTTCCTCGAAGATTACGCAAGGAAACGACTCTTCCGAAGGGAAAAGGCGCCGAGCGCGGAGCCCCCTCAGAGCCCCCCCGCCCCTCGGCCCCGCCGCCCGGCCCGCGCTCTCGCGAGATCTCGGCCGCCCTCAGCGCCGGCGCGGCCGCGGCCCGACGGGATCTTTCGAGAATTGCCGGTGCCGCGCTCCCCCCTCAGCGCCGCCGCCATGTCCGTGGTGGGCATCGACCTGGGCTTCCAGAGCTGCTACGTGGCCGTGGCCCGCGCCGGCGGTATCGAGACCGTCGCCAACGAGTACAGCGACCGCAGCACGCCGTGAGTGAGCCCGGGAGCCGCGCTGAGGCGGCGGCAGGGCGCCCGCGGGGCCCGGCGTGGTGGGGCCGGGCAGGGAGGGAAGCGGCGGGGCCGGGGGAACGGAGGTGTAAAGTGCTTAGAGAGAAGCGGCAAACACGGAGGGGGTTCCGGGAGACCCGTTCAGCTGCCGTTCGTAGAATCACAGAATCATAGAATGTTAAGGGGTTGGAAGGGACCTTAAATCTCGTCCAGTTCTGCACCTCTGCGATGGGCAGGGACACCTTCCACTAAACCAGATTGCTCCGAACCCCATCCAGCCTGGCTTCGAACACTTCCAGGGATGGGGCAGCCACAGTTTCTGTGGGCAATCTGTGCCAGTGCCTCATCACCCTCACAGGGAACAATTTCTACCGTATATCTAACCTAAGTTTCCCCTTTTTCAGTCTGAAGCCATTCCCCCTTGTGCTGTCAGTCCAGTTCCTGATGCAGACTCCTTCTCCAGCTTCCCTGTAGCCCCTTCAGACGCTGGGAGATGCTCTGAGGTGTCCGCACAACCTTCTCATTTCCAGGCTGAACAGCCCCAGCTCTCAGCCCTTCGGTGCAGTACTGCCGGTTTGTCCCCCCCGAGGCGGGGCTGTGCTCTTCGGATTAGAAGGACGGGGGCCGTGAGTGTAGGGAAAAACATCCCCGGCTGCTGGAAGTGCCAGACCTTAATTCTCTGTGTGTTCACACGCCGAGTTCTGGTAGCATGGCAGTCATTCCCTTGCGGTCCCGGCACAGCAGGACCGGGGAGGGGAGGGAAGGGCTAAGCTGGTGCCGGGCTCGGTGCGAGCCCCATGGTCTGTCCTGGGATCAGAGTTTGGGAAAGCTGCTCAGCAGCCTGGAGTGCCAGGACAAGGGGAATAGCTTCAAACTGACAGAGAGGAGGTTTGGATTGGATATCGGGGAGGAATTGTTTCCTGTGAGGGTGGGGAGGCCCTGGCACAGGGTGCCCAGAGAAGCTGTGGCTGCCCCTGGATCCCTGGCAGTGCCCAAGGCCAGGCTGGACGGGGCTGGGAGCAGCCTGGGACAGTGGAACGTGTCCCTGCCCATGGCAGAGGTGGCACTGGATGGGCTTTGAGGTCCCTCCCAACCTAAATCATTCCATGACTCCATGATACAATGCGATCAGTGTATTCTAGCCCTGCTCATGTAATGATCCTTCCCAACACATTCTCAACATGAGTGTGCGTTGCCCCTTTTAATAAGGAACTTCCTAAGAAGGAGAGAGAGAACTGGGATAAAACTCTGTGAATGAACTGCGAAATGAAAGCAGAAAAAGAATTTGCGTCAGACCTGGAGGGGAGCTGTGGGGAAAGCTGTCCTAAAAGTGTTCCTGCAGCTTACCTTCTGTTGCAGTATGGCTTTATTTAAGCAGATACTGAAGTAGCTGTCTCCGTGAGACAGTTGCATCATCCTCAATGTTTGGGATTTTTTTAGATCCCTTGTATCACTTCAGAAAGCCCAGAGTGACCTTGCTTCTCACTAGACAATACATCACTGTTTGCTTGCCCCTGTCTCTAAGCAATGAATAAATGGAGAAGGAAATTTTGAATTCAGCACGTGTGCTCAAGTATCTGGAGGTCTTTTAAGTGTTCTCAGTAGTGTGGGAGTTTAAAGGTTAGATGTGCTGGGAAAACATGGAATGTAGAGAATATCAGAGCTGTGCTCTAATAGCTGTAGGTATTTGGCCTTCAGGGAGTTGAAGTTCTACTGATAATATATCTATGTATTTGAGATGTGAGCACAAATCTCTCTTGTTGAAGGAGATGAGCTAAATAAAATATCTGACACAGTGCATCTCTTGGGAAATAATTCAGTTATGTGAGCCTGAAGTGGAATTGGAAAAAATGAATGTAATGAAAATGAGAGGGTTTTAACAGGACTTAATCTCCAGGTACTGTTCTGAGGGAATGCAGAAAACCATTCTGCAAGCAGACCCTTCTATTAAAAAAAATTCTGAATGGTGTTTAAGTGACTTGGAATCAGAAGCCTGGTTCAAAAAGTCAGTGCTGAACAGTTATAGTGGGGAGGTCATGCAAGGTGGTGTGACAGGTTTCCTCAGGCACTGGCTCATGGTCAGGGTTAAACACTGTGTTTCCTATGTGTTATTGTAATAATTTGTATTATTAAAATAAACTCCAACTGAGTGCGTTGTACTGAGTTCAGTGGCACAGATGACACTCCCACAGAATCTGCTCTCAGCTCTGGTACTTGGATTCTTCTGGAATCCTGTAAAGTTTGAATTTGCACATCCCAAAGCTGTGCAAACCATGTTTGTCTTTGGACATGGAAAAGTGGTAGAGAGAAAAGTAGTGGAAACTGAGAGGAAAAATGAGATCATTTAATTATTTCTAGAGGGATGAAGGGACTTCAGTTAGATGAAATCGTTGTGATTAACCTTCTGGAGCTGGTGCTGATCATCAGTGCAGAGGACATGAGCTGTCAGGGGACAGGAGCTCTTCCCAGCAAGTGGCAGTGGGTGGGAGGGTGATGTGGTGCCTCCAGGTATGTGAAGCAGAGATTTTAACTTTCTAAAGCTGTTTCATTAGACCTCTGATGACCTTCACTGTGAATGTTTCTACTTTAAATGCACTGGTTAGTTATTCAGCTTCCAGAAATTGTGTAAGAGTGTAATTTGTATTTCATGAGTTTACTGGTTCCTGTGATTTGGGGAATGAGACTGGATGAAAATTCTTCCTTCTCTCCCTCCTCCTTCCCAGTTTCACTCACCTCTGTGCTGGGTCCCTGCATGACTCCCCAAGGCTCTCATCTAAATTAGTGCATTTGTGTTGGTGAGGGGATCTTGGTTTGTGAATCCAACAGTGAAGTAGCTGGATATTTTTTTTTTGGACAAGAGAAAGGCAACAATTCACATCTTCATTCCTTTCAGGAGACAGAGTAAATTAATAACCAGCTTCCTGCTCTGGGCTTGTTAGATTTTTACCTCCTGTTCCATTGGTGTGGGCCTGAGGGTCTGCAGAGCAAAAACTTACTTTCTTTTTTTAACTAATCTCTTGAATAGTTGTTTCAAACAACTACAGATTTATTCACAAATGTTAATTCTGTTGCAACACATGCTTAGGGTAGGCCTTGTTGCATTTGTGAAGTTATTAATAAATTAGAAGAAGACAGAAACCCAATGCAATTCTATCACCCCAGCCTTCAGGTCCGGTTTTGACAGTTTCTGCTTGGAACACCCAATTCCAAACCTCAGGCTGAGCTGAAATGTTTCCTGTGGCAGCCCTATGGCATCACCCTGCTGCATGGAGAGCAGCTTAATTAGACTGTGGGACGTTGTGTGAGCAGTAAAGATCTGCTTGCCTAATGGCAGGGTTCCCCCCCCCCCAAGTTTACCTCAGTGGTATGAGGAACATGGATTAGAGGGCTGGATTTCATTTTGTTAGGGCTCCTACAGTTTGTTAAATGTGTAGATCAAAAGGCTGAATTGGCCTAGGAATTTCTCCAAAAAGGAGGATTTCTTTATTCAGAACTGCAGGCTGTCATGGAGCCTGCAGTGGGGAGGAAAACACAATTTCTTTCTGTGCTCCACATTATTCCAGTGGATACAGATGAAACTCTGAAAGACCAATCTTTCTCTGCAGGTGTTTTCTTCCTACCCTTGAAGGGTTTGCCTTAAAACTGGAAAGCTTAGTTAGCATCTGCTACAGACGTGTAGGAACAATTTCCTTAATATCTGATTCACCTCCTGTTTGTCTGCTGAACAGTCGAATGTTTCCCGTGTTATTAGCAACCATCTTATCTTTGAGTGCGTCAGATACACAGGCAATTACTGAGATAAGGCTGTCTGCCCTGTCAGTGCTTAGAGGGGAAACTTGAAGGAGCGTGGATGAGTTTGGGGTTAGTGCTGTTCTGCAGGGAGGACCGTTGCTGCTTTAAATGCAGTTATAGTGCTTGTTTTTCCCAGAATCCACCGAACGTTCCATGCATAGATTGCAGCGAGTGACCAACTTCCTTAATGGACCAAATCATATTAATTAGACCAGCGATCTTCTAAACAGCAGCAATACTTTTTACCCCAAAGATGTGCAGTGCAGCTGTACAGTCACTGACTGAACTCACTCTTTTCCTTGCAGAGCCTGTATATCCTTTGGGCCCAAGAATCGCTCGATTGGTGCTGCAGCTAAAAGCCAGGTGAGTGTGGGGTTTGGGTAAAACAGCTTCAGAGCAGCAGTGTGGGGTTTATCACTGCAGATAACAGATGTCCCTGAGCTGCTGCCCTGGTGTCTCCATAACTGATGAACAGCTGAGTTTCCCTCAGCTGTTCACTGTGGATTGCTGCTTTGTCATCTGGCAGAGAAATCTCAGGGTTGATCCTTGCACATAACGAATTGTAGAAAATAAAGCTGTGCCTCTTAAGAAATTCTGAGAACTACTAGTTGTTTTTTTTTCAGGTTGCAAATGTAAATTCTAAAGCTAAACAGTGGTGTTTCACCCTGCCTTAGCTTATTCCAGTTCCTGTGCTTTATGACGGCTTTTAATTTTGTGACTGTTCTGTAGAATTCCATTAAGTGCATGATTTTGGCAGAAAGGGGACATATTTGAGTGTAAATAGATAGAGCTTTCTTGACCCTTTGTGGCTGAATTACAACCTAAATATCTCTCTTGGGTGTTCCTGCCCATGGTCTGAGTTTCTGTTGCTGTGGGCAGGTAAATGTGATTTAAGGATTGAGAAGAAGTTAAGCTGATTTGTCCTACTCGTGGTATTTGGGTCCTGCTGTATCAGATTTAATGTTGCTGTGTAAGTAACCCCTATAAAAGATGATTTATTTTTTTCAAGTCTTCTACAGGAAGTGACTAGTCAAACAGTTGGTTTTTCGTAGCCTAAAAAGCCTAGAGATGTGTGAAGATTCATTATCTAAAATACAAAATCCTTGGACACAGCCATGTTATTCAAGAACAGCACAACTGTGCTAGAACCAAACACAGCTGTTTTTTCTGGAATTGAGTGTCTGCTTAGCTTAACGAAATCCATTGGTGCAGAGCCCTGTAGAGATGAGTATGTCCTGCACAGACTAAACTTAGAGAACATCCAGCCCAAGTTACTTAGGAAGTAGACACCTGCCTGAGCCCAAATCCCAGGTAATGCTCTGTGGAACAGTGCCTGTCTGCTCTCAGTGCCTGTGGTTTTCAGTGCGTGCCTCGCTCTGGTGTCAGTGACAGAATTCCCTTCACTTGTGCTACGTGAAGCAAGCTCGGATGGGCTTTCACTTCTCTGTGCTGATCTCTGCTGTTCATGAAAGTCAGTCTACCTTTTGTCAGTTAAATCAAGGTGACAGTATCATCTTAGGGGACCTCCTGACCTTTTAAAGCTTCTTGAGCAGGTCCTTGAGCTATTTTCTGGGAATATCTGTGTGTTGAGTGTCACGTGCATGTGATGAACCTGAGCTGGAATTTACATCCATGTGCTTGTTATGTTTGGGCAATCACTGGTTGTAGAAAGGCAGGGGGTAGAAAACACGGAAGTGGGAAAGAGGTTTCGCTCACAGTTCTAAAGAGTGTCCTTCACGTACACTATGAAATTTGAGTGCTGTTGTAATCAATATTTTATGGACTTGGCTCAGTTTTTAGCGTACATTTTATTTTCCATCTCAAATTCCTGTAGGTTCCCTGAGCAGACAGAGGGAAGTTGCCTCCCAGCACCTGCCCAGATACTGTTAAGATACAAATGACAAAAATATTCTGGGGAGAGAAGCATGAGAACAAAACTCTGTCTTCTGTTTGAAATTCAGATGTTCCCCTGCCATGTTGTATTAAAGATTTCTTTTTCTCTAGGTTATTTCAAATGCAAAGAATACAGTACAAAGTTTTAAAAGATTTCATGGTCGTGCATTCTCAGATCCCTTTGTTCAAGCTGAAAAAGCAAGCCTTGCCTATGAACTTGTCCAGCTGCCAACAGGCTCAACTGGCATCAAGGTAAGTCTGGCATGTCTGAGAAAGAGCCAGAGGAGGAAACTGATAAAGTTTCCTTTTGTTTCTCTGTTTTGAATCTGCTCGCTGTAGTTTGTGTTCTCTTTTGAATGGAAAGCCTTAATAGGGAAGGGAATAAAAGGCTGATAATGGGGATGGTGCATGGTTCCACTGCTGTGTAGTGAGTGTGCACAATTTTTGTTTGAAGGCCATGTATATGGAAGAAGAAAGAAACTTTACAATTGAGCAGGTGACAGGAATGCTTCTTACCAAATTAAAGGAGACGGCTGAGAATGCGCTTAAGAAGCCTGTGGTTGACTGCGTTGTTTCTGTAAGTATGGAATCAACAGAATACACAGAACTTAGTTACTGTCTGAACTGAAATGGCTGCAGCATTAAATTAAATCTGATTAAATTGCCCAGTAAACTTGAATATCCAGCTATCTTTCTTTTCTGTTTAAACTGAATCTTACATCTCTTGAAAACTAGACTTATTTCATTAATGGTCTTAAATTGCTGCTGATTAGTAGCATAAGTAGTATTTGATACCTATTTCCGATTATGTGCTCCAAAAATGACTGGCTTGTGATAGGGAATGGAAAAAGTAACTTTGTGTTCATCTAATTTTCTTTTTTTTTGCTTTTTCTCCATTGCCACTGAACTGAACTGTACACTGCGTTTGAAGGAGGCCTCAGCTGTGCTCCATGAGCTCACTGTCCACACTTGTAACTGTTTACTAAAGGTGGCTCCTATAAATGTTAATATTGGCTCTCTGACCTCCTTGCAGGTTCCTTGTTTCTACACAGATGCAGAAAGGAGATCTGTGATGGATGCTACCCAGATTGCTGGTCTCAACTGTCTGAGACTAATCAATGAAACAACTGCAGGTAATTCCTTCCTCTCCCTCACTCAGTGTTGTAGTTTTGCTACATCAAAGGGCTTTTATTCTGCCAGTGAGCCTTGCTTTCTGAAATTACAGCTGGTTTTATACACTTGAAATAGATGAGTTGATCAGAAAGTTTCCTTAATTCTGGTCTGTTTTTTCATTGCTTTGCAAAGGCATAAAGACATTTTGTGAATATCTGTTTTAATGCAGCTGAGGGAAGGGCTGGTGCTGTTTAATGTTCTTCCATGTTTCTCTAGCATTGGGAATTTTGTTTAATGAGAGATCAGTGTCTGTAGCTTGAGAAGCACAGTGAAATGCTAATGCTGATTCCTGATTACTGCTTATTTCCTGATAATTATAAACCTGAATGTCTTAACTATACTTTTATTTCTGTAGTTGCCCTTGCATATGGGATCTATAAGCAAGACCTGCCTACCTTGGAAGAAAAGCCACGGAACGTTGTTTTTGTGGACATGGGGCATTCTGCATATCAAGTTTCTGTTTGTGCATTCAACAAAGGCAAACTGAAAGTAAACAAGCTGTTACACATCCATTTTAATTATCCGTAGAACATTCATCAGCACATCCATGGACTGTGGCAGGCAAGCCTGCCTGACTTCACAGAGGGGCATCCACACAGCTCAATTCATGTTCTTAAAATTGCACTTTGTCTGGAGCAAAAAGTAGGGCAGGGAACTAGAGAGCTTTTGAGCAGTGTGTGGAGGAAGCAAACATGCCTTAATCAGCAGACTCTGGCAAAGAATAAAAAACCTGGATTAAATGGTTTATTCAGAAATTATCATATCTGACTGTGTGCTGCTTTCAAAAAAATACTCCAGTTAAGTCATGAGATCTGGTGTTAAACCAGGAGTTCCTACAGTGGTGTAAGTTCCAGGCATTGTTTCTGAACCCTCACTGTGGTGCTCATGTGCAAGAGTAGAAACATTCCTGACTGCTTTGAGCTGCCAGTGGAAGCTCAGCAGATGACAGTGTACTTCTGAGTGTACATTGCTAAAGCATTGCTGTTTTCCAGCAAATATTAACATCTTAGTGGCTTTTTTACTATTACAATTTATTATTACAATCTGGACTTGGCAGTTACAATAACTTTCTCATGAGTGGCTAGAGAAACAGATGCAAAATTTAAAGCATTAAGTAATTAAATGCTGAGAAATGTTCTGAAAACATTCGATTTCTCATAGTTTTGTTTAGTGAAGAAATGTAACCTTTGTGTTTCTCTTGGATTTGTTTTTTAACTTGGAAGCCATGGCAGTGTGGAAGGGATGCTTGGGAGCCTAGAGTGGAGGGCTGTTGGGCAGTGTAGAGACCAAAGCCAGTGTGAGGGGGTGTTGAGGGTAATGTGATACTTCACTGATTTCTAAAAAAAATAAATTCATGGTGTGTTTACAGAGCAGAATGAACTGAGGTGGGTGGGCTACAGGTGTTCTTTGCAGATAACTCCTTCATCACAAATGAGCACCTGTTTTAAGAGTTAATATCACTTATTCTCTTCCTGTTTTATTTTTAGCTTGGTGTAAGCATGTTCTACCCTTAGGAGGCATCAAATATTAAACGGGGATATGACTCAAACTGACAGTGGCTAAGCAGAATTTGGAAACAGAGGCCTGCTCCCAGCACAAGCTATGGAACAGATTGTGTTGCTAAGTCCTGCCCTATCTCCCTGAATTCCTTTTAAAGCAGTTGTCACCTCATTCCAGGAAGGCCGATTTCTTTGACTTAGGGTTGAGCTATATTTGAAACAAAGCAGTGCTTTGATGTTAACTGCTAATTGCTTTCATTGAGTACTGGCACATTGTACTGTTACTGAAGGGCTCCCTTCCTTTAAGGTTCTTGCTACAGCGTTTGATACAACCCTTGGAGGCAGGAAGTTTGATGAGGTGTTGGTGGAATACTTTTGTGAGGAGTTTGGGAAGAAATACAAACTTGACATCAAGTCCAAGATCCGAGCGCTGCTGAGGCTGTACCAGGAGTGTGAGAGGCTGAAGAAGCTGATGAGTGCCAATGCCTCTGACCTGCCTATGAACATAGAGTGCTTCATGAATGATATAGATGTGTCTGGAACCATGAACAGGTAACCTTGGCTCCTCTCTACACAGGGAAACTTCGGAGAGCCCTTCCGGCAATTAACAACTTGGTACTGAGTGTCAGCTCTTAGGACTGCAGGGAGGTGAGAAATGAAAGAACAACATGTGCAGGAATACTGCTGGAACCTAAAATGTTGAGAGCCTGGTCAGTGGCCTTGAGTTAGGAGGGAGGGCTGTGAATGTTGCAAGGGTGCCAGGGTTACTGGAACCAAGTTTTGTCTGGGAGAACATAAAGTATAAAGCTAAGACTGGGGGAGAGAAAACCCCGCAGTACACAGTGGAAGTGGCATTCCTTCAGTTTGGGCATCCTTTTGTGTTTGCAATGTTGCTTATGGTGTGCTAGAGCTTTGTTTATGGCTTATTCCAACAGAAGCAAATTTTTAGAGATGTGTGAAGGACTCCTGGCAAGAGTGGAGCCGCCCCTTCGCAGCGTGCTGGAGCAAGCCAGTAAGTGGGGGTGTGTGTGGGGGTGTTCTGCATGCAGACAGGAGCCAGCCAGAGTGCAGGCTTCCTTTACATGTTGGACACAGGGATTTACCACAAAACAATTCCTTGTTTAGTAGTTACAGGATTAAAAAACTTTCTCACACAAGCTGAAGTGTGAAATCTTTACTGCTTAGAAGCTTAGAGAACAAGCCTAGAGTTGGTCTATTAAAACTTCTGGTTTATGATGTCAGTGTATTCATGTGAGAAAGAAACATTTCATCTATTGTCTGACTCCTTTCTAGAGTTAAAGAAGGAGGATATTTATGCAGTAGAGATAGTTGGTGGTACCACAAGAATCCCTGCTGTAAAAGAGAAGATCAGTAAATTTTTTGGCAAAGAAGTCAGTACGACCCTGAATGCAGATGAGGCTGTGGCACGAGGCTGTGCACTGCAGGTAAAAAGTGCTGTTTGTTTTAGCTGTGAGGATATTAAGGAGCATCAATAGCTACCTGCTGAATGAAATGCTTGTTCACCTAAAGTCTGAACGTTTGTAATGTGGCTTTTGTGCTCTTGCAGTGTGCAATTTTGTCCCCGGCTTTCAAAGTGAGAGAGTTTTCTATCACAGATTTGATACCGTATCCCATCTCTTTGCGATGGAATTCGCCAGCGGAGGAAGGCCTAAGGTAAAAATAGTTCAGTCTTCTTGCATGTGACAGCTTAAAATTACTGGTGATGATCAGAGTAAATAACAAATGTGAGTAAATACCCTTAGAACAGGGTATTTCCAGGGTTAAATGCCCATTTAGCACTTCAGGTTTGATACTTCTGAAGTTAATGATGGTAGAAAACAAAACCAAGGTGGAGTGGCTGTTTGGCACTTCCTGCATGGCTGTTGGTGTTATTTAACCTGAAAAATCAGGACAGTCTTGTCACTTCTTAAGGAAGCTTTTCCGCTAAGAGTATCTAGAAATGTGCTGTTACCTTGCCAGCTGTGTTGTCATACTGAACACAGGCTGTGTTTTCTCTTGCAGTGACTGTGAGGTCTTCCCCAAGAACCATCCTGCTCCCTTTTCCAAGGTACTCACTTTCTACAGGAAGGAGCCCTTCACTCTGGAGGCCTACTACAGTTCCCCCAAGGAGCTGCCTTACCCAGACCCTGCTATAGGTTAGCACCATTCTGTACCTTTAACTAAGTGTCTTTTCTATGTTTCAAGCCTTTTCTGTCTACTTACATAGTCTGGACATGCAGCCTACTGCAAATGCTCTCAGGACAACATTTCAAATGGATTTTCAGTAAAATAGGTGGAGTAACAGGACGTTTATGGGCAAGAAGAGCATCCTAATACTGCAGCAAACCTGGTAGGGGTACACTGAGAGTTGTGCAGTCTTTTGCTCTGATAAAAGTAACACCAGGTTTTACATAGAGCATTCCCAGTAGCTGTGCCCCTGCATTGCTGAGTGAAAATACTGGATTGTCCAGCTTGAGTAGGTTTTAACATTCCCTGAGCACATTGCAGTGAGCTGTGTCAGCAGCAGTTGGGGTTTGCTTTGCATTCAGCGCTTGGGTTAATCAGAAGTGTTTGGTTTTTTTCTCTCTTTTTAGCTCACTTCTTGGTTCAGAAGGTCACTCCTCAAACAGATGGATCCAGTTCCAAAGTGAAAGTCAAAGTCAGAGTAAATATCCATGGCATTTTCAGTGTTTCAAGTGCATCTTTGGTGGAGGTTCATAAATCTGATGAGAACGAGGAGCCAATGGAGACGGATCAGCACGCGAAGGAGGAAGAGGTAACAGACTCACTGCTGCCAGCTGCTCAGAATCCCCATGAAGCACAGCTGGCCAAGGTCTCGGGCTTGTGTAAGATTTACTAGACATGCCCACAACTAAAATACGAGATTGAGTACTAATTGTAGTATGTTACACCAGTGACAGAACTCTTGAAACCAGGACTTGAGGTATAGGCCAAATTCTTAATGATGGAGCTGTGGCTTGCTGGAGCAAAGACTGGGAGCTCATAATTTATTCCTTCAGTTTTTATTCTGTTTCTTTTGCCTAAAGAGCATTAGAGGTGTTAAGGGATCAGCCTAAGAACTGAAGCAGTGATCTACATTTGTTTAATGTGTGAAATTGGATCTCTCTGAATTTCAGAAGATGCAAGTAGACGAGGAGCAACAAAAGGCTGAAGAGCAACAGCAAACCCAGCCTGAAAATAAGGCAGAGTCTGAAGAAATGGAGGTAACAGGAGCATTTGAGACTTTATTTTCATGAGATTCCTGAGAATATGAGGAGTGTGAGCACATCTGCTGCCTTTGTCATAGTTCTGGAAGCTGAACTTTTATTTCAGTGCACTGGTGGTCTATTGTGATTAGAGCTTTAGAAAGGACACAAATGGCACTGATAACTGCAGACCTGTCGGGTGACCCAGTACTGATAAAATGGGGGAACTCTCCTGTTCAGGGAAGAAATAATCATCTAGTTTTCAATAACTTGAATACTAGAACAGCATTCTGCCATGAGCACCCTCCCCCATGAATGTAGACAGAGTGCCCAGAAAAGGTCAGTGGCTGCATTAATTATCTCAGGCTTCAGCAGCCGAGGTGCCAGAATGGCAGGGAGTGCTTGGTTCTCTTGTGGAGGCACTGGTTCAGTTCTGGTGTAAACCTTGACTGCTCCCCTTGAACTGAGTGGTGGTGCTGTTTTTACTGTGAGTGTATTTATGCATTTCCTTAATGCAGACTTGTCAAGCTGACTCAAAGGACAAGAAAGTGGATCAGCCACCTCAGGCCAAGAAGGCCAAAGTGAAGACGACCACAGTGGACCTTCCCATCGAGAACCAGCTGGTGTGGCAGATAGGGAAGGACATGCTCAACTTGTTCATTGAGAATGAGGTAAACTCTTCCTTGCCCAAGCTAAAAATGTCACTGGTTGGTCTCCAGAAATGTTGTTCATTAAACATGGTTAAGGATGGTCAAAGAAAGATGAAAAGGAATAAAACAAGCAGTTAGAAGTCAGAGGTGAACAACAGTGCCCCGTGGAGGCAGAATACATTCGTTGCTGCTGGTCAGTGGAGCTGTAACTCTCAAAGGGCTGTTCTGCGGGAAACCTCCAGAATCACCTGCAGGTACGAGGTGCAGGTGATCTTCAGGGTGGAGGTTCCTCAGCTGGAGGAGGATTGTCCTGTGCTGTATTGGACATCACACCAAAACTGAAATGAGTTTTCAGTCACGTGCTGTGTTAGAACAGTTCTGTAAATCACAGTTCTGCGAAATCTTGATCTGGTTTGCGAACAAGGTGTCCTGGAAATAAATGTTAAATAATGAGCTTTTTAGCCAACTAATTTGACACCGTGTTGACAGGGTAAGATGATAATGCAGGATAAGCTGGAGAAGGAGAGGAATGATGCCAAGAATGCAGTGGAGGAATACGTGTATGAAATGAGAGACAAACTCTGCGGTGTTTACGAGAAGTTCGTCAGTGAGGATGTGAGTATTGCTGCTTGATTGTCCTGGTACAATCAACAGTGGGATTTAGTAACTCTTGACCTGTATCACATACTATGTTTACATAAATTACATATTCAGACTTCAAATTTGAATAAATAATTGTAACCTTTTTGACTCTCATGATAATCTACTAAATAGGGGCACCTGTATCTGAACTGCCTAAAAATCTCCTGGCATTATTAATCAGCTTTCCCTGTTGCACTGAAGGAGCTGGGTGTGTTATGAATTTAACTCTGCTTTAGGAATGAATCTCTCAGCTCCTGACTGCATCTCCATTGCTTTTAATGGAGCTTTGCCAGCCAGGTGTCTGCAGAGCCCAAACTGGGACATGCCAGGTGACATTTATGGCACCTTTGCTAAAGAAAAGTTTCCCTCTGTTCTCAGGCTTGCTCCTGTAGTGACAATGAAAAACGTGCAGGGGACAAAAAAAGCCTTTTATGTGACAGAATTGATCTGAACTGTGGCTGTCACAGATGGTTCTTCCTTGGGCCTGCAATCTACCACAAAGCTGTACAGAAGAATATTTCTTATTTTTCACTAAAATAGGATAAAGAGTTCCAGACAGAGTTCTTTATGTTCTAAAAATAGAACCCTTCCTGAAAGGTTCCAGGTAGCATTTAATGCCATCTGTCACCTAATAAGTGATGTCACCTGCCTGCTTTGTGTGATTGCTGCAGGATCGGAACAGCTTCACACTGAAGCTGGAAGATACAGAAATTTGGCTTTATGAAGATGGTGAAGACCAGCCCAAACAAATATACATTGATAAATTGACAGAACTGAAGGTAAGTGGTTCTTACATTCCCATGGGAATTTACTGAAGCTGGGGAACTTTGTTCCAGTGAGGAGCTGTCTGGGGTCTGCTGATTCTGAGGTAACAAACTGCCTGCTTTGGATTGTGTGTGAGGAGCAGATCTCCAACAGACCTGTAACAACTTGGCTGAGGGAGGCTCAGTCTTTCCTGTAAGTGGAGGGAGTTCCGAGGAGTTCAGGAAGGTTGATGTATCCTGTCAGACCTTGAGGATCCCTCAGTGACGCTCCACGAGTTGTGATATCTGTTGTGCTTTGTTTCAGACGCTGGGTCAGCCTATTCAGGCAAGATTCCAAGAATCAGAGGAAAGACCAAAAGCATTTGAGGACTTGGGAAAGCAAATCCAGCAGTACATGAAAGCTGTTCATGCATTCAAAGCAAAGGTATTTCCATACCTAATTTCTGGAAAATGCAAGGAAACGGTTACAAATATTTTCTGAATTTTAGGTAACCTGCTTCAGACAAAAATCTGGTGCAGCCTCCCAGTAATAGATTTTCAGAAGTGGATATTAGGCCTTGCACACCTCAGTCTCTTTTTAATCGGGTGTTTATTTCCTCATGGAGGCAAAATGCCAACAGCAGGAGAACTTCAAGTCTCTGGTTACCAAGCTGTGGGCGATTGGCTTGGTTGATTTGTTAACCACAACAGCTCTGGGCTAAATGGTCTTCAGTATTTTGAAGCTAAGTTTTGAGGAAATCAGGATGTAGTTTGTGCTCAGCCACTGACACAGCTGCTCCTGTTTGGGTGTTGCAGGATGAACTGTATGAGCATCTTGATGAAGCAGACGTGGCAAAGGTGGAGAAGAGCGCCAATGAAGCTATGGAGTGGATGAACAACAACCTCAACCTTCAGAACAAGAGGAGTCTTACTTTGGACCCAGTTATAAAAGCAAAAGACATACAGGCTAAAGCTAAAGTAAGTTTTGCTACATAACTCACTGTATTTCCATGAATTTTTGTGTTTATTGCTCTATCAGAAAATTGTGAGGTGAGAAATCTCAAAAGTACCAGGGAACATCAGCCCTCAACTGGAGTGTTCCCAGCAGTGGTTTCAAAGGTTAAAGTTCAACTGTGGGAGATAAAACCATTTCTAAGGATGTGTTATTTCTGTGTGTTCTAGGAATTGGCAAGCATTTGTAATCCCATAGTGAGCAAACCCAAACCCAAGGTGGAGCTGCCGAAGGAGGAGCAGAAGCCGACGGAACCCAATGGACCATTGGACGGGCAGGGAGACGCCGGGAGCGGGACCCAGCCCCCCGAGCAGGGCTCTGCCCCCACAGCCACCGACAAGAAGCTTCCAGAAATGGACATTGACTGAATTTCAGCACTTGTTTATATTATTGCAAACTACAATAAAGCTTTAAGTTGTCAACTTTGTACCTTCTGAATACAAACTGAAGCAAGTGAATCCCACAGCGCTCTTGGTAACTCTTGGAGAGGTTTGGGCAGGGCAGCAGGTCAGAACACGGAGGTGGCGAAGGACTCGCTCAGCTCAGCAGTGTTTGCCTTTATTGATTGTATTTAGAAGTTTTGGTAGTGTCTAGACCTCTAGGAACAGCCATAAGCTGCTTCTCCATTTTTAATGTCCAGGTTGAGTCAATCCTCCCTTGAGGGAGGGAGACAGCAACATCTGAAGTCTGATGTGCACCCTGCTCTTCCCTTTCCCTGCGGATTGCAGCACTGGCACTGCAGGGAGGGCAGGGGAGAGCCAAGGCAGAGTCTTCCATTGCCCTTGGTTTAGTGTTAATGCCTGCTCTGGACTCACTCTGATTTGCACTGGAACAGTTGATGGTTACAGGAGGTTTGCAGAGCAGGGGGTGGTTCATCAGCACCTTTATTCCTTAGCCCAGACTGCAGATCAGACTCAGACTGTGCTCCTGGACAGGGGAGTGGGTTTCTCACAAACTCCCCAGCTAATTAGGCCCTGTAAACTCTTTGTCTCTAGTTAAATTAGCTGCTTGTAGAAAGAGGGAATACTTGTATTTCAGCTGCCTATGCTGATAGTTGATTCTGACTTGTTCCTAACTTTTTCTGGCAGGGGTATGCTTGCTTCCACGAGGCCTTCATTTGGAATGCTTGGTTTTTTGTTTTGGTTTCTTTTTTTCCAGGAAAACCAAGAACTGACGGATATGTTGGTTTGTTTTGTTGTTTTTTTTTTTTTTTTCTATGAGCTTTATACAATGATTTGCTTCTAGTACTGGTTGTCATTAAACTTGCAAAAATTAATTTGTATGTGTTAAAATCCAAAGCTGAAAAACACCCATTCAGATATTGCAAGAAATAAATGCACTGGATTCTACTGGATCACCTGCTGCAGCTGTTGATTCCCATGCAGAGGGAGCGGTGGAGGGAAGGGCTGTGTCCCTGGTTCTTGGGGTGTGCGGGGAGCTCTGCCGGGCTGCTCCGCGGCTTTGCGGCTTGCGTGCCCACGGGGTGTGGGGTGGGTGTGGTGGGTGTGAGTTCAAGCTCCCCTGTAGTGAATCACAACCATGGAATGCCCTGCGTTAGGAGGGACGCACAGGGATCAGTGAGTCCAGCTCCTGACCCTGCACAGACACCCCAGCGCTCCCACCGTGCCCCTTCCCTGGGGCGCCCGTTCCGTGCCCGAGCACCGCTGCTGGAGGCGGGCGCTCTGTGCCCGCTCGGTCCCTGCGGGGGCGGGGCCCGGAGCGGGCACTGAGCACCCCNGGGGTCGGCCCCGGCCCAGCCCGGCCCCGCAGCGCGGTCCCTGCTCCTGCGGCTGGAAATGAGCCCCAAGCCCTGAGCGAGCTGTCGGGCACGGGAGCGCCGAGGGGACCTTAACCCCGAGCCTGTGTTGTTGTTGTCTGTCCGCAGCAGCCCCAGGCCGCTGCCGGCGCCGCGGGTGTTTCCCCTCAGCAGCGCCGTGTCCGTGCCTTGAGGGAGAAGACTCCGGCCCTGGAGGGATGGTCAGGGAGCGGCTCCTCGGCTCTGCCTCTGCACTGCTCTGACTCGAAAGGTAACTCATCAAACTGNCACAGGGATCAGTGAGTCCAGCTCCTGACCCTGCACAGACACCCCAGCGCTCCCACCGTGCCCCTTCCCTGGGGCGCCCGTTCCGTGCCCGAGCACCGCTGCTGGAGGCGGGCGCTCTGTGCCCGCTCGGTCCCTGCGGGGGCGGGGCCCGGAGCGGGCACTGAGCACCCCGGGCTGGGCCGGCCCGGCCCTCCCGGCCGCCGGGGGAGCTGCGGGGCCGGCCCGGTGCCTCCTCCGCCCGTCAGCGCTTCCCGTCCGTCCCTTCCATTCCCTTCCCTTCCCNAGCCCCAGGCCGCTGCCGGCGCCGCGGGTGTTTCCCCTCAGCAGCGCCGTGTCCGTGCCTTGAGGGAGAAGACTCCGGCCCTGGAGGGATGGTCAGGGAGCGGCTCCTCGGCTCTGCCTCTGCACTGCTCTGACTCGAAAGGTAACTCATCAAACTGGCTTTATTTCCCCAAACGTAGAGCTGAGATGCTTCACGAGCGCATCTGCAAGATGTCTGTGCAGGGTTTGAACCTTTTTGTGATATTTTCAATCACAAGTGGGACTGTTTCCCTGTTTGCGTTAGAACACTGGACAAGAGCTGCTGTTACTAATTCATTTCTCAGGTGTTTTTGGGGGGCCTGTTTTCTTTCAAACATCAATGAAATGTCCCTGTGTCACTTGTGTCATCTCCATATTTCATTATTTCCCCCCCTACAGCTGTCTTTACCTACTAAAACACAGTTTGCATTCTTTATTCCGTTGTTTGGGGATTTTTTTTTAATTTTATAAAGCTATCAATATTTTTTTCAACCTGTAAAATACCTTAATTATAGTTCTCATTGTTTTAGATTGGGTTTTTGTAAAGCTTACTATGCTATAAAATAGATGCCTCAAATTGATAATTTGAATTGGCTGCATTAACTTGGTTGATGTTGCAGAGTGGTGGTAACTCCACAGAAAAGTTAAATGTCTTCAGAGGACAAGGAGGCTCAAGAGGACGAGCTGCTGGCTCTGGCCAGCATCTACGATGAGGATGAGTTTAAGAGAGCAGAGTCTGCCCAAGGAGGAGAAACAAGAATTTGCCTGGAGTTGCCTCAAGACTTCAGAATTGTTGTGAGGGGTGAGTTGAGATGTTTTGTGTTATCCCAAGGGAGGCTTTACCAAGCTCAGGTGTGACCTGAGGGAGCAGTGACTGGACAAAGCTGTGGCTCACCCTGTGCTGTGCTTGTTGGGGATTGTGTTTGAGCAGTTTAATCCTCATACACAGAACTTCTTTAGTAAACTTTAAAATCACAGATGAGTAATAGCACTTCTTCAGAACAATTAAGTTCATTTATTGGGTTTTTATTCCCCTGAGGATATGTGTTTCCAGGCTCCTGGTTTGTGCAGGATCTGACATTTCACAGTGCTGCTGTTTAACTGCTTTAATCACTGAGTTCCAACCCCGTGACATTTTACTGCACTAAGTTTTGTTATTTAAGGTTGAACAAATAATTTTAACCCCAGAAATGTATCAAATTAACAGACATTGGGTGCTGTCAGAAACAGCAACAGTTTGTTAGTTTTCATTTTCCTGTTATTTCTCCAACGGCCTCGGTGGGCCCTGGCTCAGGCAGTCCCACAGAGAGCCTCCAGAGCAGCGGGTTCGAGTATTCCGTGTGCTTCCTGCCTCCCCTCGTGCTGAATTTCGAGCTTCCACCTGACTACCCATCGACCTCCCCCCCAGTGTTCACCCTCAGTGGGAAATGGCTCTCCCAGGCCCAGGTTTGTAGAAGATTTTTAACGTTTTGAGAGCTGAGTAAGTTAATAATTAACAGTTAAGCGAAGTAAAAAAACAATAACGTTGCTCCTCAGTTGGCTCTTTGTTTGCCTCTTGCTGGTTTTCATTTGATCACTATTCTGAGGAAGGAAAACTTGCATCTGTGACAACTATTTTATGGGTAAAAACTGCTGAATTTTAAACCAAACTTTGCACTAAGGATTGTGGGAGGGGAGGAGCCCAGTTAGGAGTTACCCAAACTTACCAAAATCAGGAATTCTTTGTTCTTTCCCAGCTCAGTGCTCTTTGCAAACACTTGGACAATGTGTGGGAAGAGAACCGAGGCTGTGTGGTCCTGTTTGCCTGGATGCAGTTTCTGAAGGAAGAAACACTGAATTACCTGAATATTTCATCGCCATATGAGCTGAAAATGTGCCCTCAGGGGAGGGGGCAGAGCCGGACACCAGTGGGGCCCCTCGAGGCTGGGAAGGACTGTGGGGGTGCCACAGGCTCTGCCACAGCTGAGGAGGAAATGGTGGATGCCAGGGCTGTGCAGGATGTGGAGTCCTTGTCCAGTCTGATCAGGGAAATCTTGGACTTCGACCAGGCCCAGAGGAGGAAGTGCTTTAACAGTAAGATGTACTCGTGCAGTATCTGCTTCTGTGAGAAGCTGGGCAGCGAGTGCATGCACTTCACCGAGTGCAGCCACGTGTACTGCAAAGCCTGCCTGAAGGACTACTTTGAAATCCAGATCAGGGATGGACAGGTGCACTGCCTCAACTGCCCCGAGCCCAAGTGTTCTTCTGTCGCCACGCCAGGCCAGGTGAGTCCCGTGCACAGGGGCTGTGGAGCTCCGTAACCTCCCCCGATTCCAGGGCCAGGCTGTGGCTCTGCAGGGTGGCCACTGGCAGTCACAGAGTCATTTAGGTTGGAAAAGATCTCCAAGATCACCAAGTCCAGCCTTTGACCCAGTCCCACCACACCAGTAAACCGTGTCATGAAGTGCCACATCCTTGGACACCTCCAGGCATGGGGACTCCAAATCTCCCTGGGCACCCTTTCCATGAGGAAATTCCTCCTGATGTCCAACCTGAGCCTCCCCTGGCATAGCTTGAGGCCATTTCCTCTTGTGTTGTTGCTGGGAGCAGATCCTGACCTGCTGTGAGATGTTGGAGAATCTAAAGTGGATTCATCCCAGCTGCGGGTACCTTTTCACTGACTTGCTGGTTTTTGCTGCAGCAGGCTCAGAATTACAGATGCAAGGAATCAGAGAATCCCAGACTGGTTTGGGCTGGAAGGGATCTTAAAGCTCATCCATTCCACCCCCTGCCATGACACCTTCCACTATCCCAGGGTGCTCCAAGCCCCGTCCAGCCTGGCCTTGGACACTGCCAGGGATCCAGGGGCAGCCACAGCCTCTGTGGGCAGCCTGTGCCAGGGCCTCAGTACCTCTGGGTAAAGGATTTCTTCCCTGCACGTGGCTGTGCTTGCAGGTGAAGGAGCTGGTTGGGGAGGAGCTGTTTGCCCGCTATGACCGCCTGCTGCTGCAGTCCAGCCTGGACCTGATGGCTGACGTGGTTTATTGCCCCCGGCCCGGCTGCCAGACCCCCGTGATGCAGGAGCCCGGCTGCACCATGGGCATCTGCTCCTGCTGCAACTACGCCTTCTGCACCCTCTGCAAGATGACTTACCATGGGGTGTCCCCCTGCAAGGTCACTGCAGGTGAGTCACCTCCCCCTGGGCTCCACGGTCACCGCCAGGCACAGCTCAGCCGTGGGTGGAAAAGTCCGGAGTTGAGCAGGGGAGCTCCTCACCCTGAGCTTTCTGAAAGGAACGTTCATTTGGAGGAGGGCTGTTGCTGGCAATTAAATATTCCTTTGGTGACACTCCTCAGCTCAGGAGCTGCCTAAACTGCTGATTGTCAAATGCTGAGAGGCTGTAGCAGGGGGAGAATTACTGTATATTTTCACTCTGTATTGTCAGAGTTGATACTGGAATCAGGTGGAGGCTTCTCTCTCTGTCTGGCCTCAAAATCTTGTGACAGAATTTCATTAAATATATAGTCAGAAAAAAATATTTCCATTTTTAGTTTATTTTACATTGTTCTAATTCCATCAACAGATCTCTTTCATAATAAAACTGTAAAACTGCTGAATTTTGGGGCAGAGTGGTTTTAATATTACCATCTTATGTATTTTAATAGTCTTCTTGCTTTTTAATTAATTATGTTAGTTTTCTTTGAGAGTCTTTATGCTGCAATTAGCTGGACTTCTATATCTAATATCTTACCAGAGTTGTCTGGTTTGGTTGGATTTTGCCCCCCCAGAGAAATTAATGGATTTGAGAAATGAGTATTTAGAAGCAGATGAGACAACTAAAAGATTTTTGGAACAACGCTATGGCAAGAGAGTGATTCAGAAAGCCCTGGAGGAGATGGAGAGTAAGGAATGGCTGGAAAAGAACTCCAAGTCTTGTCCTTGCTGTGGGACCCACATCGAGGTGAGTGTGGAGGGAAGGGCTGGGGAATCATGGAACAAAATAACCCCCATGGAGGCAGTTCTGGGTGTGTTGGAGCCTCCAGGTTCACCAGGGAGGGGAAATCTCTAGGAAATACTAAAAGAACTTTCCATTTCTGTCCGTGGGACATGGAAAAGGAGGTGGGGTGATGTTTGTGGATCCCAGGGACTGGAGTACACACAGTGACTGGTGGTCAGGCTCCCACACTAAACAGATCCAGGCTGACTGTGGATCTCTATGAATCCTTTTGTTTTCCAGGTGTTTCAGGCTACTGCTGGTTCACACTAGAGCCAGGAAATAAATCCAGCTTCAGAAAAATACTAATTTCCAGTATTTTTAGTATTCTAACCAATTTCCAGTGCTGGGATCAGTGTGCGGTGGAGCTGGGGGGGATGTGTTCACTGACTGCTGTGGTTCTGAGGGCTGCTGGCAGAGGGGGGCTGATGCCTGCCACAGCAGGGTTCTGTTCTCACCATTTCTTGGTTTTCCCCCCAGAAACTGGACGGCTGTAACAAGATGACCTGCACAGGGTGCATGCAGTACTTCTGCTGGCTCTGCATGGGCTCCCTGTCCCGGGCCAACCCCTACCGGCACTTCAACGACCCCTCCTCCCCCTGCTTCAACAGGTCGGTGCTTCAGGGACCTCCTCCTCTGCTGGAACACCCATTTCCTACTTTTCCTTACAGTCTCTCCCAGATTCTTACCTGAAATTTGTAGCTACAGTTTAAAACACAGTTTCTCCTCTCAAATATTTGCACTAAGAGTAAAAATCGGGCGTGATTCAGGATATGGTTTTGCTTTTTAAGAACTTCGGTTTTAAAATTCTGGAGGAGTCTTCTGAGCCTGTTCCTGATTTTTTTGGTCAGGTCATGACCCCACCCTTCCTGTGCTGCCACAGCCTGCAGGGAAATGTTTCCCTGCCAATGCTCAGGTACTGCTCGAGGGTTTGGGGAAGAGCTGCTTTAAGGAGCTGCACATTTGCCTCGCATTCCCTTGGGGAAGAGCCAAGGGACAGAGGTGCTGCTGTGGGACAGGTGACAGGCAGGTCCCAGGAGGGTGGCAGTGGCAGCCTCTCAGCCTTGTGTGTTCCACAGGGCACCGATGGTGGTTTGTGATCCTGGAAAAACCAGGGGAACTCGCTGCTTTTGTACTGGTGTTGCATTTAGAGTGATACTTTTTTTAACATATTGGACTTTTTTATGCCCTGCTATCACTGATTTTCTGTCTTGCAGATTGTTTCAAGCCATGCACATCGACGATGGGGAGTTCTGGGAAGTGGAAGATGATGATCAGTAGCTTCCTCCAGCAGCAAAAGGTGAACAAACCAGAGACAGATGCTTTTTGTGTCCTTTGTTTGCTTTTCACTTCCATTGTGTGATACAAGAGTGGTAACTGCCCTGCACTGCAGGACACTCACACCTCAGAGCCTGTTGCCAAAACCAAAGGAGACTTTTCCCTATCCTGGGATCAGAAGCATCATGGAATACCTGAACAAACATGTTCGTTAGTAAAGAAGTCAGAAATTGGGAAACCATTGGAAAAATACATACCAAGACGTGCCCCTTTTTTAAAAGCCAACAAAGCTGAAGCCTCAAATCCTGGAAGTATTTGGGGGTTTCCTTTAGGGAGACTGACCCTTGGATCATGAATATTGTGGGGTTTGGGGTGGTTTGAGCTGTAGTGCTCCCTCTGGAGCTGCTTGGACTGGGGGAGTTTTCTGATGCAATACAGAAAATTTCTTTTGTGTTCAGCAACAAAGTTTGTTGCTTTTCTGAATTTCCTGATGTGCACCTCTGAAAAGCAGCTCCTGGCTCTGTCACTGGTACTTTCTAATGACATTAAAGCTGATTATCCCCAACCCTTCTCGCTGGCTGCTGTGCCTGAGCCTTTGCATCCCTGAGAGCTTGGGCAGAAAATGACCAACAGCCATTTCCAGGGATTTCTGTGAGGCTGGTGACTCCCAGTGTTGCTGTTGGATTCCCTCACGTTGCCTGTCCTTGTTTTGGCAGGGATGAGTGCCAAGGCAGTGAGCTGAGGATGTCACCAGTGAGAGGGTTAAAAGTATGAGGAAGAGATGAACTGGAATTCTTCAAGATACTGACAATTACCTTGTGTTCTCAGATGAAGAAGTAATTTGTTTTTTACTAACTCTTCATATATGAAATTTGAGTGTTTATACTTTTGCTTCTGGACTAGATCCTTTATTTCCACTGGTTTTGCACTTCAAGTTATTCCAGAAACCAAATTGTTTCCCCTAAAATCTCAGCAAGTGGTTTTGTGAGTGTGAAGGTGATTACTGGAAGGAACCACTAAGTTTTTACGAGTTTTTCCATTTGCAGAACAGTCTAAAAATTTATTTGGAAACTAAAGCTGCATGTGCTGTGCTCAAAAGCAGAAGAGCGTGGATGGAGAGCCCTGGAGCTGAGACTCCTCAGGAACTCAGGGTGATCCCAGCTCACTCAGTTCTGACTGACAGTTAAATTTATCCTGGAATATGTGGCCAAAACAAGTGGTGCTTCAGCTCTTTCTGCAGAGGAGGAGTCTGCCCTGTTGGAACTGGCAGAGATTAAAAAGATGAAAGGAGGAGCAACTCTCACCTCAGTTTAAGCTCTAGGTCAGTGTGTAGGAAAAATGTACATTGTGTATGGATTGAGTTGTATTTCCTGCACCTTTCACATGCACTAAATTCACTTTAAGATGGTAAGCACAGCTGTGTCCCTGTTTGTCTTCCTTCTGGCACGGATTTGGCAGCACAGGTGTGTCCAGGTGCTCCTGGGAATGGGACAGCCCAGAGCTCCCACCTGGAGCTGGCACGGGATGTGTTCTGCTCACGGGATTTCCATGGATGCAAGTGCCCTCCACCCCAAGGGCCCTGCTTTTCCCTCAGAGAAAAACCTGCCAGCAAACACTGGGTGAGGAAGGGGGGAGCAGCAGGAGCTCTTCCCACCAAGCTACCTCCAGGACAGCTTTGGTACCATGGGCACAGTGAGACCGAGCACCAGATACAGTCAATGTCACCATTTTAAAAAATTAAAGACATTTAGTGTAGGAAGTTACATTACAGATCAACAGTTTACAAAATTTCTGTATGAAGAAAATAAATGTTGCCCAGTTTTCTTGCCCCTCATATCCTCATTGGATAGAAATCCCAGGAATTGTATTTCAGAATTGGTGGGGTCTTGGCTGTTGTCCATCTGTGTGGGGTGTCTGCAATTAAACAGAGGCTGAAGCCAGTAGGAACTGAGTGTTTCCTTTGGGGCTGGTTTGGCATTTCCTCAGAGAAATGGAAGATTCTGGAGTGGGGAGAGCACCAGGCATAGCAAGTCATACCTGGGCCTGACCATGAACAAGGGCTTTGTGTGTGACAACAGTGACGTCCTCAGGTGCCTGAGCTGCACCCTGGACCCCGTGTGGGGGATGCTGCTGGAGCCTCTGCTGCTGAGGGGTCTCAAGTCCAACATGTGGCTCAAAGCAGGGCTCAGCCTGGGCTTTATCCAGTCAGGTCTTGGCAACCTCCTAAGGACAGAGCCTGCACAGCCCTGGGGATCCTGTCCCACTGCTTGGCTGTTCCCACAGTGGGGTTTTATCCTCTCCAGTGTGAGCATCGTGTCTCCACTCAGGCCCCACTGTCCCTTCTCATTTTCCTCCCAGTTCCATCTTCTCGCTGACCTCTTGTTGCTGTGGGTGCTGCTCTGAGCTTTCCATTCTCCAGCTGGACAATCCTATTTTCCAGGATTCTGATGTGTTTCATGGAGGAGGAATAACACGAGGTACTTGTCCTAATTGCAAGGAATACACCCCCCAGTGATCACCCACTTGTTTCTGCAACATTGTGCTTCCATTTATCCTCACATTTCAGTTCTGCAGCCTTCAGTCCATGATTACAGTCAGCTCACAGATCAAACAACTCATTCTTCATTTCCTCCAGAGAATGAGTTGGTGGCAGAAGTTTGTGGAACACGGAACACTGGATCCCATCCTCCTTTGGTTAATTAAGGCAGGTGTTTGGCATCTGTCTCTTTAATGGAGAGAAGGAACCATATGATCATTCTGCTAATTTAAGAACAAATATGAGATCAGTTTCTGCAGCAATTCCCTCTTCTCCCAGCTGTTTTCAGCAGCTGGTTCAGCACTGCCTCAGCACATTAATCACTGTATGGCTTCTTGGACTGGCTCCTCTCTGCTCCCATCTCCTTCATGCTGTACAAGGGCTCCACGAGCTTGTTGTGAACCAGCATTAAGCCTGATGGAGAGAGTCAAAAGACAATTTAAGTAGACATAATAAAGGAAAATTCTTACTCATTGGATGCTAATGGAATTAGATGTTACTGGTGTCCTTGTGCCTTTGCTCCCACCCCAAGCATTAAGCATTTACCTTCACACTTGTACTACTGTGGTGTATTTAAGGAACAAACTCCTTTGGGAGTTGATTATACAGCAACATCTCCGCAAAGCATGGCTCATGGCTCCTAAAAATGTAACAAAGCAGCTGCCTGGCCTGGTCAAACATTCACCTTTGAAGTATTTCACTGTTTTGACTCTGAGCTCCAGCGTGGCGTCCTCGTCGCACACGAACACGGTGTTGGGGTGCTGCTGGAAGGCCGACACCGTCCACATGTGGTTGACACCGTCCTCGATGGCTTTGTACAAAGCAAAGGCTTTGTGGGCTCCCGTGATCAGGATCAACACCTGCACCCCCAGACACAGAGAGGGGCAGTCAGGGCCTGGCACGGAGTCAGGGAGAGCCCAAGCACACGCTGCCTGTCTGAGAATGGGGACACCCCTGTCACCCTCCCCACAGCCACCTTTGTGTGCTGCTGCTCTGGCTGCTTCAGCTCTCCATGAAATCACAGCCTGGTGGGTCACTGGAATGATCCTTTGGGCACCTCTACACTGAGATTTAACAAGTGTAGACCAAGGAATAGACTCCAGTAAAAGTGCTCCCACACAGTTTTCATGACTTGCTGGTATGACATCAACTCAACCTGATTCCTGCAGTAACTCTCCAGGTGAGATTCCTAACCAAAGACACCCTCCCAAACCTTCCTGGCTCCCTGCAGGGAACACCTGCTGCAGGTTTACACAAACACAAGTGCCAGCAGAGACGGAGCAAGAGCCTTTCCATGGTGTTGGAGGATGCAAGAGGACAGGAGGATCAGGCATTCTGTGGCAGGAATACCCTACACCAGAGGACACGTGGCTGCTCCATAAAAGGATAACCTTTGGCTGCTCCAGAGGGACTGCAGGAAGCCACTGCTTTTTTCCTCACCTCTCTGGCATCCATGACAGTGCCTACTCCGACCGTCAAAGCCATGGTGGGCACTTTGGAGAGGTCACCATCAAAGAACCTGGCATTGGCCAGTATGGTGTCCATGGCCAAGGTCTTCACTCGTGTCCTGGACACCAAACTGGATCCTGGCTCGTTGAAGGCGATGTGACCATCAGGGCCGATACCTGGGAAGGGACAGTGTGAGCAGAGGGTCAGCTGAGGGAGCAGAGCCAGCAGCTCTCCCAGGAGAAGGACAAGCAGTGCTCCTGGGAACACAGAGCTGAGAAAAACCCCTGCAATTCCTCTGCTCCAGCTCAGGTTTGTGTCTGGTGGCAACGACAGCAAGAGCCCCCCCAGAAGGCACCAGACAATTCCCTGATTGTGCTGGGACAACAATAAAGCAAAGTAGGTGGCAGAACCTTATGGCAAACTGATGGGAAGAGCTTGTGTGGGAAAAGCTACTCCCAGCAGTTTCCTGTCAGCACTGACAACTGATAACACTTCGTATTTGTACAGTTCTAGCCCTTCCCACTTCTCCTGATAACATTTCCTGAACAATTCACTGACTACACTGAAAGACCTAAAGCTGGGAGTGGTATGCCGGGAGACAAGGCTGCCAGGACACAGTGCCCAGGGCCATGGACTGCAGGGTGGCTTTCTCTGCAAATCCACTGAAAATGAACAATCCTGACAATAAATGAGAGCCGGGGAGGACAGGCACAGCTTTGGGACAAAGTTTAGAGGCTGCTGCTCTCCGGTTCTCACCTCCAACAAAGAGCTCAATGCCTCCTGTTGCTTTGATTTTCTCCTCAAATGCATCACACTCTGCCTGGAGATCAGGGGCATTTCCATCCAAGATGTGGACGTTTTCTGGTGAGATGTCAATGTGCTTGAAGAAGTTATTCCACATGAAGGAATGGTAACTTTCTGGGTGATCCCTCGGGAGACCTGGTAACAGAACACGCCGACTGAGGCCAACTGGAACAATATCACCTGTAACATAAAGCACTTCCATACCCTTGCAGTGGCTTTGGTGACAGAGCACTGCTCTCTCTTTCCTTTGTCATGCCCTCAGCTTCCAGAGTTGTTTTTATTTCCCTAAACACCAGAATTAAAATCAGCTCCAGACATGTGCCCATATTAACGTACGACAGATGTTCGAAAAGCAGGTGTGTGCTGTCTCATCTGTCAGCAACTTTTCAGCCTTCCTCCCAGTATATATTAGTGTGAATGATTAAAAAACTGTGTAGAAGCCTGGGAAATAATAATTATTATACAATTATTGCATATTTTCCCCCATTGAATGCTAGAAAACCACACTGGATTGCTTATTCCCTAATGCTGCTTGATTGGGATTATTCACAGAAAAAAACCCTCTTGACCAGGTAAAATTAGCATTAGCAAATATTTAGCCTGTAGGTTTTTCACCTTTGGATCTTTCTTTCTTCTGTAGAGACTGTTTCACCATGGCTTCAGAAAGGAAACAGTCCCCTGCTATCTCAGCAGGAGATACCAGAGGGCACTCAGGGAACACACTGGACCTTGTAAGGGACCTTTACAATGCCAGAGCAAAGGTGGAAGTGAATGCTGCACACTGAGCCTGCAGTGATAAGCTGCTCCTTACCTGGTCAGTACCTGAGTGCAGCTAAAACACAGCAGTGTCTGTAACAGTGTGTGCAATACCGGGCAACACCCAGTATCCAGTTTTGTCCATACGTTTTCAAACCTGCGCAAGAATTTCACATTTCTTCCATAAGTTTTCAAACTGTCCCCATCATTTCCTTTGCTAATTCCCTGGAGGTGTTTAAGGAAAGACTGGACACGGCACTCAGTGCCACGGTTTAGCTGACACGGTGGTGTGCGGTCACAGGTTGGACTCGATGATCTCAGAGGTCTTTTCCATCCCAACCGATGCTGTGACTTTGTGAAATGCTGTCCATCTTACCTGGACAGGTGGATTTCGGGCACCGCCAGGCTCTGCCGGGGGTAGGGGCCCAGCAGCTCCCGGGCAGGGACAAAAGGCGACAGGACAGGCGGCTGCGGTACTCACCCACGTACTCGTCCATGTTGAAGGTCTTCACGTACTTGAAGGAGAGGTCCCCATTGCGGTAATACTCCACCAGTTTGCTGTAGCAGCCCAGGGGGGTGCTGCCTGCGGGGAGCGGCCGCCTCAGCCGGGGCAGGGCCCGCGCTCGGCCCCGGCCCCGCGCCCGCCCCCCGGCACCCACCTGTGGGCAGCCCCAGCGTGAAGAAGCGCCCGGGGCCGGGCCCGAACTGCACGATGCGGTTGCGGATGTACTTGGCCGCCCACTCGCTGGCCTGAGAGTAATTCTCCAGGATGATGAGCTTCATGGTGGGGCCGCCCGGGATCGCTGCTGCCTCCCGGGATCGCCTTCGCCGGAGATCGCCGCTTCCTCCCGGATCGCCTCTGCTCGGGATCGCCGCCTCCTCCGGGGATCACCTCTGTCCGAAATGTGCGCTTCCTCCCTGCTCGCCCTGCCCGGGATCACTTCCGCGGGCCGGGAAGCGCCGCCCGGGCCGCCCCCGTGGGTGGGCGGAGAGCGCCGGGCCCGGCCCCGCGGGCGGGACCACGGCAGGGCCGGGGTTCGGGGTTGGAATTCAGCAGAACGGCGGGACCACGGCAGGGCCGGGGCTCGGGGTTGGAATTCAGCAGAACGGCGGGACCACGGCAGGGCCGGGGCTCGGGGTTGGAATTCAGCAGAAGGGCGGAATCCACCCGCGGTGATGCGCTGCGGCTGCCGAGCGGCTGCTCGGCTGAATCAGTCACCACACTGCAAGTGCGCCTGTTGTCCAGGCAAAGCTGTGGGAAGCAGTGTTTCCTCCAAATACATTAAAAAAGCCATAAATACCTCGATGTGGTTCTGCTGGAGTGCCACCGTCACAACAGGGATCCACCCGACTCCGTCTTTCAGCTTTTCAGCCCTAAAGCGAAGCTCCCAGTCTTGTCCCACCAGAACGAGCTGCTCTCACACTTGAACTGTTCTGTAGGGACCCACTTTGGGGCATGTCGGGGTCGTTTTGGGGGACGGAGAGACCATGATCTCTGTCTGTCCTTGCTGCTCCTGGCACAGTGACATCCCCCAAACACCTTCCTGCTGTTGCTGCAGCTGCCATAAAGCTCTCATGGAAACGTGCCCGACCTCTCCTTGCACAGGCTTGGCTCACTGTTGGGATGCAAAGCTCTTACTTCAAAGTTAGACCGATTTTCAATTTTATCAGAAGGAAGAATGAGCTACAAATTGCTTTGCTGGGATCCAGCCCATGCGGTTCCGTCTCATTTTAATAATTTAAATGACCTGTCTGGAAGCAGTGCTCCCGGTATTGTCTCATCCCAGAGAGCCCTTGGTTTGCGTTGGGACGGGGAATGATGGGTGCGGCGGGCTGTAGCCGGACGGCTGTGGGCAGACACGGGAAGAGTTTTAGGCCACAGAGACTAAATAAATTCCATGGCCATGTGTCTCCACGAGCAGTGTCAGCCCACTCTCTCGGTGGCTGATGTTGGGTGAGGAGCTGACAGCAGTGGCATTCCCGGCTCTCCCGCAGGGCAGGGCAGCCTGGGCTCTGGCTCTGTGGGACACAGCTCTTGTTCCATCGGGGCCATTTCGGTGTGACAGACCCATGGGTTCCACGGGCACGGGCAGCAATCACGGCATCGGAGGGCTCAGAGACACAGGACCGAGGTGCTGGGCTAACCGGGGGCTGTGCCCCGCTGGGATGGAGGGGATGGGGACCTGGCTGAGGTCTGGACCCTTCCCATCCTGGGGCTGCTTCAGTCCTTTCTCCAGGTGCTGCCGGCACAAAGGGCACCTGGTGAGCACACACCTGACCTGCACACACCCCTGGGAGTTCCCACATCACCCCTAGTGCGGCACAACTGCAGCTTCTGGTGTGCAAAGCCAAAACTGCCGCAGGGCTCGGCAGGGAGAGAGCACCGGCACCGGCACTCTGCAAAGAACCCTCATCGGATCGCTCGGCGTTACCATGGAAACGCGGCCAGGGCTCGGAGATTTCGGAAAAGCAAATACTGGAGGCACAGCCCGCATAGGAATTGATTGCAGGAGACACCATGGACTTCCCTCGGCGGTGAGCTCTAGGGCAACAACCGGGGTGATTAAGGGTTGTGGGCTTTGTCTGCCCTCAGAGCGGCCTGTGGACAGTGTCGGCCCATCCCCTGCCTCCCACCTGCCCTGCCCTGGGTCCCCGGGGAGGTGTGGAGAGCTGCTGCCTTTGACATCGGCCTTGCAGCCCCCCAGCTGCTCACACAGTCCCGGTGTGGGGATGGGTTCGGTGAAATCCAAGTGTTGGAGGGCTCTGCACAGGGTCTGCCTCTGGCTTTCATCTCCCCTGCGAGTGGCTTGGGCAGCTGCAGGGCACAAAGATGCAGGAGGAGCTGGCAGCTCCCTGTAAAAGCAAAACATGATTTGGTGAGAGCAAAAACTGCAGCAGAGCCAGGCAGGTGCCCCCGCGCTGCCCACACCCAGCACATCCCGCGGATCCACACGCTCCATCCACCCCTCCGAGCTGCTCCGGGGCTGGGTTATGTGTGTGACTCGCATGCAGGGTATTTTTAGGTATGATAATTTCTGCCCGTTATTGTTCCTGCATTTACAGCGAGCTGTTCCCATGCTGAAGAACTTCCTGGTGTCTGAACAGGCTCATTTTCCTTCCTTGCAAAAGCAGCAGATGGAAGGAAACAAACACTTCTCTGCAGGAGAAGTTGAAGTTTAATGGGGGAGCTCTAACAAGCACAGCGTTTTCTTTTGCCCCATCTTGAAGGGATCAGAGTCAGCAGTGCTCAAAGACCAGGGCTTTTGCTATTGGGAACTGCTTGGGAGCACTAGGATTCTTCTCCCGAAAAAGCAACAATTAAAAAACTGTCTCCATGAAGAACCCCCTATCCAAATCCTGTAATTAAAGAGTCTTTTTAATATCCATCATCAGTCACCTCTTCATGCTCCAGCATGTTCCATTTACCTTCTGACCCCAATTTATAAGAAAAGGAGAAATAATAGATCTGGAGGGGAGCTGCTCTTTCCTGCAAGCCCCACTCACATCTTAGCTCTCCCAGCAGCACCCAAATCGCAGTTAGGATTTTTTTGGGGTCACAACAAGCCGACGTGTAGGGTAGTGCATGAACAGGCAGCTCTGGAGAGCACCCATGCCAGTCCCTTCCCGTTTTTCAGGCGAGGTTCCCACGGCAAAGCTGTCAGGACTTCACTCCTCACCAGGTTCAAAACTGCCAGCCTAAGCAGTAAGGGATTTAATCTGGATAGCAAGGTTAAATTAACCGTTGGTTAATTGTGATTTCTCCAGTAGGCTGAAGAAATAACAGAGCAACAAAGGACATTGGTGAAATCAGAGTTGGGGCCCCCAAAGCCAGGCTGGGCCGAGCTGGCTGTGCTAAGTGGAGGCAATTTGCAGCTCAGCTCTGCCCTGCCCTGGGCACCATCCAGCACAACTCACTGCATCACTCCTTCTCTGCCCCTCGGTTCTGCTGCTGGGTTTCAGGGGAAGAGAAGTCCCGTTGGGAAAATCTCCCAACTCAATGCTACTGTTGTTTTCATTCCTCCTCCTCACAACACTCGTGGCTTATTGGGGCGTAGTTTTCCACCCCAGTGAACGAGGCGCTGCTTCCACCCCGCTCTGCGCGGGCTGTGGGACGTGTGGCTGTGCTCGCTGGGGCTCTCCTCGTTCCAGCAGACCCGACGTGACCGAGTGGCTTTTGTTGTTGCAACAAACACAGAAATTGCAGCTGCCTGTGTGTCCAAAGCTGCATACAGAGCTGCAGAACCTGCTGCTTCTGAGGCAGTGGGGCAGCTGCCTTGGGCAGGGGCTGTCACAGAGTCACGGGATGGTTTGGCTTGGAAGGCACCTTAAGATCATCCAGTCCTATCCCCTGCCATGACCAGGGACACCTTCCACCATCCCAGGTGGCTCCAAGCCCTGTCCAACCTGGCCTTGGACACTTCCATGGATGGGCCAGCCACAGTTTGGCTTTTTTGGGCAAAAAGCTCAAAGATGGTTCAAATACAAGATGGGCACAAGCACAAAAAGTCTTCGTGGCCAAGTGATGTTTTGGGGAGGAGCATCTGTTAGACAGCACTTATTAATCCTTAACAAATCTCTCCAGCTTAATTATACAACTCTTAATGCAGGATGTTATTCCTCAGTGGGAAATGACATCTATGTATATTCAAACCCTGTGAATCCAGTTCTTGCACATGGAGTGTCTCTGCCTCCAGGGACACAGGAGGACTTCCAAGTTGATGACAACAAAGTTTTTGTTATGTGAACATTTTGATTTTGGTTTTGGTTTTTTTTTTAATTGGGTAATTTAGCACTAAAAGGTTAGAAGAAAGATCTAGTTTTAATGTCCTGCTCAGTTCTTACTAGTTTAGCTTACACACCCTGCTTTTGAGTTTTATTATATAGCTTTTAGTGTTCAATATTTATTACAAAGTGCAGATTAGAAGTGTTCCTTTATTGCTCAGTTGTACACAATAATTAGAACACATGTACAGCTCCAAGATTTCAGAGGACTCACTCCACTGCACTTCTGTCATACTTCCAATTGCTTTCAAATACTTTCACAGCACATCCCGTACGGAAGTCACTAAAATCAATGACTTCAAGCTTCAAGTATCTCTTGGGAGAAAAGACATTTTGTACTGGAGAAAAAGTCAAAAAACAGAGAGGCATGAAGTGATTTGCCTCAAACCACTTGGGAAATGAAAGCAGAACCAGTCATGTGCTGTAACCACAGCATCATCTTTTTACTGAGCTTCCCCACCTAAGAAAATAAAATAAATACAGGGAGAGCAGCTGGAAGAAATTGCCATTACCCCTCCGGAATCAGTCATGCTCAGACTAGATGGACTAATTAGGCCGTGATTTGCCTCCACTGGCCCCAAAATGGCTTTGAAAGAAATGGTTTCACCATTTCTCCAGGATAATACATTCCAGCATCTTCTCTGAGGACGTGCACAGGTTGCATCTTATTTTAGTCTCTGTGTTGTCCAAGTCAATCACTGTGCAGCTAATTAGCACTGCTGCTACAGCCTTACTTAGGGATGTAATCCCACCTCAACAGTGAGTAAATCCATGCATGTCATCAGGACAGCTCCTCACTGCAGGGAAGTTCTCAGTGCAAATTGTGAATCTTGTGGAAAGGTGAAACCAGAGTCTGTCAGTGCCTGCAGCTCTTGTTCCAGCTCCTTCAAAGGCACCTGTGTTGCAAGAGCCCCGCCTTGTCCTTGTGTCTCCAGCATCTCTCAGGAGTCACTCTTTGAGGTTATTCATGGCTAAAATCCTTCCCGATTCCTGCCTCTCCTTCAGCATGAGAACTGGGATGTTCATTCATCTCACTAAGACATCGATGAACTCCCTACCCCTCAAAGGCAAAATACAGGAAGAAAAGAATCCAGGCTGATTATGGTACGGAATAATGAGCATTGAGGCCTGTATTTATGACTGAGTGTGCAGTTCAAAACCATGTCCTCGGGCTTCAACGCTTGCAACTCTCTGAATTTGCAGTTTGGAATCCCAGCAGGGCTGATTCAGCCTTCCTCATCCTAAAGCTGATATATTTAAATCTCATCCACCTTAGGGATTGATGTGGGTAATTTTGTGCAAGCCTGACTAGAGCCGAACCGCGCATGTAGAAAACAAATGTTACACAAGCTGAGAAGTCTTTTGGCCATTGTAACACTGAAGAACTCAGAATAAACCAACTTCTCTCGCTGCGTGGTTTCCTACACGTGCTCCTTTTGAAAGGAAGGAGCTCAACACCATCTGCTCCCTGTGGATATGGAAGAGCTGACGGCGCTGTCGGAGGAGTTGGCCAATAGCTCGTGTTTGGTGCAGCAGTCACTGGCCTGTTCCCTGCCCGCGTGGTGGGACAGGGATGGGTGGGGTCGTGTGTGACCCAGGCTTGGTCAGCGTGGCTCACACGGGGCTGGTTTCTCAGTGCTGGCCCTGGTGTGTCCCTGCTGAGGCAGCATTGTTTGTCATCATGGCTTTACATCAATTTCCTGACTCCCTGGGTTTTCACTAACACATCCTATGGCAGCTTCCACTCTGAAAATGATACTTGAGCTCCACAATGTACATTATATGTAGTGCATGGAGCTTGAGGGGTCACTGCTGCAGCTCCGGCAGTGCTCTCGGCATTCTCACAGCCAGCGGCACACTGGGTCTCCCCGTAGAGCTGGGCTGGCTCCGGGCTGGTTCTGGTCATCCTCCTGCCCCAGTGGAGCTGCTCTGGTTGGAAACCAGCCTAGCAGGGAAGGACCTGGGGGTGCTGATTGAGAGTAGCTGAACATGAGGCAGTGTGTGCCCGGGAGGGCAAGAAGGCAATGGCACCTGGCCTGTATCTAACAGCGTGTCCAACAGGAGCAGGGCAGCGCCCGTCCCCTGTGCTGGCACTGGTGAAGCACCTCCAGTGCTGTGTCCAGTTCTGGGCCCCTCATGGTGAGAGAGACATTGAGCGGCTGGACCGTGTCCAGGGAAGGGAACGGAGCTGGGGAAGGGTCTGGAGCACCAGGAGCGGCTGAGGGAGCTGGGAAAGGGGCTCAGCCTGGAGAAAAGGAGGCTCAGGGGGGACCTTGTGGCTCTGCACAACTCCCTGACAGGAGGGGGCAGCCGGGGGGGTCGGGCTCTGCTGCCAGGGAACAGGGACAGGAGGAGAGGGAACGGCCTCAGGCTGGGCCAGGGGACGCTCAGGTTGGACAGCAGCAGGAATTTCTCCATGGAAAGGGTAGTCAGGTTTTGTCAGGGGCTGCCCGTGGAGGTTTGGAGTGCCCATCCCTGGAGGTGCCCAGGGAAGGGCTGGACGCGGCACTCTGCTCTGGGCTGGGGACAAGGTGGGCATCGCGCACAGCCTGGACTCGGTGGTGTTGGACGTCTCTCCAACCCTCGGCAGTTCCGCGGTTCCGTGCCCCCTCCAGGAACGCTGCCCGCGGCCCGGGGCGGCTCCGGCGGCGGGCGGGGCGGGAGGCGGCGCGGCCGAGCGTGACGGGGAGGGCGGGAGCGAGCGGAGCCNCGCGGAGCCGCTCCCCGCCGGCTCGAGGCCGGGTGTGCCCGGGGCCGGTGTTTGCCCAGTCCCGGGGCTGGTGTTTGCTCTGTACTGGGGCCGGGTGTTTGCCCAGTCCCGGGGCCGGGTGTGTCCGGGGCTGGCGTTTGCCCAGTCCCGGGGCGACCTTGGCGCAGGGCGCTGACCCCGCCGGTCATTTCCCCCCCACGGCCAGCGACCCCCCCCGGGGAACGGTCTCGTTCCGCATCGTCCCGAGGTCGCCGTTAGTTTTATTCCATCTTTTACGTGTGGACTCCTCTGAAACCCCCCTAGGCCGGGGGCTGGCCTTAAAGAGCTCCCTCGGGAATTCGGGTCGTTCTTCTCTTCCAGCCTCCCGTTTGTCTGCAGTACCGGCCCCTCGGCAGGGCCGGGTGTCGGCTGGGCCCCGCCGTGTGACCCAGTTCTGGCAGGCACCTTTCTGACATCAGACACGGAGAATTCTTTACTTAAAGTAATGGAGAAATCCCTCAAAACAGCAGACAGCTCGCTCCTGCTGAACCGAGGTTCTCCCTAGAAATCGCTGTGTTGTGACTTTTCCTGGGTAGCATTCCCAGCGTGGGTAGGCTCGTGCTCGGCAGAGTTCGAGATACACCCTCCCATGGGATGGAATACTTGTCTCATCTGACAGCTGCAGGTCTCCGTGTTTTTACATACTGGAAATGTGGAAGTTAAGTAAGACTTAGGCTTTTTTTTTTTTTTTT
>VXAD01008104.1:487642-560142 GCA_013399195.1 Dicrurus megarhynchus
TTTTTTTCCCAGTGCAAAACAGATGTGCTCACTTACAGTGACAAATCTCTTTGTGTTGTTCTGGGAACTGCTAGGGACAGATAACCAGGTCTCTGCACTAATCGCCTTTTCTGGCAGAGTCCTGCTGGTGGTGTTGACCCCAACAAGTGTCTCCACAAATGCCTTTTCCCAAGGGATCTGCAGCGTGTCCCGTCGCCCAGAGCCATGGGGATGGGTGCCAGAATCGCTGAAGGACCTCATTGCCGTGGGGTTACCTGGCTGATGCACACACTCCGGTTACCTGGCTGATGCACACACTCCTGGTTTCCTCAGAGAGGGGTGTGTAAAGCTGCTGTTTGCCAGCTCAGTGTTGTGTCTGCTCACACCTCGGGCAGAGCCAGGGCAGACTCATCTGCAGAGCCCTGTGGAGATTAGGGAGCCAGCCTGTGCCAGAGGATTTGCTCTGCTAAAGACAAGCACATAATGGAAGCTTGTGGAGCCACTGGTGTAACTGGAGTGAGAGGCGGATTCTCACATGTAAATGTATTTACTTTTGTGCAGCTGTTCAGAAATTGCTTCTCTTTCCTCACCCTCTGCCAGAACCCAGGTATTTCTGTTGTGAAGTGTGTTGTCACTGAACTGGCTCCTAATGCTTGTGTTGTTTCAAAAACCCTGCAAGCTGTGGAGATGCAGTTGGGATTTAGATAAAGAGAGGATGAGAGAGTGGGAGAGTCCCTGTAGCATTGAATATGACAATTTTTTCCCCATATTTTGAAACTTATTGTATGTGTGAATGTACAATAATGAATGTACAATAATGAATGTACAATAATGAATGTACCATGTGCCAAGGAAGAGAGACTGATAGCGAAGTGATAACTGCAGGGGCTAGAGGTGAGTACAGGACCCAATCAGTGGAGGTAGCCTGGAGAAATTCACAATAAGCTCATTTAATCCTTTAAATTGTTGGATGCAGTGGAGGAATTTTTAAAGCTTGATTTTTTTGGGGTGATGGGGTAGTGCATTAATGGAGTTGGTTGTGTAGGTAGGTGTTCCTGTACTGGTAAATGTGATTGACTGTCCAGGCATGCCAGGGATGTGTAACCCTCACTTTGGGAAGGGCTCCTGATGTATCCATGTTTATGTGGGAGCAGCACTGCTGACGTGTGGGCACCTGTACAATATTTATAGGATTCCTCGAGTGCCTGTATTTTCAGGAAAAAAAGGTGAGTTAATGACCATGACCTGAGCACAACAGAACTGGATACCGGAGTTTGAAACCCGTGTGTTTCCTCTCCCAGCCCTTCCTCAGCCCTGCGGGTGGGATGTGGGAATGTGAGAATGTGGGCTGTGCTCCCTCAGCAGCCTCTTTCTTCCCTGCAAACTCCCAGCCTGTGTCCGTTCACCAACGTGGGCAGTGTGCAAGGGGCGTGCACTGATTTATTTTCCAAAGCCAACTTCCTAGCCCATGGCTTTGTTCAGGCGTTAGATAATCTGATAAAAAACAGCCTGCAGTGATGCCTTTGGGCGACGTGAGTTTGAGCTCACATACTGAGGAAGTGCAGCTCCATTTAGTAAAATAAAACTAAAACTCTGGAGAAGGGGTTTCAGCTTTCCCAGTCTCTTCCATGGGGAGCAGGGCTGGGACAGGGTCAGACTGCTGGATTTGGATCCTCCTCTGCAGGCCAGGTGCTGGGGCTGTGCTTGTGGGGGTGGGAATGGAGAGGTTTGGGAAGAAGGAGAGCTGCAGCCCACCCTGGTACTGTTTATCCAGGCAATGTCCCCAAAAGGGACACTGTTGTCATTTCAGTCTGCCTTTGGGAAAGTTATTCAGGGATGTTGTTGGGATTAGGGGGCTTAAAGCCTTTCCAGCATAACCCTGGATTGAGAGTTCAGTTGGCAGAACCGTATTTCATCCTTGGAATAGACATTACCCTTCATTCCGGAAAAAATAGCCCAGCTTTAACAGGTTTATTTACACTCTGTGTTTTCCAGGCATGCTTTGCACTTGGAGCATTCGAAAATATATGTGAGGTGTATGAGTAATGTAAACCCACCTAGGAAATGGTGGGAGTGTTAAATAATGAAGACATGCTCCTTTTTAAGTGCTATTTCTTCCTGTTCCACTTGTTGAAGGTTTAAATGGATCATGAATCATTCCATAAAGGGAGGTGTTGATGGGAAAAATAAGGAAGAAAGATTTTTCAGTTTGTTTGTTTTTCGTTCTGTGAAAACTGTAAAAGAAATACATTGCTGGAGATAGAATGGGAATAGAGTTTAAATCCATGAAGGACCTCAATGCTTCTTTAATATCTAGGGAGGCTGGAGTGGAACAGGGAGGCAGGTTATCAGTTGCTGCCTTGTGTGTACCTTAAGCTTGTATTTAATTTTTCAGCTGAAATGGGCACACAGCTTGAAACTAAAAAATGAGAACATCCCAAATCTTTTCATGTCAGCAGTTAGAATCAGAAATGTCAGTGACTGTTTCCTTAGTGAGGTCCTTGCAGTGTGCAAGATGTGCTGACTAAAGATAAGAATGGTAAGAAAAGTTGCAGGGTAGGTTGTTTGCATATTTATTTATATATTTTATTTATAAGTAGAATAGGAGATGCCACTGACATAAACCCAGTGAAGATTAGACAAATTGCAGAGTAAAATTGTTTGTGCAGCCTCTACTCTGAGGTTGTGCTGAAGCTGCCCTGTGTCCAGCCTGGGCTGTGCTCAGGTGACTAAAATCTGGTTATTTTCCTCTGAAACACCCACCTCTGTAGGCACCAGTACCTGTCAGGTGAGTTTGCAAGGGTTTAGTGATTCTGTGTGAAAAAGTAATTACAGAATTTAAATACGTTCTGTCCCTAAAACTCAAAGGATGTGGGAAAGGCAGGGAAACAGCAGCAGGCCAGTGTCATCTCACAGCTTGTGTAGAAGGAGAAAATAGCTTTGCATGCAAACTTTTAAAGACAGTATTATCTCAGGCATTAGGATAGTGTTGCACTCTGAGCTGGGCTTTTTTGGTAACTTTTCTCTTATCACTAAAATTCAGTGGGGCTCAGTAACCCCTGAACAATCCCTGAGGGCTTTGGGTTAAGTGCTCCCAGGAGATGAGGAACGTTTTTTTGTGGGTTTGGCATCATGACTTAGAAGTAACCGTACAGAAAGCAAGGAGCAAAAGTTCTGTGTGTGTGTGAATTCTGATCCTTTGTCATTGGGACAAGAAAAAAATTACTGAGAAAAATTCAGTAATAAGGGATATCCAATCATTCTGTCCCTGCCTGTTGTGAAAAATCCACATTTGATATATGGTGGCACAATGGGATTTTTTTCCATTGAAGATAAACTTAACCTTCTTCATATGACAATTCAAAAAATGTGATATTTAAAAATGTTTAGAATTCTTTCTGTGATGCCCTATTGTCCAGAAAAACATTAATCTGATTCTAAATATTATGAGAAGGCCTTATGCTTTAAGTGTGGGAAATTTAATTACAGCTATCCAAGATTAAAATCTACTTTTTCCATATTAAGACCTTGATCTCTCAAGTCTAAGGCCAGTGTGTGGGCAAAGGTTTGTGCTGGCCCAGGTGCCTGTTTCCAGTCTGTCCAGACCAGTCTTCCTCCCTGTTTGAACAGAAATGAGGGAATTAGACCAGTTTGTTTCCCAGGATTGAGGAGCATTTCTGTGTTGTCAGGCCCTTGGCTGCAGTGAGTCAGAGAACAACACCCTCATGAGCAGAGGTTGTGTTTTATGGACATAAAATAGGATTTGATTTGTGTTTTTGCCTTGGTGGCTCACGGGGTCGTTGCCATCGTTCCCTCAGCTGGATGCTGCTGCTGGCTCCTGCTCCGTGTGCGCTCACTGGGTGCCAGGGAGCTGCTCCAGCTGGGGAAAAACAGGTGGGCTTTGGGAGTGGAGGCACAGTTTTCAGCCCTTTGTTAAAAGGGAGGAGTATCTCAGAATCTCAGAGTCACTCCGTTTGGAAAAGCCCTCCCAGCCCATCGAGTCCAAGCTGTGCCCCAGCCCAGAGCACTGAGTGCCACCTCCATCCTTCCCTGGGCACCTCCAGGGATGGGCACTCCAAACCTCCCTGGGCAGCCCCTGCCAGTGCCTGAGCACCCTTTCCATGAGGAAATTCTCGGGTAGGCACTGCAGGGAGGGCTCTGCTCAGGGCTGATTCCCCAGCACGAGGCTCGGGCAGGAGCATCAGCATCTCCCCGGGGAGGGCTGCCTTGGCACAGGTGCCAGATGTGTCACCTGAGAGGCTCTCAGCACACCCGTGCCAGCTGCAGGAGCTGGGGCAGGCGCTCAGGGCTGGCACTGCTCTGGGGAAATGGGCTGGAAGAGCCTGCGGGAGAAAACAGTTATTTGCTCATCAGGGAGAGGGCTGAAGGGTGTGGGTTGGCTTGTCTGGTAGCTTATCATTATTCCTGCTGATTAATAAGGTGATATTAAGTTACAGGAATTAGCAACAACGTTGGGCAAAAGTCG
Source organism: Dicrurus megarhynchus (assembly GCA_013399195.1). Classification (NCBI taxonomy): domain Eukaryota; kingdom Metazoa; phylum Chordata; class Aves; order Passeriformes; family Dicruridae; genus Dicrurus; species Dicrurus megarhynchus. The sequence goes on from VXAD01008104.1 coordinate 492,108, forward strand.
GGATTTTAAATCGGGGTGTGTTTGATTAAGCAAAGTGTAAGTCAGTAAAAATAATTCTCCTTTTCAGAGTTGGCAGTGATTTTAATTTACTTCCAAAAGGCTGAAGATATGGAGTGATATATGATCTATTGCTAAGGCCAAGCTTGTAGTAATGCTGGTTTAGTGTAGTGATGCTGCTTTAGCGTAAAGAATATTTACATGCAGCCTCAGAGCTTGACAAAGGGGAGTTAAAAAATAAAGATTCAAAACTATGTTAGCAGCCCATATGCCAGTTTAGGAAATTTGGAAGAATTAACCAATGTATTTATTGGAAATGCTTTCTTCAAAGTTTACATAGAAATATTTCCAAACAGCTTGTAAGATTTCAACTTTCATGCTGCTGTGCTGTGTATTTACATGGGACAGGTCTCAGTCAGGGCAAGTGGCAACCAGATGTGATGTCCTGCTCAGTGCCAGGCTTCTCATGCTGGTTTGGTTTTTTTTTTTTTTTAATAAATATCCCTGGGTGGGATAGTTATCAGTCAACTTTCTGTTGGTTTAGCAGTCTGGTGAAAAAACCCCAGCCAAGCTGTTGTTTTAATAACTGTATGCATGGCTGTAAAGATGTCTTATTTTTTAATGCCACGACTGCCAGAACCTTGCCTGAAAAGCTAAAGTGCATCAGTGAATCTAGGAAAGAATTACCCCACAGCCTCAGCAGAACAGACTGAAGTCAGACACTGCTTTGAGCAGGCTCTCTGGGTTCTGGAGGCTCGGGGGAATTCTCTGGGAGCCGAGTCCATACCTGGAGCAGGGCAGGTGGGAGCCGGGGCCGGGCCGGGCAGCATGCGAGGCCTGATGAGTCATTCTTCCTGTCACATGAACCCTCCCTGCTCTGCTAAGAGGCACTTAGTTGAATTTTAGATGCCTGGAATCATTAAAAAGGCTGGAAGGCATTTGTGTACCTTGTCCATTAGAAGAAAAATATGTTTTCTATAACTGTAACCTCCTACAGCCTCGAGCTCAACTTTAGAAAGTAGCTGCATTTTTTTGTGTCATTATCCATTACTTGAATTGTGATGTTTGAAGGCAGCAGTGAATTCAAATGCTTTCTCCCACGTGACATTAGTGGAAGAACATGTATTTCTTTTTACTATTGAAAGAAGAACCAGTGGTAGGAGTTAATATTCCACTCCATATCTGTGTCCTCTTTTGTTTAATCTCTTCCAGTGTTGTCACATGTGGTGCTTTCCTCCCCCCTCCCTGGTGACTGTGCTCTCAGGCTGTACCTGCCTTCTTTCATACTGTGGAGAAATTGTCTGAACCCAGGGTTCCAACACTGGAGCATTTTCCGAGAATTTAAAAACTACAGAGTTGGGAGAATTATGGAATCACAGAATGGTTAGGGTTGGATGACCCTAAAGATCATCTCATTTCACCCCTGCCCTGTGCAGAGGCACCTTCCACCATCCCAGGCTGCTCCAAGCCCCGTCCAACCTGGCCTTGGACACTTCCAGGAATGGTGCCACAGCAGCCACAGCTTCTCTGGGCAGAGACTGAATCAAGCAGTTTGGCTCTGTGTTTCTCTGTCCCTTCATTGCCCCTCGTGCTCTGTGCAGGGTTTCTGGGATTTTTGGAGTAACGCTGTCTCTTTTTTTTCTAATTTTTAAAGCTTATTTTAATAGGCAATTACTTCTCAAGTCAGTTTGCATTTACTTCTAATGCCGAGCTCCATGGGGTTTATAAAATGAGGCATTTTTGTTTCTTGGAAAGGCTTTGAGAAGAAAAAGTTGCCTCACTGTGGTGGGAGCTGCTGCAGCTCCTCCTGTCCCTGCTCAGTGCCCTGGGGCTCAGTAAAGCTGCAGGTGATGCAGGTCCTGCCACCTCCACCCCAGGGCCTCACTCCCTGGGATTGTTTGCTCTGCTTCACATCTGGCCAGGGACCAGCGCTGGGAATGTGTCCTGCTGACAGCTGTGCTGGGAGCTGCTCCTGCTGGAACACGGATTAAATTTTCATCCGGATCACTGATTTCTCCTTCTTCAAGGAAGGGGCTCAGCGTTGTCATGTGGGGAGTTCTTATCCACAAGGCTTGGGTCTGACCAGCACCCTTTTCCCCCCCACCCCTCCCCACCTATTCTGTTTGGAAAATGTTCTGGGAAGCAGAGTGAGCTTCAGCTGATGGGGATCTGGAGTGCAGGACTGTCGTACTTGGCTGTGTTGCTGCAGCTGGACGGGAGACAGTGCTCCTGATTTTCTCCTGGTGCTTCCCAGTGTCATTTCCTCCCTTTCCCCCCTCTCGGCTGACCCCTTGGACCTGCCAGCAGAACCACTCATGTCGTCATCTGCTAAGCCCAGTGAAGACTTTCACAGAGGACGTGGAGATAGTGTGATCTGGAACACACTACAGGTTATAGACTTTCACTGGCACAGAGAAGCTGTGGCTGCTCCATCCCTGGAAGTGTCCAAGGCCAGGTTGGATGGGGCTTGGAACAACCTGGGACAGTGGGAGGTGTCCCTGCCTATGGCAGGGGGTGGCACTGGATGGGCTCTGAGGTCCCTTCCAACCCAAACCATTCTGTGATTCTGTGATCTTTGATCTTAAGCAGCAAAAGGAATAAAACTCCAAACCACAGAACAGTTGGATATCCAAGATCTGCATTTAGAAGTGTGAGCTGATTTATTTTTCCCTGATAAGACATACAAGTAAGATAAGAACATCCCCCTACGCCCCACCCCCTGTGTTAAATGCTCAAGGAGAATGGGAACATGTCTCTCCAAAGAAAATAAAGCAAAATATCTTGGATGGCTTCAGGAGCAAATGTGTGGGATTGCAGGAGGGAGAGCTGGAGGAGATGTTGTTTAGTGGTGATTTCAAACGAGGGCAGTGCCTCCTGCTCAGCCCAGTGCTTCAGTCCCAAGGTGCTTGTTTGAGGTGAGTTGTTCTGCAGAAAACCTCGGTGCCTTTGCTGCTGAGATGATGAGGAATGGAAGGAAGGGAAAAAAGAGATGGCAGCTGTAACCTCCTTTCTGGCCTGGTACTGCTGCTTCCCTGATCAAAGCTGCCATGGCACACCTGCCTCGTGCGAATGATGCTGGGTCTGTGATAGCTCCTGGTTATTTATACAGAGCCTGTGGGAAGCACAGTGCACAAAATAAACCGGCTCCTTTTCAGTCATGCAGTGTGAAAGGTTGAAGGGAAATGGCAACATTCATACTTCTGTGCATCATTATGTAATGTATCCATGGAAAAATCCCTTCCTTAGCAAAGCCACAGGCAGCAATGGAGCCTTTTGTTGGGCATCTCACTGCATTTCTTTGACTAAAACAGATGCAACTGCAGCTCCTCAGCAATGTGAGCTGAGGAAGTGCCAGGGAAATGGAGAGGTACTGGAAAACTGCGTGCTGTGCTTTGCTGGAGTCCAGGTGTGTGAGGAAAGGATTTAAAAACAACATTAAAACTGAGATGGAAGATGGATCGTTTCAAGTGGGAATACTTTGGAGGGAGGCTGAGCAGCTGCTCCGTGTCCCGTGGTGCTGCAGAACAGTCTCCTTCCAGACGAGTCTGTTGTGTGCAATTAAAGCTGCAGGGGGGGTGTCAGAGCACTGAGAAACCCTCCTAACCCGTGGTGTGTGGGTCTGTTCAGCTGCAGAATGAAGAGGAGCCGGGCGAGGCCGTGCCGGGGGTGAACGATGCCCCTCCACCCTACAGCAGCATTTCTGCAGAGAGCACAGGTACTCTCACCTGGGGGAGGGCTGGGACTGCTCTGCTGGCACCGACTGCTCTCCTCATCCACGGCTGCCTCTGCAGCACCTTCCCAAGCTGCAGGGACCAGGATTGATCCACACAGCCTGTTGGTACTTGTGGTTTAGGAGATGCAATTTGGCTGCGTTCGTCTGATGTCATCCCATCAAGGGGTGTTCAGGTTACAGTTCACAGTGTTCTCAGTAAATTGAAGACAGTTAAAAATCAAAGTGCTGTGAGGATTTGTGGTTCTCCTCTCATTATTTGGCATTTGGATGATGCTGTGCCCCTTCCCTAAAGGATTTGTTACTTAAAAGGGTTTGAAGAATTCACTTTTCCTGCACTTTTCAATAACAAAGTACTTGGTCATAAGGATGGGACTTTGAATCATCCTCCTGTCCTGTCACTAATAACTTTAGTAACCATTTGGATCTGGAAACGTGACTATTTCTGAGTATCCAAGTCAGCAGAGGCACAGCATGTGCGGTTGTTTTAAGCAGAAGTGCAGCCAGGCATGTTCAGTGAGTGTCCTGCGGGTTGCTGGCTATCAGAGAAGGTGTTCCTGTGCTTTTCACTTCGTGCTGTGGGATGGCAGGAGGCTGGAGTGGATGGAAGGGTGGGGAGGGGACAGGCTTCAGCAGCCTGGGGAATGGGGCTCGTTGGAAGTCACCTGGAGCACTGCTGGTTGCCAAGCCGGTGGTGTTGAGGCAGTGCTGAGTTTCCTCCCGTGTGGCTGTTTCTGTGCAGCTTATTTTGACTACAAGGATGAGTCAGGGTTCCCGAAGCCGCCGTCCTACAACGTGGCCACCACTCTGCCCAGCTACGACGAGGCCGAGAGAACCAAGGCTGAGGCCACCATTCCCTTGGTTCCTGGCAGGGTGAGTGTCCCTGGCTGTCCCTGCACTGCTGGGTGCAATTGCAGCTTTAACTCCTGCCCATCATGTGCCATGACTATTTTAATTTGTGTTAGGTTTTTTTTGCTTTTGAAGCTTTCTGGGGTGGTGATATTCCACGCTCCTGAGAGTCCTGTGGCTGGTTTTTTTTTTTTTTTCTTTTTAATTTTCCTCTGAGCACTGTGATGATGTCAGACATCTCAGTAATGCCAGCATGTGCTAGCCAGATTAGCTTGGCAAGCTGACAGAGGGACTGTACTGTATCCCTGTGCACTGACACTGGGGTTTCTGTTGGGGTTTTTTTTTTCATTTTTAAAAAAGATTTAGGATTAATTCTTCAGCTGTCTGGCATATCTACCCTTGATACTCCTGCTGCTTACTTAGTGACTTTTCTGGAGGTCAGTGTAGCTGATAGAAGGATGATAAAACCATTCTGTCAGAATTATTTCTTTTTGTTTTTTCAACATTATCTCTTGTTCAGCCACTCCCTCCACCCCTGCTAGCATTAGAAGTCCACTGCTCATTACACTTCTTCACAGAAGCCAAATTCCTTGCTGAGATGATAATTTTTTGATGAGTAGAAGAATTCTTCACAGTGAGAACAAGAACATGCTGGATCTTGACTATGTTAAAAATAAAGATACATTTCCTATTATATAGATAACATTTCATGCCCTGCACCATTTCAGGATGAGAAACAGGAATTTTTTCATGCTTGCATTTGTAGCCTTTTGAGATTTAGGATTCCAGCCCTTTCTTGAAGAGTCACACCCAGAACTGGGGGTGCTGTGTGGACTGGACTGACCTAAATCCCCCATGTGCTGCCTCCCTCTGCTTTGCAGGATGATGACTTTGTGACACGAGATGACTTTGATGACACTGACCAGCTGAGGATAGGAAATGATGGCATTTTCATGCTGACTTTCTTCAGTGAGTACCTGATGGAATGAACTTTTTTTCAAGCAGTGACCCAAAATAGTTTGGGTCACATTTATGTTTCTGTAGCACCAGGGAAAACCTGTGTGCAAGGGGTTTATGGTTTTTTTTCCTTGGAATATAAAGGTGTCTTGACCTGCTGTTTTTCTCCTGCTTTCTCAGTGGCATTCCTCTTCAACTGGATTGGATTTTTCCTGTCTTTCTGTCTGACTACTTCAGCTGCAGGACGATATGGGGCCATTTCTGGGTTTGGTCTGTCTCTTATTAAGTGGATCCTGATTGTCAGGGTGAGTTGTGTGGTGTAAAACCACGTACACAGACACTGATACTCTTTTTCCCCAGTAGGTTTTTATCTCATACTGAAGTTAGTGACAAATTTAGAGGTTTTTAAATAATGTAATAGTTTTTGATCCATTTATTCACTAAGAACAGAGCTTTTTCTTCTTATTTTTTTTTTCATAATTATATCCTGTTTATATGCTGGAATTATTACTGTAGTAAAAGAAAATAAGGATTGCACACCCTGGTATGTGTTGGTGATGCTCCATCCCTGGAGTGGAGGTGTCCGAGTTTAGGCTGGACAGGGATTCCTGGGATAATGGAAGCTGTCCTTATCTGTGGCAAAAGAGAGGAGCTGTAGGATCCTTTCCAACCCAGCCTGCTCTGGGATTCTGGGATTCATTCTGGGTGTGTCTGTCTGACAGAGCCACTGTCCTGGATCAGAGTGTGGTTTTGTGCTGAGCAGCAGCAATGCTCTGATCCTGGGAAAACAGAAACCCAGGCAAAGCCAGCCCTGCCTTCAGCCTCTGCAGCCTGCTGTGCCTTAGGCTGTCCTCTGGAAATAAGGAAATTCTCTAAAATGCGGGATAGCTGATGAGGAGAGGGAAACAGGGACGTGGGGAGGAGCAAGGTCTGGAGCAGCAGTGGAGAGGGCCATGGGTGCCCTCTGGTGCAGCCTTCCTGCAGCACAGGAGCAGGGACCAGGAGCAAGCTGCCATCCTGCACTGGGTTTTTTGGCTCTTATAGTTTTTGGAGGGATTGGGAGAAAATATTTCCCTCAGGAAACCATTATTTGGAGCCCGTGAAATGATGGCCCACAGACATGCCAGGCTGAAAGTTGATTCTCAAGTAAAGCAGCTCATTGGCTGTAAGCAGAAGTAGAGAGCATTAATGACAGAGCTGTCACTTCCTGCCCTGTCTTTTGGGGCTGGGAATTCTAATTTGTAAATACAGCATCTCTTCCCTTTTCTGTAGACAGTTTTTGTGGTCTTCTTGGTACAGAGGTGTTAAGAACTATTTGGTGGATTAAGAGATGTGACAGAAAGAGGTGACATTAACTGTGGATTTGATTTAAACTTTCACAACAAGTTTATCTTTTGTTAGGGTTTTAAACTTGAATACAACAAACCCAGAGGAATGATACTGTATTTATACTGAAACTGTGAACTTCAGTGCTCTAATAGTGTTGGTACCTTACATTTTATAGCAGTAATTTTCCCAACTGGGAATCTTGTCAGTGGATTCCACAGATGTGGGATTTCTTTCCCAGCTGTTACACCATCCAGCCTGACAGTGTAATGAATGTGCTGCACTGCTGCAAGCCTGCTCTGCCCTTTCAGAAACTGCAGCTGTGCTTTATAAGCATCCAGGACACAATTAAAACAGGAATATTTGCCCAGTAGTGTCCTTGTGCCCCACTGATTGCCAGAGTTCATAGCTGGGTGTTGAATCTGTCCCGTTCCCCTCGTTAGAGCTGGGCTGAAGTGTGCAGAAAACCCATAAATAACAGTTTGTGGAGGTAACCTGTTCCTGCAGCTGGTGATATGCAGCATTCCATGAGACCTCTGGTGTGCAGCCTTCATCTGGTTCCTGCTGAAATTGGTGGGAATAGACTTGGCTTTACAAACTTGCATGTGCTCTAAGCTGTATTGTTTATTGGCTGTTTTTCAGTTCTCCACCTATTTTCCCGGTTACTTCGATGGCCAGTACTGGCTTTGGTGGGTCTTCCTTGTACTAGGTGAGTGGTTGGCAGGGGAAAGATGCTTAAAAACTCTGTAAAGTGCAGTTAGGATTTTGTGAGCACTCCTGGCTGTTAAATGTGTGTGTGCAGATGTACAAATGAAATGTGACCCTCATACTCCTCTGACTGAACACACTCAGGTTTTAAAGGCACGTGTAAACATTGTCCTTCTGTTGCCAGTTCTTGGTGGCAGCATCCAGCAGTTAAGAAGAGAATGCTTGTAACTGATGTTGTGTCTGCTCTTGCATCTTAAATGGAGGAGTGGATTGTTGTCTTCCTCGTTTTATTTTCTTTTTCCTGCTTTGGGAGTGATTGGATCTTGTTCGGAGTCAAAAGCTTTGTGATTTTCAAAGGAAGGTTTGTTTTTGAAGTTGCCTGAAATGGAAAGATGAGGTGTTATTGCTGCCAAAAATAATGACTGTGTGTGATCAGCTGCTGTGCATCCCAGTGAGGAGGTCCCTCTGTAGTGGTGGCAGGGAGTTCAGCTGCTCCCTCTCACTGAAGAAGCAACACCTGTGTTAACTGGACAAATGTGTCTCTCCCCTGCAGGTTTTCTGCTGTTTCTCAGAGGATTTATTAATTACGCAAAGGTTAGGAAGATGCCAGATACGTTTTCCACTCTCCCCAGAACCAGAGTTCTCTTTATTTACTAAAGGTAAATTTTCTGCTTTCCTGAATTTGTTCTGCTTTGGTTTTAACTCTATTTAGTGACTTTTTTAGGCTACGCTTTCCATTGCTTGAATATTTTTAGAACTAAAGGCAGCAGGGAATGGTTGTTTCTTGGTATTCCCTGCCCAGCTCCTGAGTCTGCAGAGCCCAGCCCGAGCCGGTGGGAGGCAGAGGAACACTGGACATTTCTCCCTGAGTTTTTGCTGTGAGGAATTGTATATTCATTTGATTCCATGACTAGATACTGTGAGAACAAAACCTCTGCCCTTGGGTACTGCAGTGTATTTGGCAAGTGTGTCTTTCAGAATAAATCACATGCCTGAAACACGTGGTGTGTCCCAAACCCGAGGAGAGGTCACAAAATGTTGTCAGAGGGACGTGCCAGCGCCTTTGGCTTCTGTCCCAGAACGAGCAATTTGTCTGAATTCTGCTGTTTGAAATTGCTGCCAGGTTCCTGAAGAAATGACATCCTTGCCCACCTTTGCTCTCCTCAGACCTCTCCCACACACCCGAGCTGTCCTGCCTGAGCATCCTGCAAAAACCCGAGTGCCTGGGAGTCTTTTGCTGTAGTGCTGAACCTCAGCCTGGCTGCCTTAATGGGGCTTTAAAGGAGGAGACTTAAGTAGCTGAAGCCTTGTAGCATAATTTCCTGCTCACAGCAGATAATGGCCTGGCATTAACTGTCCCTCCCCGAGGGGAAGGAAATCCTGGAATAGGTTGCTTCCCAGCTGGGGAATGCAACATGATGCTCCCTTTAGAAATATAATAACACTCCATTTCCCCAGACAGAGGCAATTGCAGCTGGGACAGTCAAAGAAACCAAACCAACCCCAGCTTTAAATTGGGGGTCATTAAATTGTTGAGATTTGAAAACCGAGCCTTGGGTTTCCAAATGCACTTCTCTTTTATTAGAAACTGCAAATTGCCCACGATTCTGCTTCATTTCCAGTCTGCGAGGAGAACCTGCAGCACAGAACAGCCTTTGTGCAGTGTTTTCCTCTGATGATAGTGTGTAAAAATAGTTCAGCCAATTCCTTTACGTGTTTCAGTTCTGTTTAACAAAGTTCTGGTTTGTGACCTCCTCCAGGATCTGTAATATCCTCCCAGATTCCTGCTGAGTCACCAGAGGGTTGATTTCCCCCAGTTTATGGTCATGTAATGTGAGCATTTAAAATCAGCTTTATCTCTGTATTTTGTCTGACTGAACAATTTTTTTTTTTAACATTTTGCTTCTTTACCAAAACTTTCTTTTTTATTTCTTAAAGGAACTCTGTGGTTTCTTTTTGCACAGACTTTTCCTATGTTTGAAATTTCAAATTACAGTTTTAGAGACCTGGCTTCACTCCTTGCTTGTGTAGAGTGTTTAACTTCTTATTTATGTGTCATTTTGGAGCATTTACGAAAAACACTTTCTCTTTTAGATATGCTGAGATAAATGTCCAGAATAATTCATAAACATTACAACTTGGACACTTCCCCTGAAAATAAATCCTTAATCCTGAATTCTGAGTGAGGAAACCACAAAAGACTTTGATTTTTAGTGTATTATTGTCCTGAAGATGAGATTTCCTCTTCAGGGCATGATGGAAAGGGCACAGTGAGGGGTTATTTTTGTTTTAGAGCAGGGATCATTTTTAGAAAATTAGGAGGAGAATAATGAGTGCAAACCAGAAAATGCAATGTGGTGGAAAGCTGGAGTTTACTATTCCAGCTGCCTGTGCAGTAAGGGACACAATCCTGGCATTTTCCAGTAAAATACGCACAAATTCCTGAGCATTTTTCTGGAGTCACATCATTGTGTGCTGAGACACTTCATAAGCCCTTAGACATCCTGTGCTGTGTGAACGACATCCTCCTGTTATCCAAAATAACCCCTCTGACTGCAGTCTCGGTGTTCAATATCCTTCTCCAACAGATGTTTTCTGGCAAATGTCTTCCTGCATTAGTGAAATCCCCCCCAAGAAGCAGCAGGACACCTGCAGGAAGTGAATCAAGGCTCTGGAGCAGAAGAAAAAATAATCACCTGCTTTAAAATAAATAAATAAAAGTACTGTTGGAAAAAGAAAAAAAAAGGAGAAGCATTTCTTTCTATTTGTTTTTAGGTGTAAAATTTTAATAATTAACGCAGAATTCTGTAATTGTTGACTCATTAGTGGCTAATGTTGGAAGCAGCTCTTGCAGTGAGTCTGTGACGTGCTGATGAAGCCGTGCAGCCCGAGTTTGTGGTGTTTGGGCAGCAGGAGCCGTCCCGGGGCCAGCAGGGGCCAGGCTTGCTTTAGTTCCTCCTCCAGCCTGGGAGCTGCCCAGGCTCTGCTGGTGCTGTGCAGTGTGTGACACCCTGTGCTGTGTGTGTGACACCCTGTGCTGTGTGTGTGTGTGTGACACCCTGTGCTGTGTGTGTGACACCCTGTGCTGTGTGTGTGTGTGTGTGACACCCTGTGCTGTGTGTGTGTGTGTGACACCCTGTGCTGTGTGTGTGTGTGTGTGACACCCTGTGCTGTGTGTGTGTGTGTGACACCCTGTGCTGTGTGTGTGTGACACCCTGTGCTGTGTGTGACACCCCGTGCTGTGTGTGTGTGACACCCTGTGCTGTGCTGTGCAGTGTGTGTGCCACATCCTGTACAGCCGGTGTGACACCCTGTGCTGTGTGTGTGACACCCTGTCCCAGTCTGTGTTCTGTGTCCTGTACAGCCCACGTGTGCCATGTCCTGCACAGCCCGTGTAACGCTGTGTCCTGTACAACCCTGTCACGCTGTGCCCTGTGCAGCCCATGTAATGTGTCCTGTACAGTCCACATATGCCACACCCCGTACAGATGTGCCTGTCCTGTCCACCCCCTGTGCATCGTGTCCTGTCCACCCCCTGTACTCCGTGTCCTGTCCACCCCCTGTACTCCATGTCCTGTCCATCCCCTGTATTCCATGTCCTGTCCACCCCCTGTACTCCGTGTCCTGTCCACCCCCTGTACTCCATGTCCTGTCCATCCCCTGTATTCCATGTCCTGTCCACCCCCTGTACTCCGTGTCCTGTCCGGCCGTGCGCCGGCAGCGCAGGGGTGACTCGGGAGCTGAGGTGGCAGCACGGGGTGGGTGCCTGTGCTCCTGCGATCCCCCAGCCCCAGGGGCCTGTGGAGGGAAAGGGGTCGCTGCAGTCCAGACTCCCAGGTGTCATTGGGAACTTAGAGGTGGCACAAGTATTAATTTTTAACAGTCTGTATTCTCGGTGTTGTAGTATCCTTTCCTTTCGCACCACCAACTTTTTGGGCTCTCCGGGGGTTTTCACGGGACAAGTCCCTAGTGTAAAACTGAAAGATCACGTTGCAACTTTGTATAAAAATCATCTTGCAAAACAAAGGCCTTTTTTTTTTTTCTTTGGCTTGGGACTTTTGAGACAATTCCTAACATACCTGTAATTCTTGCTTTTATAATTTGTGTTAGCAGAGACTCTGACGCGTTGGAAATGTAGATTTAACGTGCACTCCTGTGCTTTCTGCCAAGTGGTCATTCACTTTGGAGTTTTACTATGTTCAACCTGTAAATACAGCAGAACGTCAATAAATGTCACTTCTGTAGCAATTGTTGCTGTAGGATGGTGTTTAATTGAGTTTTGATGTGTTATTGCACCTGGTTATTGATGACAAACGCAGATTATCTGGGGGAATTCCATCACTTTCCAGGAAAGGCTTAACACAAATCTCCAAGGTGCCCATCATTTTTGTAACCAAGCAATGCCAGCCTGTTGGGAAATGGTGATTCCATTTTGGGTTTTTTTGGGGATTTTTTGGTAGTTTCATGACTTGCCTGACCCATGAAACTGGTTTTGGTTCACAGCTGAACTTCTCAAACGTACAGTCCCCACAAACAAGCGCTTGGGGCTGACAGAGATGGATAGAGGTTCCCCAGATTCCTCTTTAAACAGGAATAAGTGAACACAGAATTAGGAATTTTATCCTACAAGGCAAAATCTGCAGCACTGGGGAACTCTAAATCACATTTGCCCAAACTTGGTCGATCAGCCTCGCGTTTGCTCTCCTGGCATCTGGGCCTTATTTGGGCTTGGATATCCAGAGAACTGGAATATTTGGCATTCCTGTTCCTCCTCCTCCGGTGGCCTGAAGCTGCAGACACCTCCAGCTCCATGCTCCTGCACAGACAGAGGCTCTGGGAGCGCAGGGAGGGATGGGTGGGTGCCGGGGTCTGGAGAACCCGCGCTGTGTTTGCTGTGGGCTCACAGCGACTCCAGGCTCAAATACTTGTTTTGGGTCTGTGACAGCTCAGCCACTTCACACCACGTAAGTGGCAGGGCTGTGGTCACCTGCAGTGACCAAGTAAACACCTCTGGCCTTCCCTGGCAGCCAGGCTGGGGATGGAGGCTTTGGGTGCTGTGGAGGGCAGACACGACTGCAGAGCTGCTGTGCTGTGGTGGGAAGAGAGCTCGGAGTCCCCAGGACCACTGACAAAGGCATGGAGTGATGGGATAGGGGGAATGGCTCCCAGTGCCAGAGGGCAGGGATAGATGGGATGTTGGGAAGGAATTGTTCCCTGGGAGGGTGGGCAGGCCCTGGCACAGGGTGCCCAGAGCAGCTGTGGCTGCCCCTGGATCCCTGGCAGTGCCCAAGGCCAGGCTGGACACTGGGGCTTGGAGCAGCCTGGGACAGTGGAAGGTGTCCCTGCCCATGGCAGGGGTGGCACTGGATGGGCTTTGAGGTTCCTTCCCACCCAAACCAGTAGGAAGGGCATCTTGAGATCTGATTTCCAGTTTCCATGAAAGAAGGAAGAGCAACCCGAGGGGAGAAGGCTCAGCTGAAGGGAGAACAGCACATGCTGGAAGAAATCACATCTGCCTGTGGAGAAGGTGGGGGCACCGCAGAGGAAAGGAGTGGGGTCTGCCCATTGTCCGTACTCTTCTGCCTGCCCTAGTGGGAACCCCAGGGAAAATAGTGGCGCATCCTTGGGGCACTGGTGGGTGGCATGAGGGGCGGTGGGTGAGGGCAGGGTGTCCCCTGCCTGTGGGAGTCACCTCAGAGCAGCGTCACCTGTGGGTATGGAGGCAGCACGAGGGGCTCGGTGGGCCGGAACACCCCACGCCACAGTCACACAGCACAGGGACAAAGTAGGTAGCAGATCAGAGGAACCATGAGAAGAAAAGCCCATCTTCGACCCGATTCTGTGTTTGATTTTGTTGTTGCTTTAACCAAAGTGGCCGGAGCGCAGTAATTAAAGGCTCAGTGGCTCTAATTGGAGTAGGTTTAAACTCGAGGTCAAAATCCCTTCTGGCACTTCCTCTGCCTAATAACCATCAACAGAAATCAAACAAATCCAAGCGGCTCCAGCCCCTAATCTGTGACCAGCAAAGGTCGTGGTGGTGATAAGGGAGCTCAGACGGCCCCACGTGGAAACGCAGCCCTGTGGCCCCAGAGTGTCCCCCCACAATGGGGACGGTGCCGTGGCCACGGATGGGTGCTGGGGGCTCGGTGGGGCTGGGGAAGTCCTTGGCCACGGATGTTGGGCTGTCCCTGGTGCTGTGGCACAGAGCAAGGATGGGGCATCGTGTGCGTGAGCGAGCGGTGCCAGTGCAGCCCACGGGACGGGAGCTCAGCATCACAATGTCACCAAAATGCCCGTTTTCTCTGGGCGGATGAAGGCACCGGGGCTGTGCCGGGGGATGGAGGAGGAGGTTTTACAAGCCGGTGCTGATTCCTGGGCGCCCGGCGGGTGTTGTCCCCCCCGGCCCACCCACGGCTGCCGCTTCCTGCCACCGCCGAAGGTCACTGCCCTCGCCAGGTCGCCACTTTAACTGCTTTGCTAATTATGCCCTAAGCTGGACCTTTAAAGTGATCTGGGAGAAGGGAAAAAAAGAAAAAAGGAAAGCAAAGGGGTTGCAGATGTGCAGAGGCCGAGCTCGGCGGGGCCGGGATGCAGCGGGCGCGTGGGCCCGGCCTTCCCTGCCCGTCCCCACCGCGACGCCTCGGTAACTTTTGCCTGCAGATTGTGGCATTTTAATGTTTTTGGGGTCTTTGTTCCTGCTCCTCTCTCTGCCAGCCCCCACACGCCGTTGTAGCACCTCAAATAAAGGGATCTGGGTGTGTTTCTGTGCCCTGGGTTTCATTTGGAGGGTTTATTCCCACGCCAGGGCAGCCCCCGAGCTGCGGCCGCAGCGGAGTCGGGGCTGCCCCGAGGTTGCCACAGCTGAGGTTTGCCAAACTCTGCTGCCTGGGATGGAGACACAGCTCTGGGCTGGGAGCGAGGTGCTGGCATGTGGCTCCCCTGTGCAGCATCATCCTGTCCCAGAACAGCCCATCCTGCCGCGGTGTCCCGGGATGAAGGAGCTGAGGCCCTGCTGCTGCCTCTTTGAGCGAGGCTCTGGTGCCGAAGGGAGCCCGGGGTGGTGCTGGGGGCTCTCGGGCGTTGCTGCCACGGCAGACGGGACTCCTGCCACTGGCTCTGACACTTCCAACAGGAGCATGGAGCAGTCAAAATATCACAGAGTCCCAGAATGATTTGGATTGGGCGGGACCTTAAAGCTCATCTCGTTCCACGTCCTGCCACAGGACACCTTCCGCTGTCCCAGGGTGCCCCAAGCCCCGTCCAGCCTGGCTTTGGGCACTCCAGGGATGGGCAGAAGGGAGCAGCTGCAACCACCCCACCTGAGCCCTCAGTGCTACCATTTGTGATGTGTTTGCAATCACTGCCCACTCCCTCCCACAGCTGTGAGTGGGTGGTGGTGCCCAAAAGCCCCAGCCCTGGATGGGTGTTACTTGTTCCGGGTCTCCCGTACCTGCAGCAGGTTGTGGGAGCTTTCTCTGGGGGAAAACCTATTTCCACTGCACCCCAGTCCTGCTCTGGGACCCCAGATAAGCTGAAACCTGTGCCAGCACCATCCTTTGCCATGGGGTGTGCTCGTGGTTTGTGCAGGGACTTGCCTGAGTTGTTGCTTGATCTCCCAGCTGACCGAGGTAAGTGAGAGCAGCACGAGGTCCTCCTGCTGATGTGGAGCACTGGGATCTGTCCCTCTGCGTGGGACACGGTGTGGGTGGTGATGCTCCTGGTGGAGCTGGACAGGTCCCTTCTCAGACTGACCCTTGGCTTCAGGATTAGACCTGGGGCTGGGCACAGAGGGACCATAGAGCCTGTGAGGGTAAATCCTCTTCCAGTTCCCCAAGGAGAGAGGGTTTGGATCTTGCACTGATTAAATAAATTTGGGGTTAGGAAGCAAAGATCCTGGTGCTGTTTCCTGATGCCAGGGTGGTTTGGTGGGTGGGCAGGGAGAGCTGGGCAGGGGTTACCCAGCCCTAAAGGGACTGCCCAGTCCCAAAGGGGGTCACCTGGCCCCACAGGGGCAGCTGCTCAGCCTGGGCAGGTGTTTCAGTTTTAAATGTCTCCTAGGGAGTGGTTTCCTGTGGCATGGGGTGCAGAACTCTGTACTGGGGCTTCTGGATGAGTCCCTTGTGCTTAATTCCTGCGTTGTGTAGGTGTTTATGTCGGTGTCAGTGTCTTTTGCTGGTTTCAGTCTGTTTGGAGCAAAAAAGCTCCTAAATTCTTGGAGGAATTTTACAGCCCTCTCAATCTGCGTCTCAAAGGACATAAAGTGGCCCCAAAACCCTTGGGTTAAACCTGGGGCTGGGATGTGGGGACAGGTGTGAGGGGTGCCAGAGCCCCTTGTCCTTGGCCCTGCAGCACCGCTGGTTTGTGGCAGGCTTTGCTCAGACCCGGATCCAGCACCCCAAACCTCCCAGCTGGAAACACAGAGGAAGGAGCACTTTACAGGCCCGAACTTCCTGAAGCTGCTGGGAATGACTCATCCATACGTTGGCAGAGCCTGAGCCAGCTGCCAGCAGGAGAGAGCGGGCAGGGCTGTGCCGGGAGGAGGAGGCAGGGAAAGGCTCTTCCTGCTGCTTTCCCCCTCGGCCATCTCCTCTTTGGTCCGGTGTGTGCCCTCTGCACTGGGACAGGGCTCAAATCCCAGCAGGAGAGCTGAAAGGAAAGAACCAAGGGGTTTTTTCACCCCACCTCACCTAAAGCAGGCTGTGGAAGCTCCGAAGTGCCAAGGGATGCAATTAAGGGAGCTGCTTTTTTTCGGAGATGCAATACTCCTATTAAGCAACTGCTCCGGTTATGTCCCTGCTAATTGAAGTAAATTGCTTTCTGCCATCAAATTGGGAAGTTCCCCTTCCGATCCTAATGTGAGTTTAGAACATGATTTCCAGTCTTTAGTCTGCTTTTAGTGCTCTCCCTTTAATTAGTTCCCTGGATCCAGCTGATTCCTGCCAGCCTGCAGAGGTGGCATTTGGAGGACTCTGCTGCCTTTCGGAACCAGAGGGAGCAGGAGGGGTTTCTTTGCTGTGTGTTGCTTTTCCTCAGCCCCAGCCTGTGTTCCTGGTGCATGGCTCAGGCAGAGCTGGGATAATTTTGAGGCTGGCTTCAATCAGGCAGTGGCCAGTGCTCCCAGTGTGGGCTGCTGCATCCCCGCGGCCACGGGCTCAGCAGGAGGAGAAATATATTTAATCTGGTCCTGCAGTAAATTACTATTCCAGATTAGAAATTAAGACCATGAAGTGGGCATGAGTCACTCTATTTGCTGTGGTCACAGTTTTTCCTCTCATTAATCTTCTGTCCTGTTCTCGCTCCATGTTCTGCATGGGAGGGAAGGTGGAGAATGAGAACGTCGAGGCTGTCCATGGCTCCTTGGGCCCTGCACAACTGCTGGGACTTCTTATTTTAATTCTTTCCATTCTGTGGAGTATCTCGGTGTTGTCCCAAGAGTTTTGCAATAGCTGTGTTGAAAACCAAGGCCTTATTTGTAAGCAAGCCTAGACTACTTTAATTTAACCAGTGCAAAGCCATGTTTCAAATTATGTAGAATCCCAGACTGGTTTAGGTTGGAAGGGACCTCAAAGCCCACCCAGTGCCACCCCTGCCATGGGCAGGGACACCTCCCACTGTCCCAGGCTGCTCCAAGCCCCGTCCAGCCTGGCCTTGGACACTGCCAGGGATCCAGGGGCAGCCACAGCTGCTCTGGGCACCCTGTGCCAGGGCCTGCCCACCCTCACAGGGAAGGATTTCTTCCTAACACCCAACATCAATCTGCCTTCTTTTCTCTCAGCTCGAGGCCATTCCCCTTTATCCTGTCATTAATAAAACTAATTCCTTTTGGTTAAGTTTAAATTGATTTCTAACTGGCATAAAACTGAAAAAAACCACCACTGAAATAACAAACAGCTCAAATAATGCTTTGGGAGGCAGGTGAGCTCTTGATCTTCATTAGGAGCAGGTGGTGTGAATTGAGGAGTTTGGCTTGGTCCTCTTTCAGAAAAAGTCTAAAGCCAAATCTGTCCTGGGACAAGCCCACTGCAGGCACTGGTGCTGATCAGGCTCATCCTGGGTTTTCACTTTTGCTTGTGGGATGAGCAGATTTGGGTCGCTTGTGGTGGCTTGAATTCCTGTCTCTGAGGCCAAGAGTCAGGAGAGAGGAGCCAGTGGTACCCTGGACTGCAGCTCTGTGCTGTGATGACATGATCAAAACATTAAGGATCCTGCTTCTTGGGGAAATGCAGGAATCCAAAACATCTGGGCAGCTTGTTTGTGTGTGCATTGCCTTCCTTCGTGCCTTTGTTCATCCCTTCCAATTACTGCTGCTAAGTATAAACTTAAAACAGAGACGAGGCTGAGCTTGTGGGGAACATATGGACAAATGGAAAATAAACAGCAGGAGGAATTCCTGGCTAATGAGCTCTTGGATGATAAGATACTACAAAAAAAAAAAAAAAAAAAAGGCAAAAGAAGTCTGAGCTTTGTTTCTGTTGTAGCATGAGAAGAAAATTTCCCTAATGATGCCCAGCATCACTTTGACACTGCACTGCAGCATCTCCTTTATGGGCTGCTGGGGACACGATGGTCTGTGTCCCCTCCAGATCCACCCTTGGGGTTCAGCCCAGCTGTACTGGGCTCCCAGAGGGGTTTGGGCCATGGCCATGGTCTGCAGCCACCAGCTCTGTGAGGGGATGGAGTCACTGCCTCTCCCTGCCTCTGTCCCCCCAGCCCGTGGCTCTGGCTCTGTGCTGCCTCTCCCTGCCCAGCTCCTGTGTGTGTTTCCCGTCTCGGCCTCTCTCGTTACACGTGTGATTAATTGCTCCAGCTGAACAACAGGAACCGGCTCCTTCCTCCTCAAGTTCAAGGTTTGTGTCTCGTTCTTCCTGGCAGAAGAAGAAGAGATGCTTCCTTGCTCTTGAGGCCAGAGTCACCCACCAGCTTTGCAGTTT
Organism: Dicrurus megarhynchus; assembly: GCA_013399195.1. Classification (NCBI taxonomy): domain Eukaryota; kingdom Metazoa; phylum Chordata; class Aves; order Passeriformes; family Dicruridae; genus Dicrurus; species Dicrurus megarhynchus. The sequence continues at coordinate 510,606 of VXAD01008104.1, forward strand.
GGTTGTGGTTTGGTGGCTGTGGGATGGTTTTTGGTGGCAGGGTTTGGGATTAGCAATTGAACTCGCTGTGAGTCAGGACAAAGCCATGGAATCACTTAGGTTGGAAACCTCTGAGATCATCAAGTCCAGCCATTCCCCCAGCACTGCCAAGGCCACCACTGACCATGTCCCCAGGTGCCACATCCACACGGGTTTTTGAACACTTTAGGTGTTCATCCCTGCTCAGCTTCGGCACCTGGGTCTGACCCTCGGTGCTGCTGAAACTCCCTTGACGTTCTCGAGGGGGGAGACAGGAAAGGAGGACTGAGGCAGCAGGGGTCAGGATAAGGTGGCACAGCACAGGGAAAGGGCAAATCCACTGAAAGTAAAATTAAAAAGAAACAGAAATTCCTATAAATGTAGAAAAGTAGATAGAATGTATGGGAAATAAGATCAGAAATGTTTGCAAGGAGTGTGTGAGTGCTGAGGAGTTTCTGCCCTGGCAGGGCACTGTCAGGCTGTGCTGCCTCTGGTGGGTGCTGGCCCTGGGCTTGGGGTGTTTGGATTTCAAGCTGCTTATGTGATCCCAAATAGCCACATCCAATAAATGCAGCAGTGGAGCGTTTCCTTCCAGAGGGCAGGAATGCAGCTGGAAATACCTCCATCACACTCATCTTTCTGGCCAAAATGCTATTTAAGCATCAAACCACATGGACCCAAATGAGGTGGCAGGTTTTGGTTCAGCTTGAAAACAATTAGTTAAAAATCAAAGAAGCAAACGCATTGTTTGTTACCGGTTTGTGCTTTTTTTTTTTTTTTTTTTCCCCAGGGGAAGTTGGGATTCTTTAATTGGCTCAGCTGGAGCAAAAACCCCAGATCAAACAGCGAGTGAGCTGGAACAACAAAGGAATGTCCTGGTATTTCTTTTTCCAAGTTTAGAAATGGAAGTCAGGGCAGCCTTGGGATTTGTGGAAATTCCTCTGTGCATTGTTGGGAGGTAGAGGAAGTGGTTTCAAGTTGAGCTCCCGGATTGTGCCTCGCGGAGCGGGGCCAGTTTCCACTCGCCCGACTCCCGTTGTCCCGGCCCGGCCGGCGGCCGCTCCTTGCAGCGAGATGATCCTTAAACATTCACCCCTGGCCACTGCGGGCACCTGGGGGGGCTCCCTGTGCCCCCGCCCCGGGCTCTGCCATGGCAGGCAGCCTAGGAAAATACACGGAAACATTTTTCCATTCCTGCTGGTATTTCTTTCTTGCAGCTGCTTGGCACAATCGGAGTCGGAAAAGGTTGTTTTCAGTCCGCTATCAGCTTCTGGAAGAGCTGTTCCCATTTCTGTGCAAAGCTGTTCGTGTATAAATCATAATTTTAAGTTTTGATGCCTGTTTCCCACAGCCACTGGGGTCATTTGATGACAAAAAGGCCATTTCAAGACCTAAAGGCAGATCATCAATGTATTGAGAGGAGAGAGGAGCGCTCCTGGTTTACAGCGTGTGCTGCTCGCGTTCCTGTTACAGTAGAGAGGTTTTGTTGGTGGTTTTTGGTAGTTTTTGGGTTTTCCTTGTTTGTTTGGCCGGCACAGCCGTGCAGCTGGAGGGGAGAGCCTGTTCTCCAGCCGGGAGGCAGGACATGAATGGGATGTGCGGTCCCCGCAGCCCCGGGGTCCCTGGCGGGGGATGTCCCCCGTCGGGCAGGAAGCGAGAGCCCCACCGGCTCCTGCCAAGAAAAACCTCTCCAGAGCGTCCTCCCGCCGCTGCCGAGCCCGGATGGTTTTCACTCCGCTCTCCCTCACGGCACAGGGGTTATTTTTCAGCGGGGGCTGGCCCCAGGTTGAGGACGGGGCCGGTTCCTGCCCCGGAGCCAGGCTGCTGCTCGGTGCTGTGGGAGCTCCCTGGTGCCTCTGGCTGCTGCTGGGGTGATGCTCCCCAAAAGTGACCTCTGTGGGGCAGGAGGGGGTGGCGGACCGGCCGTGGATGGGGTGCAGCGGGATGTGCAGGGCTGTGGTGCCGGGGCCCGGCTCACCATGCTGCCCTCTCTGCCTTGAGGGCACCTCGGGATGGGGAGGGATGTCCCGAGCCCCGTGGCAGGGACCCAGTGGCTTTCCAGGGTCCTGCTGTGGTGGTTTCAAAGGCAGAGATAGATTCTGGGTATGCTGAGGCAGCTGGGGCTGAAGCTGCAGTATCTGGGGGATGCCCACATGGAGCAGCCCTGCCCAGTGCCCCGCTATCCTCCCCATATATATGTATATGTTCCCCTTTTACATATATATTTTTCCCATATGTGGTTGATTTTCTTTTTTTTTTTCCTGATGTTTTAATGCAGTTTCTCTCTACAGTCACTGAAGCACTTTGGATGTTAATAGGAAACAGTATCACATTTTTGCGTGTTTTGGGTTATTTGTCTCGGCTTTTGTTAGGCTTGTCATGCAAGTCATCAGGCAAAAATGTAAAAGAAGAAATTATATGTGTGTGTGTGTGTGTTTGTACTGGGGACCAAACCCAAGACCCATCAGTACATGATGCAGGGAATTGTTCTTTGTTTTCCAGGGAAGCCGGGTCCCGGTATGAGGAAGCCCTCGGGGCGATGAGTGGTACCTATTGTTTTATTCATGGTCTCTGTCAGCGCTGCCTTCCCGGCCCTGCCACATGGGCTGGAGGTTCTGCCATGGGGATGAGCAGATGCTGTGTGTGACAGGGGCTTTGGGACACCAGCACATCCCACACCAGCGTTTTTCCACTGGGTTTTATGTAAATCTGAGACTCAGGGGCCGGGGGCTCCTGGCTGGATGAGTGTCTGTGGCTGCAGCACTGCCCAGTCTGAGCACCAGTCTGGGTGCTGGGGCTGCCTCTGCAGTCACAGGTATCCCCTGAGGAGCTTGGCAGTGCAGATAGGAATGAAAGAGACTTTCAGAAAGTTGTTCCCTTTATGTCAAAAATGATTGATTAAATCTGAACAGAAAATCCAACTCCAGGCCCCCATCTCACAGAGGCACTGTCCTTTCTTTGGGTGTATCTTGGTGCCCAAGAGATGCTCTGCTCCTTCTGCAGCCACTTGCAGTGGTGCAAAATAGCTGTAAACCCCTGTTTTGGTTCCACTCTCCCTCTTTTGTAGTTCAGAATCCTTTTCTTCGTTGGTGTTTTTAGCCTTGTTGGCAGGAGGGTCCCTGCCTGTCCCCCAGCCTGGGGCTGCTCCGGCAGGGAGATGTTATTCGTGCTGAAAGGGGCTGCTGAGACGTGTCCTTTAGTCGGTGCAAACATCAAATTATAACACAGTTGGCATTTCAGGGTTTTTAACTCCCTTGTTCCTTCCAAAGGATGTAATTTTGGGGGTAGCCTTTTTGTTGTAGCATAATCATTGCTGTAATAATTTCATTTCCAGTGCTTGTGGTGCAGAAACCAAGGAATCCAGAGGGAGCAGGAGCGGTGTTTTCTGAGCTGACAGATGGGATCACGTGTGCTGGGCAGAAATGGCAGCGGAGGTGTTGCTGAGCACTTCCAACTCATGGAATTGCTCCAGGCTGAGGAAGCTCCTGCTCCGCTCTGTCCTTCCATTAATGCTTGAGAAACCACACAACCCATCAGTGGCTGGTGGTGCTCCCTCAGGAACAGGGCAAGGAAGGAGCTTTGACAGTAAAGGACAAGGTTTTGTCTCCCCTGAGCTTTGGGCAGTGTTTGTCATGCCGAGGTGCTGGGTGGGGTTCTGAGCTGCCCCCCCAAGGGTGGGTGTTGGGATTTAGTATCAAACACCATTTTAGAGCATGGAATCCCAGACTGGTTTGTGTTGAACAGACCTTAAGGATCTTCCCATCCCACCCCTGCCATGGCAGGGACACCTTCCACTGTCCCAGGCTGCTCCCAGCCCCATCCAAGCCTGGCCTTGGACACTGCCAGGGATCCAGGGGCAGCCACAGCTGCTCTGGGCACCCTGTGCCAGGGCCTGCCCACCCTCACAGGGAAGGATTTTTATTTATTATCCTACAATCCTGTTTGTATTTTTATCTCCACATGTGAAGTTGGTACTGAGAGTCCCTAAATGCGCCTGTGTGTAGCCAGTGCTTTACTTGCAGCTTGGATGAGCTGTTCAGGGCTGGCCCTGGTTGGAGTGAGCCTGGGTGGCTTCTCTTGAAGCAGTCTGAGATGCTGTTGTGTGAGGTTTTCACATAAAAATCCCTCAAAACTTTGTGCATTCCAGTTTTAGCTGGGAGGCATGGGCTGAGCATCCTTCCCTCAGGGCACAGCAGGGCTTGCCCAGGCTCTGTCTCACCAAGGGGTGATGGCCCTTTCTCCTGGGAGCACCTGGGGCTTGAGCTCCTGCCCTGTCTGAGGGTGGGACTGGCCCTGCTGCTAACCCCCAGCAGCCTGGAGGGAAACCTTGGCTCTGAAGTGATCACAGCTCAGGGTTATCACAGAATGAGGTTGGTTTGGGTTGGGAGGAACCTTAAAGCTCATCCAGTGCTTGCATCCAAGGGGCACCTTGCACTGGATGATGGCGGTGGCCACGCAGGTGTGATGCAGTGGTTGGTGTCCCAGTGTCCTGGCGTGGTGGGGCAGCCTGGGTGCAGCAGAACAGACACGCTGGGAGAGCTTCAAAATGCTGAGATGGAAAAGAATTAGATTTGAGAGAGAAAATCCTCATTTGCTGAGGGGCGCAGTGAAGGAAGATGGGGAGAAGTTCTTTATTAATAACAAAGAAGGAGCTTTTACAAAGACCTTGTGTCCAAAGCTCTTTAACTTTTCCTGGCATTTCCCATCCATTCCATTGTTAAGCCCTTCACCGTCGGGAAACAGCGCTGGGCCAAGGCGCTCGATGATCTCATCCCCGAGGCTTCTGCACTCGCCTCTGTTTACCTGCCCCACAGCATTTGCTCCTCAGATTTGGTTTCCTACTTTGAAAAAAAAAATAAGAAGGAAAAAAAAAAAAATTCTTTCATTTGTGCAGTGTCTCCCCCCGCCCCTGGTGCTGGGCTCTGAGGAAAATAGCACCTCGGTGGTTTTCAAGGAGAGGATGGACCACAGTGCATTCCCACAATTTATAAGAGGAGACAGGAAGGCCTCAGTGACTCATAAACACTAACAGATTCTGTGTATGAGCTTCTCTTTGTTGTTTGTTATCCTTAATTTCATGGCTTTCCTTCTTTTGAGCGTGTTTGTGTATTTTAGACGATGCCATCATTTTGTCAGGACACTTTGTGTGTGGTTCCCACACAGGAGCAATGTTGTCTGCCTGATGGCTGGGCTCACAAAAATAAGGCAGCAGCCAGTGGAAACCCTTGAGGGCTCCGTTTGGTGCCACATCCTGACAAGGGACAGCGAGGCTGGGCGGGAGGGACCCTTTCCTGGTGCGTGTCAGTCGGTGCTTTGCACGGAACAGGGTCAGGACCTCCTGTATGCGAGCAGCTCCGAGGGCTGTGCTCAAAGCTCTCCAGTCCAGTGACCCCAAATCCATCACTCATGAGGTGCTGGGAGGGTCAGGCCGCTGTGACCAGTGTGACCTGGGCAGTGAACTGCCCTTCTGAGGGTGGCTGTGCCCCATCCTGGCTCTCGGTGCTCCCAGCCATGGTTCTCTGAAAGTTGGGTGCATCTCTGGGTGCCGGTTGTCCCAGCAGTTTTTCCTGATGTGATTAAAAACAATCCTTTGGCAGAGGGCTGGGATGAGTTTCCTTGAGCAAGGAGGTCTTTAGTGCTTTATTTGGACACCGGGTTCATCTTGCCTTTGTTTTCCCCTTGCCATCCCACCAAAGCCTCCCCTCTCGCTGTTGCAGAGGGCATGAGCTGGCACTCACTCCTTGCCTCAGAGCTGGAGATGGTTAAATCCTGCTGGGAAGCCAGCAGGTTGTAAGGCACATAGAAACCTCTTCAGACAAGGCAGCTCATTCATGTAGGGTATTTTTAATTAATCGTGGAATGGTTTGGGTTGGAAGGGACCTCCAAGATCACCCAGTTCCAACACCCCTGCCACGGGCAGGGACACCTTCCACTATCCCAGGTTGCTCCAAGCCCTGTTCAGCCTGGGCTTTTGGTTTAGTTAAGCCATGTAACCATCAGCTGCTGGGTCTGCTGAGCAGTGATGGTTGGATGAGCCAGGAGCAGCCCTGGGCTGTGCACAGGGATCTCCAAGTCCTCTTCCTGCTCCCCTCTGGATCTGGGGACAATACCAGTGCAGCTGTTTAAATATGCTCAAAAATTCAGAAACACAAGTAAGCACTAAACTTTCCCAAGGTGGCTGAGTAATCGTGTTTGCTTTAGCATTTTAGTCCGCCAATTACCCAAGCCAAGGATATTGCCTCTTTAAACAGAGTTCAAAAAGCCCAAGAATTTTTTATAAATAGCTCACATCCTCTTGATAACAACCCGGCTGCTATTTATTGCCCACTTCCCCTCAGACAGACAGGTCAGAGGATTGAAAATCGCACTTCCCATGAAATGCAGAGGAACTGGGGTTTTCAGGTTCCTACAATAGTTTGTCATTCTGGGTTTCCTTTGCAGCGTTCAGCCAGGCTCTCCGTGCAAAGGAGGGATCGTTAGGATATATTGCTGCCTCCCTGGAGCCCTAAACCCCATTTTCTGCTCCTGTCTTTGGGACCAGCAGGAAATCCCATTGCTTCCCACCAGCATGGGGTCCTTCCAAGCCATTTTTTTTTTAACTCCACACTTCATTGAGCCCTCTCTGGTCTTATTTTACACCCCTACCTTCCCTTCACTCCAAAGCTGTGTGGCCAAAACTCTCTCCTGCTGAAAGCAGGTGGGAGCTGCTTCCCGATGCTTCCTTGGTGCCGCAGAGAGGGAGCTGCAGGCACAGGGGCACCGTGGCTGCAGAGGCTCCTCAGGGAGCTGGGATTTGTCCTGTCCATAACTCACACTAACCCAATGCCTGCCGTGCACCAGTCCCGTGCTTCGGTCACTGTGAAATCACAAAATCACACAGAATGGTTTGGGTTGGAAAGGACTCTAAAGATTATCTAGTTCTAACCCCCAGTAGAGATGGAGGTTTCTTAGCAGGGGATGCAGAGACTCCTGCAAAGAAAAAGATAAATTTAGTTGTATTCCTAAGGATCATTTACAGGAATATCAGGAGCTCTGTGATGCAATTTGTGATGGTGCAGCAGAGGGATGAGGCTGCTGCTGAGGAAAACAGAACTGTAACTCCTCATCCTCAGACATGAAAGATGATGAAAAGCTGGCTTTGGTGGGACTCTAGACCTGTTAGACCATAGACCCTGTAGGGCTGGAAGTGGAATGTGCTGATGGCTCACCCTCTACATGGAAAGCAATTAAATACTGTACCAACAAGGATGGGGTTTTGATTAATTCATTCATTCTTTAGCATCTCTTTGGACACGGCGACTTCCCTGAAGGGACGTGAACCATTTCCTTGCCAGCTCAGAGCAGGGCATTGCTGGGTGGAGGATTTTGCTGTTCCACACGGGGCTGGAGGCTCCAGAGCCGTACCTGGAGCGATGGATGCAGTGCAGAACGTCCCAGTTTCGTGTTCCGAGAATATCGTGTTTGTGATTAGGAACACCCAGTTACATAATGGCATCATAATCACAGACATACCTGGCTCTGAGCAGAACGGGGCTGGATGATTTATTCATAAGAGTTTCTTAATGCAGAAACTTCTATTTATTCCCTGTTGTAAGGGCAGGAAAATGTCAATGGAAGCTGCAGCGGTGTGGTGCTAATGGGAAGCCGTGGTTCAGTCTTCCCTCTCCTTCAGGAATAGTGAAGAGTACATTTTTTAGGCTTTTTATGGAGAAATTCCTGTGCCTTTGTGCTTGGGACCACAAACTTTGCTTGGGTTTGCAGAGCCCAGCTGGCCCGGGAAAGGAGCAGGAGATGCTGGGGGGATGCTTGCCCTGCCCAGTCCCTCGCTGCTGGTGGAGGTTGATGTGGCAAGAGTCCGGCAGAGTGATCAGAAACCTTAGAACCTTAAAATCCTGGCTGGTTCTTGGCTCTTTTCTGGGTTTAACAGGCTGTGGTGGGGTTGAGCTCTGGGTCCTGAGCTCTCATCCAGCCTGGGCTGCTGCTGGGGCGTTGCTGAGCCCACATGAAATAAATGCAGCTATTTACCTCTGGAGACCCAGAGGTTTGAGGTTTGGTTGTTTAAATTTTTTTTTTTTAAACATCTTTTGAAGAATATCTCCTCCAGTCCCACCTTTGGCTGCTGTTTCTCAGCTTGCTGGCTGGTTCTTTCTTTCTGCAGCAGCAGAAGCCTTGCTGTGTCCTAGTTGGGTGTCCAGGGCTGTGATGGGCTCTGGCGGCCTGGGCACGGTCAGAAACTTCTGTGAAGCCCCTTCACCCCTCTTGTGCCTCAAAACCTGGTGTCCAGCTTGGACCCTGTGGTCTGTTTGGGGTGGCTCTGTCCCAAAGCCTGCTGAGGGTGTCCGAGGAGGGCTGAGACCCTGCTGAAAGGCTTTGCCTTGACCTCTGTAGCCATCTCCTCCTTCCCCTGAAAAGGAAAGTTTGCCCCGTGTGGGAGCCCCCTCTGAAGGGCTGGGGCCATTCCCAGCTCCTTGAGGACATCCCTGAAGTTTTACGGTGCTCAGCAGGGGCTGGAGCAGGAGCCCAGGGACTCAGTGCTCCCACGGGAGGTTATTATGGGGAGGAAGTAAAACAAAGTGCAAAGGCAATTTATCTCTGTCCTGGCCATTTGTCTGCCGCTCACAAAGAGGCCAAACTTCGTCCCTGGGTGCCATGTGCTGGTGTGGAGCTCTGTGAGGAGCCAGCTCTGTGTCTGGCCAGGGAATGGGGCTGTGTCCCTCCAGGTTCAGCCACCATCACCCCACGCACACACCACTAATGCCAGTGAGAGGAATTATTCATTTCTGGGACATGGCACTGTGGGAGGTGGTGCCCGTGTGGGAGCAGTGCAGCCCCCCTGAGCTGCAGCATCTCCTTGCCGTGCTCACCCCTGCAGCACCCCTGGAAACCCAAGAGATAAAAGAAAAGCTCGATTTCCAGCATGATTTGATGACTTTTAATAACCCTTTTTTTTTGGTTAAAGATAGACCAGCCCTCGAATCCCTTATCCAGCTCTGGTGTGAACACAGCAGAGGTGCTCGCTGAGGGACACCAAACAATCTCACTCTGGCTCCCTTTGTGCACATGGTGGGAAAATGTGTATAACTGCAAAGAATTAAAAAAACCCTCCCTTTCCTAGAGAAGCTCGGGCAGGTTGGTGTTCTGGGTGCCGCTGAGCCGTGTGCTGGGGATGCCCTGCTGTGGCCCAGGGCTGAGAGCCAGGGGGGCTGTGCAGGTGGCCCGGGGGTCCCACCCCGCTGGCCCCCATGGCGAGGTGCTGGAGCGTCCCTGTGCTGGCAGAGCCCCGGCTCTGGAGCGGGGCAGCGCTGCCGTCCTGCTCCCCCTGGATCGCTCCGGGTCTGTTGTTCCCCTGGCTCCTGCTCACCAGGCAGGAATGTGTCCTGCTCCCCGGCCAGAACACCCACCTCGGGCTGCCAGGGAGAAGTTCGGGGTTTTTTTTTATTTGAATTGGTTTAAAATTTATTTTTCATGTGAAGCTGTATTATCAGTGTTTGCCTTCGAGGGTGGGTGCAGCTTCTGCCCTGTTGTTTGCTCTCCCCATCCCCTCCTCCCATTGCTGGCAGTGCTGACAAACCTCACATCTCATCCAGGTTTCTTAAACTTTTGGAAAGATCTCATGTTTAGTAAGTACATATTTTACAAGAAGAGTTTTAAAGGGATTTAAAAATTAGGTTTTAATCTCATTTTGTAGAATCCCAGAATGATTTGGGTTGCAAGGGACTAAGGGATGCAACCTGCTCGATCACATCGCATCACTCATTTCTGTAAATTCGTAATTTCTGTAAGTTTCAGCCCATTCTCTCAGAATTAATGCAGTGATTTAGGGTATTTTTAGGGTGCTTTGATTCACTAGAGATTCCCTTTCAGGTCTGATATCCAAGAGCTGGGCTTGCATTGGGGGCTGGGAAGTCTGTTGTACTCTGAGCTCCTCTTTGCCATTCTATAACCTGTGCCTGGGGAGTCGGAGTTGGTTTCCATGGATGGTCAATTATTGAAAATGGTGTAAAAAAGGATTAAAAAAAGCTGATAATTCTGATCAATTTGAAAAATATTGCTTTAACATCTACTACTCAAATCAAGCAGAGTGCTCTGATTCGCTTCCAGCAGCGAGGCATGAGCGTCGTGTTGGTATTTTTAAAGCTTTATGTGCAAGACATCAGTTGGTGTTGCCAAACTCTGATTTAAATTTATACATCCTGGCTCAGCCTGTTTGTTTAAAAAAAAGAAAAACCACCACCAGCATAACAAATTCAGTATCTTTTCCTTATTGCAAATTTTTTGGCATCAGATGTCGTGATCTGCACAGTGTAGTTATTGTCTCTTTATCTGATCCAGTGACTAATTCAACATTATTGTTTCAATAATATTATTTCAGGCCAGGTAACACACTCGGGTTACCTCTGTGATGACACAAAACATGGCACAGCTTCCAGTGAGTCACAGCTCCACAGTGTGTGCAAATAAATAACAGGAATGGTGAAAAATGACCCGGATCCTGTATTTTTAGCAGTCCAATGTGATGCTGGTGACACACAAGGAGCTGGGGGCAGGAAGGGTGGTGGGTGGGAGCCCCAGGATGTGGCTCAGGGGCTGGGCAGGGTGAGCAGGCACCCAGGGAGTTGGTCCTTGACAGCTTTTTGCTCTTTTCCAAGGAGGTGGGAGAGTTCTGGCTGCCCCAACGTCGGAAGGGGACCTTGGGGTGGTCTGGCTGGGGCTGGGGGATGCTCTGCACCCACCCACGGCCCCGGTGGGGCTGTTCTGGTGTGGGCAGCACAGCTCTGCTCCTGCACAGGAGAAGCAGGAGAGCTGGAAGTGGGTCTGAAGTGCCGAGGGAGGCTCTGTGGGATAGGGTTGGTTCTCTTTAATGTCGATCCCATTGTCACAGTGAGGGCTGAGCCCCGTGGGAGGAGCAGCCTGCCTTCCAGGCTGGCATGCTGTAGGGGTGCGGGGAAGGAGAGGATTGATCCTGCAAGTTCACAGAGCAGGGTATTCCTGCTCGCTGAGGAGCTGGCTCTTCCCACTGCAGGTGATTTGAGGAATAATTAATTGATGAGCCCCTGATGTGCCAGGCCGTGGGGCAGAGCAACCCCAGCATCACCCTGAGCTCCTTGGCAGGGCTGGAGGGCACCAAATAACCAGTTCTGGGCTCCTCACTACTTGTATTTTTAGAATAATTCTAAAAAAATATATATTTTTAAACATTCTTGGGTTTTTTTTAAAGAACCACGACAGCCATTTATATATTTAACAATATATATTTTTATATATATATAATTTCTAGATCAGTACATTCATCAGTACTTGTTTTTCTTCACAAACAGAAGAACTCTTACAATAGTAGACTTTCTAAAATAAATACTATTAAAATAGAGCTTCAAAATAAATATTCTATACAAAGAAAAACCTTCTGTGGTAACTTTTCAGGGTGTACATGTGAGGGGGTAGTAAGAGGAGAAGGGACAAATATTTCTCAGGGTGTCCGAGCATGGGAGGGGAAGGGAATAGCCAGTGCTGGGAAGGGCGAGGGCTCATTGGTGTCCAGAGCCAGTGCCCAGGGAGCACCAAATCTGGGATCTGCTCCTGGCACCCGGCGGGCACTGCCCCAGGGCTGTGGTGACGCTGTGTTTGTCCCTTGGGCCTGCTCTGCTCCCGCTGGGAACGTGGTGTGGCATTGCCAGCACCCTCACGTCCCCCTTCTGGATTTCTGGGCCGTTGTGTGGGGCAGAGGGCAATCCCCGGCGTGAACCTGCTGCAGCAATTAGCAGAGCTGCAGCAATTAGCAGAGCTGCAGCAATTAGCGGCGCAGGTGCCCTGCCATCCTTCTCCTCCTCCGAGCACGGCCCCCGTCCCAGGGTCCCTGCCCCGCTGCCTCCGTGGCCATCCCGCGGCAGCGCCGTGGCTGCAGAGCCAGCGGGGTTTGTGCTCGTTAGCAGCTGTCCCTTCGTTAGCAGGGGGCTGTAGCCCACGGGAGGATGGCAGAGCTGTGGGTTGGGACATGGTGCCCGTGGGACGTCTCCGGGGTGGCAGGAGACCCAAGTACCTTCAAAGGGAAGGGGGGGATGGAATCGTTGGGATGGGGAAGAGCGGGAATAACGACGTTGCTGACGGGAGCCGTTCCCTTTCCCAGCTCCAGACGGGGCTCAGCACCTTCCTGCCGTGCCTTGGGCTGGGAGCTGCTGGAGCAGAGTCCGGCGGCCGTGCCGGGAGCCAGGGGGGGAGGGGGGGTCACTCTGCTACACTGACCACTGCTCTAACGCATCCACAACGCTTGACGGGCTCCAGCACGGCATCATCGGCTTACAGGGCTTAGATATTAAAACAAACCAACGGAGAAATAGTTTACAGCTATGTACAGTGAGAGGAAATCCGTCTGGGATTGCTGGGAGTATGTACATGAGTGTAGATTGGCACAGTGGCGACCACTCCAGTGGGGTCTTTGCTCACGAGGACCATGCAGCCAAGCCTTGGGCTCTGCCAGTGCAGATTTTCAGCACAGATTCCCCGGGAACAGCCAGGGACAGAGGGTCAAAAAGGCAAAGCAGCCGCGGGTGGAGGCCATTTGGACACGTGTGGTCCCAACAGAGGAGGGCAGCAGGTAAATACCTCTCCTGCTGCCTTTTCTAGCTTGCTTGTATCTTAGGAAAATGATTTCTTATTAAATACAATATCTTATACATTCAACCAACAGTTCAGCTAGTTTGGGGTTGGTTTTCCTTTTATCTTTTCCCCTCCAGTTTGTGCAAGGTAATAAATACAGCTCTGGATCCCCACCTGCTTCCTGGTGCCCACATACAGTTAACACGAGGCTACCCTACAGGAACTGGTATCTGGTAACAAACATTATGCCCTTTTTTCTATGATTCAGCATGTACAAGCTAGCAAATGTTATAAATATAAAAGTTTGTTGGTTTTTTTTGTTTTAATTTTTAAACTCCCCCACTCAATAAATATCTACAATTCAACTGAGCTAAACCCCAGGTCATCCAGCTGAGCTGAATTCTGAAACCCAAAGCCACCAGAGTCCCATCAGGATGCTCCTGCCAACCCCTACCCGGGATTCCTGGAAATGCTACACGAGCTCTGCCTATTGCTTATCTAATTAGAGATGACATTTCACTGTCACTGCTGTGCATTTACTGAGGAAATCTCCTCTAATTAAAAACACCAAGAAGAGACTAGGTTGGTTTTCTGCATGCAACAAGTACCTACCTACTCATTAGAGTGTTGCATGTTTGGACCAAGATTCTTGTTTAGCACCTTGTAGTTGTCAAGAGAGAGGGGTTACAGCATCCTTGGGGAAGGTAGAACCAGCCCTAGGATGAGTGCACGGACAGAGCCAATATTTGTGTGCTGAAAACCACGGGCACATTCGTTAACTGCGCTCTCTTCCTTCCCCTGGCTTTCCCTAGTGTGTGTTAACACTAAAATAAACATTAAAAGCATTCTTTACATTTAAAAAGACACTTTTGTACAGAAGAGGCAAAAGTCAAACAGCAGCAATAGGGGTGGGGGAACGGGCTGTACTTCAAGCAAATGCCATTCACCCCCAAGACAAAACCAAATCTTAATATTCAATGAGCAAAGAAGAGCTTGTTCCAGGAGAGGAGGTACTGGATTGAGATCCCTAGAAAAATACACCTATGTGCATCGTGCACTTAGGTTTGTGTGACTTCTTACCAGAGCTTAAGAGGTTTAGAGAAACAAACCCCGCCCGTCTTTGCTCTGTGGCGTGAGTTAAATCCCCTTTGCTCCGGCCTCGGGGGAGCGAGCGCGGGCCTGGGGGAAACGGGATCGGCCACCACCCTCCTGGAGCGGGGCTGTTCTGGTGATGGAAAATTCATATTCCGTTGAGCGAAACCTGATGCTGTGGATCAGCTTACAGGCAGGAGGAGCCGGTGTTGATACAACGGCCTGAACGCATCCTGCTGCAGTTCCTCCAGGGAGGAGCAGCCCTGCTACCATCTTGCTTTAGAAAGAGAGTCCAAAGCAGTGGGGCCGGGTGGGATACGCCCAAAAGGCAAAAGACCCTTCAGCAAATGAAATGTAGCTTCACTTCTGGTTGAAAAATCTTTGAGGGACACAGAAAGCTTTTGAGAAACACGTACTCTGTGTGCAACCAGCCCTTGGAGTGGTGTGCAGGAGGGAAGGAGGGCGGGGGGGAGTTCCCCCGTCACCTTCAACAGGCTGCTGGGAGCGAGCTGGGGTTTGGAAGGAGAGAGGAAACAAGAAGCCTGCCCCAAATCCGAATTGAGAGCAGCTTTTTGCAGCTGGGAACAGGGATTGGTTGTGAGGCGGTGCCTGCCAAGCGAGCAGTTAATGGTTCCTGCGGTGTGCAGGCCTGGTGAGCAGCCGTCCGTCCAAGCCGGGAGTTTTTCAGCAGCTGTACTTCATGATGTACACGGGTTTGTAGCCTTCACTCTGCATTATTAACATTCCTCCTTTGCTCCCATCTATTTAAACTGTGACCAGTTCCAAAAACCCTGAATAACCCACAGTGCTTCAGTTTGTGGAAATAGTTGCTTCTGCTTTCTCCGAAGGCAAGAGGCTAACGCCCTCCTCAGAACACAGGTTATTAAAAAGAGCCAACACCACCGTGCTCCGCAAAGCATCCTCCCGCTCCGTCCTCCCAAACTATTAGAAGGGTTTTTCTGCCCCTTTGCTCTCGGGCAACGCCTTGCAAATGACACTGTTTGTGTTTTTGCATCGGCATCCGGGCCGGCTCACTTGGTCGTAGCATCTCTGGGACAGCTTGACGCAGCCGGTGGCTGGCAGGTAGCAGAGCAGGCAGGGCAGCACCAGGGACAGGGCGCTCATGAAGGACCAGCGGGCGCAGCAGTTGGAGTGGGAGCAGGAGCAGGGGTGGTCGGCACACGTGCCCTCGTCGTCCTCGTTGGTGCAGTGGTAGAAGACGCCCTTGACCAGGCACATGCAGGTGGAGTAGTTGACCAGGTTCTGCGCCGAGCAGAGGCACTCCTGGTTGCACACCCAGCACGACGGCAGAGTCCGGGGCAGGGCACACTCCTTGCACTTGCATTTCCCACAGGCCTCGCACAGCAGGAAGTGCTTGTCCAGCTCCTGAGACACGGCGCCCTTCAGGTCCAGGGGTTTGCAGTTGATCGCCTGGGGCTGGATGCGAACGGCGCGGGGGGAGGATTGCTCTGCCACGGGCACCGGGGCCATGTGGTCCAGGAGCCTTTGGTCTGAGGATGTGCTGCTGCTGCTGCTGATGGAGCTGGGGCGCCCGCTGAAGGAGATCCAGGGGTGGGTGACATCCTGCTCGCAGCGCTGCGGGTGCTGGCTGCTCAAGCCCAGTTCGTGGGGGGCTCGGGGACGCTTCTGGGCTGGCGGCTGGGAGGCGCTGGGGTTGTCGGTGTAGTCGTTCTCGATGTGCGTGGTCTTCATCTGGTCGATGGGCAGGATGGTGAGCGGGTGCTGCAGCCGCCCGTAGGGGATGCGACTGTCCAGCAAGGGCTGCACCATCACAGAGTTGGGGACAACGGTGATGTTGTGGGGAATCCGGGGCTCCATTGGGAAAGCAGCTGACTACTGGGGCGGAATCTGTGCTTAAGTGTCCTGGGGGAAGGGAAGGAGAAAGAACAGGGGTGGGGGAGAGAGAGAGAGGGCATCGTTATTGAGGTATCCTGCAAGCCCAGCCCAACAGGGCTCCTTACTGAGGCTGGTTATCATGCTGGAGGTCTTGTAAGGTAAACTCCTGTCCAAGGGAGGCAGAGCACTCAGGTACAAAGTGTCTGCTTCTCCTTTGCTACCATGTCCCTGTCCCTGACCTTGGCCATCTACAGCTCCTCCAGCCCTGGGGGGGCTGCAGTCGCTGCAGGCTCCTGAAGAGCCACTCATGGTTTTACTGAGGGAAGGTACATCTTGGGGCTATGGAGCATATTCACATGTGGTTTTGTCAGCAAACTGCCTGAAATGACTTGTCTAAACTTTGGAGGTTTCCCCAATTGACCCCGATCCCTAAATAAGCTGATGCAGGATTGTGGCTCGTGGAAGCACTGGCCTGGTACAAAGGTGCTTCTGAGTGTGGGGCTGAGCACCCGTCCTTGCTAACCAAGGATCTGCCTGGGGGAGGATGCCTTGATTTTGGTGCGGAAGTGTCCCCTCTCCACGGGGAGTCTCTGGTTCCAAAGGCTCCTTTATCCCTCCCATGGGAGGTGGAAGTGCTTGCTCAGCACCTTGTCTGGCGGCAAATCAGGGTGGGAGCCAAGGGTGCAGCTCCCAGGAGAGCACCCACATGGCTCAGGCTGGATCCATCACCTCACACAGGTACTGAGACACTCGTGCAGCCCACTAAGTGCACTAATATTTAGCTGAAGTGCTGTTTACCAGCCGCTCTGGCTGAGCCGTCATTGCCGCAGTTTCTAATTTCATTGAAAGAGTGCAATTTATCCTGGAGTCAATCCAAAGATTCAGCAGTGGCGTAGGACAAGAAACCACAGGAAGTAACTAAACTTAAATCAAAGAACGGAAACGACTCCGTTCAAATTTAGAAAGTGCACATTGTTTTCTAGTAGATGTGCCACTTCCTCACGGGGTGACCTTTATTCATAAATAATATAATTCTGGAGATCAGTTGAAAGAAGGGGTGAGTAAAGCTTCGGTCGCAGGAGGGGAAAAGCTGCTGGTATCAAGAAAAAGGAAGTAGTGAACAGCTTAAGGCATTGCCAGTTGTTTGTGTTCAACAAACAAATTAACCTTCTCCAAGAGCATGAAAGATTTGGACTTGGCAGCACTGGTTTAACAGCTGGACCCGATGATCCTAAAGGTCTTTTCCAACCTAAATGATTCTGTGATTCTATGACTTTAATATCACAGCAGTGATATTAAAAAAAAAAAGAAAAAAACTGCATCCAACTGCAACCAAATAATGCATGAGAAGTGTGTGTGTGTAAATGTGTGTGCACTTCTGCAAGAGCACACCTCCCCCTAAAATTAACACAACACCTCAAAAATCAGAGCATGAACTGATTCCACATTTTTGGAAGGAGAAGGGGAAGCCCATTTTTAGCCCCTGAAAAATGCCACCAGAGTCCACTCATATTTGTAAATCGTTGCTTTGGTGGATCACTTGGCATTTGGGGTTGGAGATGTGCCAGTTCTCCCGGGATCAGGAGGAGGGAGGGCGGGCTGCGGCCGGAGCGTGGGCAGGACGGGCACACGCCGGGTCCGGCACCGGGCCCCCTGTGTCCCCTGCACCACACCAGCAGGAAGAAATGCTTTATTAGCAGTAATGATGATTATTGTCATGCAGCCCTTATGCTGCTTCTCTTCCCCAGTTAAAATTCTCTGCTGGGTCTTAGCCATTCATTTGGAATTTTTTTTATTTCATTATTCATAGCTCATTGACATCCTGACTGGAGGAACAAGAGAGTTTATAAAGCGTCTAATCCTAGTTACTGTATGTAAAAAACAAAGAGAAGCAATGATTCTGACAACTGTGGGGCATGCAGAGGGAAAAGAACTTGATTTTCTTTTGTGCATCAGAATCCAGTGTCATGATATAAAAAGTATTTGCTGCAAGTCAGAGTTTAGCAAAATCATCAGTTCTGTATCGGCTGCGTGTTACATTTGCAGGGAGACTTTGATTCCACTGGGTTTTTTTGGGTTGGTTTTTTTTTTTTTAAGGAGAGAGATGCAGCTGTTTTGGTTGCCAAGAGTAAGTGCAGCAGAGCTGATCTTAGATGGAAGGTAGCTGGAGGAAATGGTGGCAGCGCTGCAGGGTGTTACCAGCCTGGCTGCTCCTCCTCAGCACTGCCCTCGTGGCCTCTCCAGGCCTCTCTGCTCACTCCCACTTGTTACCAACTCTCGGGAATCTTCTCCCTCCGCCAGATTTCCATGGATCCATGGAGTACCATTTATTTTAAGGTGCCAGCACGTGTGTGGAGCAGAGCGGCTCAGCCTGGGCAGTGCCCTGGTGCTGCCTGTCCCCAGCACGGCACCTCTGCCCCAGGGTGGCACATCCAGGGTGTTCTGCATCGCTGGGGGCACCCCGGGGGAGCCCCTGAAGCTGGCACTCAGGCTTTACATGAACTCTGCAGTGCCCCAGTCGGCCATGGCCCAGGGCCAGTGATGCCATCACACGGAAGTGGTGTCACCAGATTAGTTTGGGGAAGGATTAGAGCCAGGCTGCTCCTCAAACACCCAACCCCCCCTGCACAGACGGGGCCTCATGCAGGCAGATGTTAAAGATGGCTTATCTGAGATAATGCTAATCAAGATTTCAGTTAATTACCACAGAAAGGAGATGGACCCTGGACTAAACACCCCACTTCAGGAGAGCTAATGATGGAAGTTTTTCCTCCTCTTTTTTCCCTGTAATACAGTTTCAAGTTGTCTTTTTAATAGACAAACTATTTCTGCAGGACAAGGGGAAAGGAAGCCTGACATGGCAAACTCAAAGACCCTGCAGATATCTTGGCACAGGATCTACTTGGATAAAACCTCTGGAGGGAAAACAGCCAAATAAGACCCAGCCCTCCCAATTCCCAGACCCCTGCTCTGGACACGATGTCTCTCTGGCTGAAGATCACCTTTAAACCACCACAGATGTGCAGCCTGACAGGTTTGGGTGCTTGGACACGTGGTCCTTCACCTTCTGCCCTGCCCTATCTCTCCTGAGCAGAGAGTTTCCACAGTTAACTGCTCTTCCCTTTCATGCCACTCTTAGCAGACAAATATTTCTGATATTTATGGAATTTTCCAAGGACCATGACCACATTGCTGCTGCTGGCCTTGTCACCAGAAGTTCCAGCAGTGCAGCGAGATCGCTGGTGACAGATCCAGGTCAAACACCTCGAGTGCTGAACTCAGAGGGAGCTGGGTGCTGTTCATCCTGCCAGGAGGCTTTTCTCCCCCAGGATCTGCCCCAGTGACAGCCATGGCAATATTTCATGGTGTAGTTGCTCCAGTTTTTGTCAGTGTGCTGTGAGCACCTTTCCCTCAGCTGCTTGTGCTCCATGTCTATGTCCCAGGACAGGGGAGGTTTCGGGGAAGGGCCCTGGGCAGCTCTGTGGGCACACAGTGCCCCACCTGTGCTAGCACAGAGGAATCCAGTCAAGTCCTCAGGTTAAGGATTTGTGCTGGAGCAGAAGGATATCAAGAAGCCAGACTGCTCCTGTGGAGTGTCACAGGCTGAGATGTGCCTGCCTGGGTACCTGATGGGTCCTTGTGACTTCCCTGGATCATCCTCCAAGACATCCCAACCTGACCTTTGCTGGTTGATGTGCGCCCAGAAGCAGGGCAGCATTTCCTTCTCCTCCCCCCCCAAAACCCACCACACCCGTGGGGTGTCTGCTGGCAAGGATAACACTGCCTTGAGCACCAACACTGGTACCTTATAAACTGCATTTATAAAGCTTATCCCAACCAGATCCTAAATCAAAATGAATGTTTGGGGTAACCTGGCAGAACTTTAGACCTTGAGAGAGGACAAGAGCTGAGGGGTGTAACCTTTGTTGTCCACTGCACTGATCCTGACTGTTAATTGCATTTCAATTGAGGAAAAAAAGCCATACAGCACAGAAAATTAATTAATTTTTGATCACAGGTAATTACAGATATATTACAGCATTAACACCGGCACAAATGCACTGGTTGCAACTGTACAGATAATTTTCTTAAAGTAGACAACAGGAAGAAAAATTCACGACTATGTTCTTACATAGGGAATTTTTCATTCTTTAGAGGCAAACAATGAAGTTCTTTTCAAGGCAGACGTGTCAGCAAACTCCCATGTAGAGAAAAATTTCTCTTCCCCCATGACTGTACAGTCACTCACCACATACAATTTTCAAGTCAAAATATACTTCCTTCCAAGGGAGTAAAATTGGACTCAAAAGTCAAGTTCATACACGTGTTGCAGTGTTTGTTCCTTCTCTTCATCAAGATATGGCCAATTTAAAATTACTGTTGTACTGGGTAATTGCAAGTCCTAAAGTTGTAGGAAACCAACTGTTATTGTAGTGTTTTGGTATTACTTCAGACTCAGAAGTTTTGTAGGATTTTGAAATCAGATGAAATTAAAACAAAAGGCATTTTATGTTTTAATAGGATTTTGGACTTGCCTACATCATTTTAGAGAAAGCTACATTCTTGTAGGCAATTCCATGAGAAAGTCACATAAACCCTCAGGAAAGCCCATTCTCATTAATGTCTTCAGAGCAAGTTTTGAAATAATAAGGTTCTAATATCTTTATTTTCCAGTTACTGAAAAACAAAATGGATCCTGACTTAAAAATCCAGTGGGTGCAGAAATACATAATGTTCATAACTGTCAGTCACCCATTGGTTAATAATCTTAAGTTCTTTCTCACACGTTTAACAACATTCAAGATGTTTGTGGTAATAAAAGAATAATGAGAATAAGGGGCTTAAGTCCAGAGGTGGGTCCCATGTGGAAGCAATCCTGGGCAAGCTGGGACTGACCCATCCCCAGTGCAGTCAGCAGGAAAACGGGAAAAGCTTCCATGAGCTCCTCCTCTGCAGCCAGCACTAGGTACGAGGTCCCACAGTTTTGCCCAACCCTTTTGGACATGAGATGCTGCGTGGAAATGTCAAAAGGGAACCTCCAATGTCACAGAAAACCAGAAAGGCCCAGATGTGCTCTGGGGGTGTTTGCTGAGAGAGACCCCGGGGCAGGCAGGGAGGGGGTGCAGCCACCAAACCCTCCTGTGCTTTGTCAGCTGCGTGCACCAGACCAGGGGCCACCTTATCTCTTTCTAATTAATTACACCTTAATTACACCTCATGAGCAGCCTGTCCCTTCTGTTGTGTCTGACAGCACTAGTGGAAGGAAGAGCTATGTGCCTCAGCAAACCAAGATTTCTCCTGGGGTTGGTGGCACTGGATTGTCCTCTCCATGTCCCGTGACATCACTGGTGGCTCCTTTCTGCAGCCTGGACTGTGCCCTGTAACATCAGGGAGCTGCTGGACCTGCCAGTGGTGCCGTGCTGCCCTGTGCCAGGGGCTGCTGGCCAGCTCTAGGACCATTATATATATAATATATCTCATAAATTAAAGTGGTTATAGGTTATATGTAAATTATAGTGGTGCTGGGGGCATGGAGAGCACCGGTGCACAAAAAGCCACCTTCTTACCACAGAATTGTTAAGGTTGGAAAGGACCTTTAAGATCATCAAGTCCAACCATAAACAGAATAAAGCAAATTTGATATTTCAACATGAATTTTCAATCACAGTTTTCCAAGAATTTTCCAACTACTGAAGCATCACAAGCTTTTGTGAAGAAGGGATGGGGAAATTGCCATGGATTGATGAAAGGCTGAGCCCTGCACTGGGATGGGGTAGGACCTGAGCTGCTCATCTGGGGATCTGCTTTGGGTCAGACCAGACAGCTCTGAATCTTGGCACCTACAGAGGGATCACACCTTCTCTTGGTTACTGATATTAGACCTGGATTTGATTAAATTTTAGGAAGGAATTATTCCCTTTGAAGGTGGGCAGGCCCTGGCACAGGGTACCCAGAGCAGCTGTGGCTGCCCCTGGATCCCTGGCAGTGCCCAAGGCCAGGTTGGACACTGGGGCTTGGAGCAGCCTGGGACAGTGGAAGGTGTCCCTGCCCATGACAGGGGTGGCACTGGATGGGCTTTGAGGTCCCTTCCATCCCAAACCATTCTATGACTCCATTATCCATGCAAAAGCTGAATTAGTCTCTGGAAGAGTTGTGACAGTCACTCATTAACACTGACACAGAGGCAGCAATAGTTGCAGTACATGCACTGCAGAAATTGGTTTATTTTCTTTGCTGTATGGGACACACGGATTTCTGAAAATACAGTGCAAGAGGCAGAAAACGAGAAAAGCAATAGAATATTTAGTGTTAATACAAGAAACTATCGTAATTGAAAGCAACACACTTCGAAGCAGTGTCATGCCAGGGGTGGGCAGATACATTTCAAGGCCTGTGCAAAGCAACACACCTCGGAATCGATGGTAACCAGTGCAAAATCCAACCTGTCACAGCCAGTCTGTCTCCTCTGGTGGCTTGGTTAAAAAGCTCCTCTAAAAGCGTTGGGCAGAGCTGCACCTGAGCCTTGGGCAGGACAGGATGCTGAGAGACAGGGCAGGGATGCTGAGGGGACAGGGCAGGGATGCTGAGGGGACAGGACAGGGATGCTGAGGGGACAGGACAGGGATGCTCAGGGGACAGGGCAGGGATGCTGAGGGGACAGGGCAGGGATGCTCAGGGGACAGGGCAGGGATGCTGAGGGGACAGGACAGGGATGCTGAGGGGACAGGACAGGGATGCTCAGGGGACAGGACAGGGTGCTCAGGGGACAGGGCTCACGCCCACCCAAGTGATCAATAAAGGATTTGCTCCCCGAGGCCCAGCAGAGGAGGAGCTGGAGATAAGGGAACAAATTCTGCCCCTGCCTTTGTCTGGGATTAAGGACACCCTCTTGTCCAGGCCTGCCAGCAGTGACAAGGGACACGCTGCTCCCGGTGCAAGCCAAAGGGTTCAATTAAAGCTTTTAATGAGGAAGACTACACTCGGAGGTAGTTAAAGGAGACCTTGTAGCAAGCACATGTTTTTAATGTGGGATTAAGAATAATTCATAAGGTTGGAGTTCATTAAGACTGAGTTAGGCTGTCTGAATTTTGAGTTGAGCTGTAAATGCTTCAAGAAAAGGAAAAAAAAGCCTTTTTTCCCTGAAGTGTGTATTAATATTGACAAAATATTGATGTTCATTCTTTCTGTTCCCCTCCTGAGCAGCCGTACCTAGCTAAGGGCAGCTAGAATCTTCTCTACAAGTAAAAAGGGAGGAAAAAAATTAGAAAGCTTATTAGGGAAACCTGCCATTTTTAAAACGAGACACTAAATTCTTGCCAGAGTGTGGAAATTCAGGAGCTGGGAAATGAGACCTGTAGACTTCCAAGAAGCTGTCTCTGTCCAGCTAAAGTCTGTTCCTATGGTGCGAGTGAATAAAGCACATTTTGGCCCACTAGCATTCAGATCTCTGGGGACTTGAATTTCTCAGTCAAAGCCTTTTACTGGACAAAAACATTTATTTTAAGGGAAGAAAACTAAGCTCAGATATGATCTATTAAGCTAATGGTACTAAATGATAACCTAATTAGAAGGGTTTTAAATTTTCTTGAGGAAATATATTGTACTGCATTTAAAAAGGATAAAAACAACACTTGTGCAACTGTTTGCCTATAAACCCACAGTTTTTACTGCTGGGCTGAAGCTGGAAAGTTATATGGCAATATGATGAATGAATTCTTTTCTTTCACATTTAATTTTTTGAAAACTGTCAGAACTGGTTATTAATTATTGCTCTAGTGTTGTAAGGGATGTGAATTTTATTTCCCTGAAGTCTGATAGCAGAATCTTTTTTTTGGGGAGGTAGGAATTGCTTTTTGAGATGTTGCATTTCCCTGTATGATTTGGGAATTAGTCATGATTCCAGGAAAACAGCTTTTGTTTTGCTGTTTCAGGAGAACAAATAATTTCTCCCCTGCACATACCTCATGGAGAATTTCAAAAGGACTGCAGTATTCAGAAATGGTCCTTTTAATTTTATAATCCCAACATAGAGTCCCTTCCAGCAAGGGAAAACACAGTAGCCCATGGAAAAGGGCACATTTATCAACGAGACATCCCCAGTGGGGTTCCAATAACTGAGAACAACCCCTCCTCCTGCTATCATTCATTTTTATATGGGCAAGGGGGAAGCCAGTCATCAGGATCATTGTGATTCCGTGCACAAATTGGAGCTTTATTCTTTAACCCAAAATAAAGGCAGAGAGGGGAAGCTTTAATATAGGGAAAGCTGTGCTTCTCTTTACCCAATTAAACAGCAATTCCTTGCCATACTGTCCCCTTGGCATGGTATGGAGGAAAGGCAGCAGCAGGAGAAGTTTTAAAGAATCTAGAACGTGCCTTTTCCACTCTGGATAATGCAGGGATGCTTTTCCTTTTCTCTTTCTTTCTCTCCTTCATCCTTTAAAGAAAAACTTGGGGCTATAAAAGATTTAAATGAAGAAATCAGACCCTTGGTAACTGGAGGTAAAAGAGGGAAGCCTTTTCCCCCCGTGATATTCCTTTGCACTGCCATTTCCAAGCTCTGCATTCCCAGCCCTGCTTTCCTCTAAGACCTTTGTGCCTTTTATATGCCCCTTTCTGCTTTTTCCATTCCCCTCCTGATAATGAATTTTCAGAACATGTCGTCTCCAGGCTTGTCTTTCTCCTGTGACGCCAGGACTGGTACAAAATAAAATCCTGGCTTATCTTTGCTACGCAGTTGGTAGAAAGGAGCAGCCAGCACAGGTTTTTCCTCCATATATAAAATATTTCATATATCAGATGAAGTTATTCCAGGTACACATTTTTATTACTCATCTAGCCTTTAAAATACAGCATCCATCCGGATTTAAAACAAGTGTACAGCAAGACAGGGAAGAGAACAGTGATGGAATAAGGCACTGAGGCCACAAAAATGAAAAAAGACTTGTATGAAATAAAATGCTGAAGAGCAAAGGTCATGCAGGAAAGCTCTGACACACGAGTGGCTGATTTCTGAGGTGTCCTATTATGGAGACAGCTAAAAACTGCTTGACACTCACAAGACAGGGCTTTGGAAAAGAGAGGAAATGAGGATAATCCATTCCCAAGCAAGAAATATCCAATTCTGACTTGTCAGCCCAGGTGACCATGTATTTATGCTCCTTTTTGGGGATGGAAGAAGGGATGAAGGAGAAGACATCCCATCAGCAGAAAAAAGCCCCTCATTCTGCTGTAAAAGCCTGCAAACAAACCCGACCCAAGTGTGCTGAAACCTGCCTGCCATATATGTACAGCAAATGCAGATGTTGATGGGAGAACGCAGAAAAGAGGTATAAATCAGAGACGCAGGGACACAAATGGAAATTCTACAAGAAACAGGATATTTCTCCAGAACGCCAAGTCTCCTTTAGGCTGGGAAGCACCAGGCAGCTCTCCACTGTATATAATTATAGCTAATCACTGTTAGAAAAGTCATAGCCAGAAATATGCTCATGATCAGTGATCTGTAAGGAGCAGCCGAACACATCTAGAACGAGCGCAGGATTTTCCCTCGGGGAGCAGGCTTGGCTTTTTCTACTTAAAACATTTAACAATTGCTCGCAAGCACCGATCTCGTACTTACTTTAAATAATTCAGCTAAGACCATCTCTCCATAGGCGAGTTAATCCCAAATGCGAGGCGGACGAGGGGGCCGGACCTGGGAGAATCCTGGCAGGAGCGGCTGGAGCTGCGGGCAGGGACCTGCGAGCGCGGCGCTGTCAGCGGCGGCCGCGGCGCTGCACCCGCCTGCCTGGGAAAATGGCTATTTTATGAATGGGAGGGCAGCGGCCGCTCCTGCGCATGCGCGCCCGTCCGACTCTATGAATGGGTGGGCACCGCGGCGGCACCGCGCATGCTCCGCTGCCTTTTATGAATGGGGGCTGGAGGGGAGCGCGGATGCGGCTCCCGGGGTTTTTTTCCCCCCTTTTTTTTTATGAATGAAGGGCAGCGGCAGCTGCGCATGCACCGCGCCCCCCGCCCGGGGCTGGAGGTAACGGCGGGGGTGGGGGGCACCGCGCTCCCGGCCGCCGGGGGGGCACNTTTGGGGTGTGTGACCATGAATGAAAGGATGGTTCTCCTTTGGCACTCGGCTTCGTTTCCCGGTGCTGGGAGCTGCGGCTCGTTCCTTTCACTGCAGCATCTTCACACACCCGTGTCCGTCCCCTGTGCCTGGCGGCTTGTGGCAGTATCTGGGTGAAAATGCGGGCACAAACCCCACTGCGTGCTGTATGTGCAGCCTGTGGGTTTATTCTGTGGCTCTTATCTCCTGCGGAGGAGAGGAGGTGGGATAGAGCTGCGCAGGTTACCCGCACCCACCGAGCGCCAGCAGCTGCTCCCGTTTCGTGGACGTGAGGCCATTGATGTGCTGCTCTCAGCGCTGCAGGTCTGCCCTGTTCAGCTTTTGGGGCGTCCTGGGGAACCTCTCCCCGCTCCGCAGCTCCTCGGGGCCGGACATCCCAACCATCCCTAGCAAAGCGCTGCTGTTCCGCTCCGTGTCGGGCTTCCCTGACAGCCCTGCCCGAAGCGTGTGCCGAGGGCTCTGAAATGTCCTTCCGTGCTTCAGTTCCGTTCGGCAAAGGCAGAATCCGCTCCCAGCTGGCGCGGAAGCGGCTGCAGGTGGGGCCTCGGGGCGTGCGGTCCCCCAGGAGCCTCCCAGACAGGTTGCTTTCCTGAAAATGCATTAATGATGTATTTTAATATCTGTGAAGAGTCATCTGCACAGTACAAACCAAGGCCCTGCTCATTTCCTGCCGTATTTATGGCGTGTATGTTTCAAAGCTTGCACAACACTGAAAAAACCCCCCGTTATTTATTTATTTAGTGCTAATACAAACAATGTATGTTGCCGCAGATACAAAGCAAGGGAGATTTCTTTCTCCAGAGAAGATTTCTCCCTCCAAGAGCTGTGCTCTGAGGCTGATCATTTACGTACTTGTGTTTGTCTCTGAGGGCAGAGATGTTTCCGAGTGGGAGCCGTGTTATGGGTCATGGGCAAATGCAATTTAACAAGGAAGGGACAGAAGATGGGGACGCCCTAAAAACCAGCTTTTCCAGAGGGTTGCATAAAATATTACTGGCCCTCAGATCTATCAGAGGGGTGCTTTTGAAAATAAAGAGAAGGGATTGGGGAAAGTGTTGCTTTGTTACTGGTTGTGCTCTTTGCAGTGAAATACTGCTGGAAGGACAGGCAGGCAGAGAAATTCGATGTCTGTGATTTTGGAAATTGGCAAATAAAGAGATAATGGAAGAAAATACGATTTTAAAAAAGCTTGTATTGAATAAAAAATGAAGAAAAAAAAATCATTGTGCTGTATTTAGTGCTGGAAACCAGCCCGAAGCTGAGAGACTCGAATTCCTGAGCACAAAAATCTCTGATCCCATCATTTTACAACATTGGCAGGGATAAATTCTGCACCTTGATTTGAGTGCTGCCAGTGTTCTGTAACGTTGCAGCAGTGGGAGAGTCAAGCGCCTCTGAATTCAAGGCTTTTATCTCTGAATGCCGAGTTCTGTGTTCCAGGGCCACGGGCACAATACCCGGGGGAAGCCCTTTGTTGCAGTGCCCTGAGCATCTCCCCACGAGCTCCCGGCAGGTGACAGCAGAGCTGCTCCGTGCTGGCCGAGGCTGTAATCCCACAGCAGCCCCAGGCACAGCCCTGCCAGCCCCTGCCCTCCTGAAACCCCCCAGCAGTAAAACTGAAAAGAGGAAACAAAAATTATTATCCATGTGTGAAGGGGCGAGGCGGAAATGGGGTCTGGCTGCGTGGTTCTAGGGAGAGAAAATTGGGAATATTGCTGGTATGGCTGCGGATTGATGAAACCTTTTCAAGCAGAGAATTATGAGACTGTAAATCTTGGAGCTAATTCACCTCTTCCTTAAGATGTATCAAAAACATTATTTGACTAATTCTCCTCTATGGACAAAGGTGTTTCTTGCTAGATCTTAGCCTGGTTGCTGTGCTCAGGCACGCAAGGCTTTGGGTTTGGAATTGTGTGTGGGTTTGGAGCTGTGTGTGGATTCCTCCAAGCTGCCGTTCCCGTCTGTACCAGCGGGCTCTGCTCTGGCTCTGGGTCAGGATCCAGAAGCTGAGCTGGGGGTCACTGAGGCAAAAGCCCAGCGTGAGGGTGGTGGATGGTCGGCACTCTGGAGCTTCCTGGCTCCTCTGGATTCCCTCTGCAAACAGGAGGAGCTGGAGATGCCTGCGCTGCTGTGCTGGGATGAGCAGGGGAGGGATGAGGGACGGTGTCTCCCCACCTCTGCTGGTGCTCTGTCTGCTTCCCAAATCTCCTCATGCCACTGTGAAAAGCAGGTTGTGCCTGTGGGGAGGAGGCTCCTTGTCGTGAGGGCTCTGGGGCTGCTGCAGTGCCAGGGAGGAGCACTGTGTTATCACCGTGGGATTCTGGAAGCTGAGGCTTTGAGGGAAGTACCACTTATCCCAGGACGTGTAATAAGTTTATACATGTTGGCAGCGCTGCTGATACTGAACTCTGCGCTCCTTCCTCGTGCAGGAAATTAATTGCTTGCTCATTTCATGCCCGTTTAAACCCTGAAATGGCTGCAGATTTTTGACAGTGATTTCTTCGCTGGGATGAATCGTGGCGCTGCCACACTTGCCTTGCCTCTAAAGTTCTTTAGTTTAGTTCTGGTACATCCTCGGAACAGCCTGCCTGGCCCGGGAGAGCTGGGTCTGTGTGAGTGCCTGGCAGCCACCGGCTGCCGGGCTCCCCTCGGAGCAGCTCGCACTGGAACGTGGTTCTCCAGCTCTGCCTCTGCTGTGTGGGCTGGCAGAGCTCCAGGCAGGGCGTGTGTGTCTTGGCCCAAAGCTGGCGGTTTAAGGAAATGCATGGTTCCTAATCTGCCATCAGAAAAAAGCAAATATGCAGGCAATTTAGGAAAGCGAAAGTGCAACCCCCTGGGGAACACGTAACTCGGGCTTCAGAGGCGTTCTGAATGTGGAGCCATGTTCTGTCTTAAATCTTGGGCCGCTTGGCATCCTGCTATCTTTAAGCTGGATCAGGAGCAGATGTGTAGACTTTATCTGCTGAGGTTTTCGTGTTCCTCCAAATCCTTTCTGGCTGGCGTCGGAGCCCCACGGGAACTCGGCGTGGAAGCAGCGCTGTGGCGTGAGGAAGGAGCTGATTCCCTGTCTGGGCTGATCCTGCCTGTGGAATTTTCTGATTTGCTGGCAGTGGGTGCAGGTTGTTATGGAGGAGGTGGTTTGTAACCTTGGCCTGGCCTCTCGGAACCAAAGGATGCCCACATGGGTGGTTTTGCCATCTCTGGGTGATAGAAGAACCTTTTCCTTCTCACTATTTACTTGACCATTCCCGTGCATGTTATAAGGATGGAAACCGTAGATTAAATTTTCCTACTAAAAATGGAAATAGAGAATTTCAGATTTTATCACCTCTTAGAAATAATTGATAAAACCTGGAAAATGGAATGTTTCTCTTTTAATCCACTGACACAATATGCTCCTTGCATGGAAATGCATTGCTGCAAAATCCATCTGGGGCAGCATCCCAAATTCCTGGTGTGTTTGATGCTTGTGATGCCTGCAGCCATAGGCAGAGTAGGAAGGATTATTCCTACTGATGAGTGCTGGGGGATTGTGCCAAATATTTGTCATACGTAAGTCAGAGAAATTGTTTGGATGTTGCTATAGGAATTCTCCTCCCCTTGTGCATTGCAACCAGCAGTTACTGTGCTGCTCTGTCATGGAGATGAGTGAGAGGGGGGTGCTGTGGAATCACAAAAGTGTTGGGAAAACAGTGGGATTGTGGGCTCTCGGGCACAGCCTGAAATGGGAATGTGCCGAGATGCCAAACAGAATTCAGGTGCCACAAAAGAGGTGCCAGACAGAAAGCAGCAGCGCCTGCTGAGATGGGGAGGCACTGGGTGCAACTCTCACAGGGCTGAGCGTGTGAGATTGGCAGGATCTGGGAGGATGGGAGCTGATCGAGCCCGTGGCTCCCTGGGAAGCGCCACCTCTCAGGAGCTTCCCTCTGGATCTCAGCTGCTGTGGGAAGTAAGAGAGAAGCCCAGTGCTGTAAGACAGGGGTGGTTCATGGCTGGTTGTCACCTCACTGTAGCTCCTGTGGGTGGAAGGCAGTGCTGGGCTCATCCATGCGGGGATACTCCATGGAAGTGTTCCCGAGCTTTATCTTGCTGCCTTCAAGTGCCCTGGCACACAGCAGGGGCCTCTCCCTGGCAGCCAGGCCCCTGACACGGGCAGCACATCCCCTGCTGTTATGAAATCACCTCATGAACTCTGCAAACTGCCCTGGGGGTGACTAAGAATCGTTATCTCTGCTCCCGATGAAGCCGCAGCTTCTGCGGCACAGATGAAAGGTCTGGGCTTCCTCCTCTCTTATCAGGCACCTGTTGTTGTATCCAGACATTACTCACATCCTTGGAGTCACATCTTGTTTTGCATAATTAACACCAACTGCTTCGTTTCCTTCCTTCCCTTGCAGTTCTGCTCTGTGCCCTTACCTGGCTGTGGAGCCTTCGGGGTTATTTTGGGTTTTAACACAAGCAGTGGAAATTTGGGAGCACCAGCTCGGGGAAGGTGGGAAGATTTTAGTCAGGTGGAAGGGATGCTCCTTGGTCTTGAACTGGTGCTGCAGCCACGGTCTGTGGTGGGGAATTCTGTACCAATTCCTTACGCATGGCATAAAAAAACCACAAGCAAACCTAAACAAAAGTCTGTGCAGCAAATTTGGACTCGGAAAACGGCAAATCATAGAATCCTGGAATGGTTTGGGTTGGGAGGGACCTCAAAGGCCTTGTTCCACCCCTGCCATGGGCAGGGACACCTCCCACTGTCCCAGGCTGCTCCAAGCCCAGCCTGGCCTGGGACATATAAATTATATAAGGGTTTTTTGAGGGTTGGGGCGTTACACTTGTTAATTTTTTGCAATATATCTGACTTATCTGGCAACTTTAATTTCACCTGAATGGCCCATCTTTTGCTCTTGCTTTTTGGAGTTTTGCTGCTTCGAAGATGTTTCCTGACTAATGTTTGCTGTGTGCTGGCTGTGTCATCATCTCAAAAGCTGAACTCAGTATATCAGAGCAATTTGCCTTTCACTGGCATAAAAAATTCCACTGAGATAAATGCAAATTCTGAAGCTGGGACCTGAGCAGGGCTGGGATTTTGGACTGGCTGCTCTGCAGAACTGTGCTTTGCACAGGTAGAACTCCTCAGGCAGAGAGCAGGTCCAGCCTGGCTGTGATGGATGAGCAGGGTTCTGAGGCTGCTGGGACCCTTCCTGCTGCCCGGCTGGCAGAGCAGCAGCGCTCGTTATCAGGCAGAGGGTCTCAGTCTGAGACATGGATTTTCCCATCATGGGCTCCAGGTCTGAGGCTGGACCTGCTGCTCAATCTTCTTGGACGGGCTGAGGGTTGTTTTCCGACCTGCAGGACTCAGCCATTTGATAATAGATGAGGGAGGGAAATATTTCACCTGTTTCTGATTGACTCGGTCATAAATTGTGAATATGTCCATATTTTTTTTTCTGAATATTTATTTACGGTTCAGGTCAATAGTCTCCAGAAACACAATTCTGCTTACAAACGAAATTCCTGGGCTGCATTCCCAGGCGTTCCCATGTGACTCGAGCATTTTTAGCAACTAAGTGAACAAATGCAAACATATTTTCAGGGCAGGGGAAGTGTTGCTATCCACATTCCCTCCGAGTGCCTGGGAGCCCTGGGTGTGACCAGGCAGAGGTCCCTTCTGTAGGGCATCCCTGTCTGGGGCCCCTGGCAGGTGTGCCAGGGCAGGCACAGGGACTTTGGCCATCTGCAGCTTAACAATGCCAATGGAATGGCCCCACACTCCGTCCCGTGTCCCCAGGTGTGGCCAATGCCCTGGGTGGAGGCAGGTGGTCCCCTGGCAGGGCACAGCCCCCCTCTGCTGGTCTGGAACAGCTGGGAATTTTCTTTCCTGTGGATTTCTGGGCTCAGGATAGGTGGATATCTGGTTTTTAAATGCCAGGGAAGAACTGATGCCAGCAGGCAGCACCTGCAGGCTCGGGGCTCTCAGCAGCCATCGCTTCACCTGGGACTAAGACATGAAATTTCACAGGGTGGAAATGGTGTTCCCTGGCAAACAAAGCAGCGCTGTGGAGAAGTCCTGACCTCAGAAGTCATGCTGGCCATGCAGCAGAGGTTTACAGGTCTTTTGGTGTCTGTATTGCTATGGCAGGCCAGCCTGAGCCTGAAAAATCCAGATATTGGGATTGTTCTCACTTCTCCAGTCCATGGACAGAGCTACAAACTACTGACAGCAGCCTGAAGAAAAGCTGCCTCCATCCCTGAAACTCCAGCTGATTCCCAGCTACTTTTTGGTCAGAAAATGCTCCAATTCCTTCCTAAAAAGCCACATAACTTCTCACTGCATGGCTCCATACTGTAATTAATGAACAGCAAAGCAAACACTTAAATATCAACTGGTTTTTTGCTCATATACTGATCAAAGCAGACAGCAAATCCATCTTTATTTTGGCAGGAGTAAGGTCTGTATCTCCCACCTGAGGTACACAGGGATGCTGATGAGTAACAGCCATGCTGAATTAATGTATCAGCATAAAAGCTCAAATAAATTACTGTTATAGTCTTGTTTTTCCTCCTTCTGTAGAATTGAGCTTTCCCCAAAACCAAACTATGTCCAAAAGATCTCTGAGGTCTCTTCAGTTAAATAATCTGTTGTCAGCTTTCAAACTTTTTTTGTGTCCAGTTAGTTTTGATTTGCTGGGGAAGATGTTGGGGCTGTTTCTTTAAAAAAAGCTGAAGTCCTGCAACGCCGGTGGATAAATCCCTGGGGCTGACAGTGGTTTGATCACCGAGGCACCGCCAATGTCTTTTTCCTCTTGCATTTCTGGCCTGAAGTTTATGAAAGTTGGAACCAAAAGGCACATATTTCATCCCAGTGTAGCTGCTGCAGTAGTTAAAGGTATTCCCGTGGAGTAATTTCTGTTGTTTCTGAGGTTAAGGTTTAAAATGTACGGACTTCACGGAGATGATGGCTGTGTGCTGTGGTGGCAGGGGCTGTGCTGGTGGGAAACAACTGGGTTGGGGTTTTTATGCTGTAAAATCATTCTGGGTTGTAGCTCTTTGCTGGCTCCCCGGGATGGGTGAAGATTAATTAACTGCATATTTTAACCAGAGCTCCTCTGGGCCCTGTGGCACTGATATGGTTTGTGTGGCTCCCGTCTCCAGCCCCACGCCGTCATTTTTAACTGGGTTTGGTTTTTGGTGGATCTGTAACACACATCACAACGGAAAAGGCTGGAATGTAACATTTCATTCATGATTTATAACTGCTAAAATAAATTGCAAGGGAAAATATTCCTCCAAGTCCAAGTTCCTTTAGGGAAGTGCCGTTCCTTGAGGAACTGGGGCGAGGTTGTCCCAGATTAAGGTTTGGGGTGAATGTTCCAGGGGGCTGGTGGTGGTTGTGGGGCCCTGATGGAGCTCGTGGGGGGCTTGCACCTCACCCCAGCCCCACGTGGGCGAGGGGGAATCTGTCTCTCCCTGCAAGATCAGCTCTGATTCCCCTGCTTTTCCATCCCTCATGTGTTTACTCCTCCACAGGGTACAGCAGCAGAACAAAATCAACCCGACCCTTCCCTCTTTGAAGTATCACTGGGTATTACAGAGTCACATAATTGTCTGTAATTACCATATTCTAACACTTAAATATTTTCCTGACTAATTTCCTCCTGTCTCTGCTTTGAAAATACCCAGATTATATCCATTAAAAAGTTACAGACTGGAAAATGTGCGATTTCAAAGGAAAATTTTTTTTTTGCACTTAAACCCCACTTTTCTTTGTGGCCTTAACCTGTTGCCTTTGACAGAATTACTGGGGTTTAGTGTTCTGTTGTGGTTTAGCTTTTTCTTTAAAAGCCCCACCAGCCCACAGCCCCTCATGCTGTATATCAGGATGTTATGACAGCTCTGCTGGGCTGAGTCCAGCAGTCAATGCTCTGTCAAAATACCCATCATTTCCTGTAGTTTTGCCTAATTAATGGTGCAGTAATGTGGAAACTTAGAACAGCACCAGAAGGAAAAGTAAATGTTAAATGATTTGCCTTTAATGGATCTCAAAAGCTTTTCTTTTTTGCCTTTTTTTTTTTCTTTCTTGTTCATGAGCTCTTTTTCGGGCACCTTCTTCCTCTCTGCTGTTCCTGGTTCCCTTCAGAGTTTTCTTCCTTCCTACAAGTGGGGGACTCACGAGTGCCAGGGACTCAGGGCACGAAGGACAGCAGCTCAGCACCTGTGAGGGGATGCATTCCCTGAGCACAGGGATTAGCCCTGGCTGCTGGTCAACAAAAGCAGATAGTATTTGAAATTAATGTGACTAATTCAGATGCACTTGATAGCATCCTTTTGTTTCTGTCCCTCCTTAGCTCTCAGATCTTTAAATAGGATCCAGGTAGTTTGGTTAAAGCATCTCCCGAGTCTCCTTTTCCTGGTGGAGTGGGGAGGGAAAGTGAGGCAGTGTGGTTGGAACAGGGGGAGAGGTGGGCATGGAGGGACAGGACACAGGGAATGGCTCCCACTGCCAGAGGGCAGGGATAGATGGGATTTGGGAAGGAATTGTTCCCTGTGAGGGTGGGCAGGCCCTGGCACAGGGTGCCCAGAGCAGCTGTGGCTGCCCCTGGATCCCTGGCAGTGCCCAAGGCCAGGTTGGACACTGGGGCTGGGAGCAGCCTGGGACAGTGGGAGGTGTCCCTGCCCATGGCAGGGGTGGCACTGGATGAGTTTTAAAGTCTCCTCCAACCCAAACCACCCTGGGATTCTCTTTCATTTCTTTTCAAATGGGAAGTAAATTAAACCATAGACAGTGAACGGGATCTACCTGATTGAGGAAAGGCCTGGGCAGTGCAGGAGGGTTCCTCAGCTGGGCACCCTGCAGAGCCCTGCTGGGGCCAGGGGGAGCCTCCCCAGCCCGGGGTGAAGGGCAGCAGCTCTGCCAGGAGCCGGGAGGACGCGTGATCCTGTTTTACGGTGTTTTGGTTCTCTGAAAAATATTTTGTTGTGAGAAACACCAGATGGATGTGAGTGTTCTCAGGGGTGGAGGGAACAAGCGGAGGGAGAAAGTTACTCATCGTCCTGGCAGGCGAGAGCCAGCGAGGACAGGCACTGGATGATGCACAGGGCAAAAATAGCCCAGGTTCCAAATGGAAGGGGATGTGACGGCCGAGTTCCTCCCAGGGAAAATGCTCCCGAGTCCTTGGGCACGTCTCCGCTGGTGTTTGGTGCAGAGCAGTGCAGGGGCTTTGCTTGTCTGTGGGACAAGTGGAAAATGCCTGGGAAACGGAAAACTAGGGAGGAGAAACTGGTGTTAAAATAGGTAAGGCCTTATTGGTCCAGAATTTCGGGAATTTCGAGATTTATGTTTCAGTCCGCTCTAAACCCCCACTTTCTCAGTTCTAGAGCAAAGTCCTCTGTCCATCCAATGGATGGGAGCACTTCCCATGTCCATGGAGTTATGTCCAGTATCCTTTGTAAGGGTTAATGTTAGAAGGGAAAAGTTATTTGTACTAATTTTGACCTGTTTGTCCTTTGATTTTGTGAATTTCTTTTCATCAAAGCATGTGTTGAAAGTGACTTGAGATTTCACCTCAAAACTTGTCTCAGTTATCGAAGTAATTAGAACCAGAATGGATAAAGTTTGGAAATGACCCTGAATTTTCATAATCAAATCAAATCTTGGCCCCCAGAATTGTCAGGAATGTTAAATTCTGAAAGCTGATCTGTGAATTGATATCCCTGACAGGAACTTGGCAGCCAAAGAGGCAGCAAACCCTCAACATTTTTTGTCCTACCTCAACAAATTCAGTGATATGAATAATGAAATTATGTGGATTTGTCCTACTGATGTGACCCTGGGGGTATTTTAGGCCAGAGGCCCTGGTCCAGCTCTGTGGGCTCTTCTGAAGGGCTCTGAGGTTAGAAGCTCCAAAGGGAAAGGTTCTGCTGTCTTTAGGAATTTTAGGGAGATTTGTAGAGCAGTGAAACCACAGGTTGAATGGAACCCCCCACACTAGTCCACTTTTCCTGTATTCCCCATCCCAGGCACTTTACCGCTCAAACCACATTTTTTTCTTAAAAATATTCTCCAGGGAGTGCCACGTGTCCCTTTTCTGTCCCAGGCTCTCTTAGGAAGCCTGAGGTAGCTCCAGCACCTTTGACAGGCCAGTTTTGCTTTGTCCAGCAGGAAAGCAGTGAGATGATTTAAGGACAGCCTTAAGGAGGGGCTGCACGCTCTGCCCGTGCTGTGGTGCCTGTGTTGGTGCCGTGGTGTCTGTGTTGGTGCCGTGGTGTCTGTGTTGGTGCTGAGGTGTCTGTGTTGGTGCTGGGGTGCCTGTGTTGGTGCTGGGGTGTCTGTGTTGGTGCCGTGGTGTCTGTGTTGGTGCTGAGGTGTCTGTGTTGGTGCTGGGGTGTCTGTGTTGGTGCCGTGGTGCCTGTGTTGGTGTTGGGGTGTCTGTGTTGGTGCTGGGGTGTCTGTGTTGGTGCCGTGGTGCCTGTGTTGGTGTTGGGGTGTCTGTGTTGGTGCTGGGGTGTCTGTGTTGGTGCTGGGGTGTCTGTGTTGGTGTTGGGGTGTCTGTGTTGGTGCTGGGGTGTCTGTGTTGGTGCTGAGGTGTCTGTGTTGGTGCTGGGGTGTCTGTGTTGGTGCTGGGGTGTCTTCCCTCGCTCGTGTTTCATTACCTGGGTGCTTTCCAGCAGGAATGGTTTGGTGGCAGTGCTCAGGATCCCAGAGTGCCCCGTGTTTTGTTGGCTGTTTGTGCTGGGCTCCAGTGGAACAGTGTGTATCTCCAGTGGAAGTGTTTTTGTTTTCAAAGGCAAGCAGCACATTGTGGACACATGCAAGTGTGTGGCTTTCAAAAAACCAACCCCTATTTCTGGATGCTCGAAGAGCCGGCGTCGGCCAGGTTGGGGTATTTTTAGCAGCAAGGACTTGACCATTTGATATGGAGGGATTAAGGTTTGATGATCTGGAGGCTGGAGATTTCAATTTCAGGTGTTGTCATTT
The DNA here is from genome assembly GCA_013399195.1 of Dicrurus megarhynchus. Lineage (NCBI taxonomy): Eukaryota > Metazoa > Chordata > Aves > Passeriformes > Dicruridae > Dicrurus > Dicrurus megarhynchus. The sequence goes on from VXAD01008104.1 coordinate 547,256, forward strand.
GTTCCTTGGAGATGGAAAAGCCCTGGGCTATTAAGCTGCTGTCTCTCTGGCTCTGCAATAGCAAGTTAAAGTGTCCCAGGAGAAATCAGGATCTGGTGCCACTCAGGCAGGCTCAAGCTATTGCATGGCAAACTGACCCTAAGCTTGATCTTAGCCCAAAACAAAGTCCAGTCCTAGCCTTTGGCCCTGTCAGCCTCTTGTGAGCTATGGAAGGGGACTGTTGAGGTTGAAAATCTGTCTAATAAAATGTACTTTCATTAGCATACAGCAATATTAATAAGATAAGTAATGCTATTATAACTTTAAAGAGAATGTGTGCCAGCAGTTTCTTCATCTGCTTCTCTTTGGAGGACAAGCTCACCCTCCTAATTATTGTGTTCCTGTTCTTAGGCAGGTGAGTAGTCAGAGCATGACAACAGCCTGGGATTTAATGTATGCACGGGTTAAATGAATCTGTAATTTTTGGGAGAGCGGTGAATGAGTACCAGAAGCCCAGGAGATGATTTCCTACGTGCTGCTCGCTCTGGTTGCAGGAGGACGTGTTGGTCCTGGGCGAGCTGCTGTGAGCCCAGTGCCGTGTGTGACAATGGGATCCCTGTACAAACAGTGCTGGCTTCTCCACGCAAAAAAAAAAAATGCAGCAAGGAATTTTTAGCACGTTGTCATGCAGCACTCTCTGTTTCCTGGCTTCCACATTCAAGCTGTGTAATAATATTTATATACAAATGCTGACAGTGATTTTCCACCCCGGAAAAAGGAGATGTCATTTAAAAGTGCCGTGTGTGATGTAAAGCAGGGATTTGACTCGCGGCCTTGCACATGGTGTGGGCGTGGATTTTAATTGTTTGAAAAGAGATCATTTCAAAAAATGTAACAGTCTTGCTACATAAGCACTTTCCCCCGAAGTAAAGGTCATTTTGCTCTTTAGAAGTTGCTTTTGGAAGGGAGGGGAGGGTCCTGCTCTTGCCTTTCCTTGTTCCTACCTTTTGAAACATCCTGGAGAACATGAAGTCTTTCACTGTGGGGCTGAAGCAGCTCTTAGACCTTGTTCGAGCTGGGATCCAGTCCCAGGAGAGCTGCAGCCATCACTGAACGTGCACTGGCACATGGGAGCTCATTTTTCCCCTGGTGATCCATGCTATTCCATGTCCCCAGAACCAACACCCCTGTCCTGGTTCTCCTGTGTCAGTGCTCACAGTCTCTTAAGCTTTTCTGGAGCTGGGATTTATAAACAGTTCCAGGCAAAATCGCTGCTTTTTGGCTCCAGCCAAGGAAACTGTTCTGACATCTTGCCAGTTGCCAGCACATTTCTAATCCTGGTGTCCTGGGGCCTCGGTTTTCATGTTGAAATTTCTGCTCCTACCAGGCTCTTGGTGGACTGAACACACAGAAGATAATGACTTGCTGAGCTGCGATGTGTTTGCTCATCTTCTGATCCACAGTTGACCAAAGAAAGCTGGATCATGGCTTTGTTTTATCCTGCTAGAGTGACAGAATCCAGATGTGAGGATCCCAAATCTTCAGTGTTCCCGGTTTTCTCCTTCATAAATGCTTTGAAGCCAGGGCTGTCACTCTGGCTGTGCAGCCCCTGGCCTGGCAGGGTCCCACACCCCTCTGACTCTGCAGTAAGGGGGTCATGGGCTTACAGGTGTACCTGTGCCCAGCTGCATTTCGAGATCATCTCCTCGTTGACTACAAACCAGAGGGCTCCAGAGAATAACAAGGTAGTGGAATAAACAATAGGTGGCATAAAACTCATCTGCCACCACGTCATGAGAGACTCTCTCAGGAAAGATGCTGCAGCTGAAGTTTGGCTGGCGGTTGCTGTGTTACATTTTTGCAGGTTGCTCGATCCTGATTCCTTTTGAATGGTATTTCTGGAAGAACAAATATAACTAGTTTTATGTGCTTTATTTCAGGGTGGGTGTTTTGGGCCGAAGCAGCAGCTGCCCAGGAGGGGGATCCTGGCTTTGCACAGTGACACAGCTTTAAACCCCTGGGCTGGACAGGATGGAGAGAGCCAGCACTTCCTCCCCTAAAGCATTCAAAAGCAGTTTTAAATCGGATTAGGATTTAACAATCACTTCATGGTTTGCTCACTGCAGGGAGGATCAAAGCCCAGCGAGGACTCTTCAGCTGTTTGCTTTTCCTTTATGTAGAAACTTCACCATGGCTGCCCTAAAAACCCCACTAAATACAATAAAAAACCTCCCTTCTCGGAAAAGCAAATTACTTAACCACAGCCTAAAATAAGGTGTTCATTATCTGGTGACACTTTTTCCCCTCTATTTGCTATTTTACTAAGCTCCCATTCTGAGGCAGTGCAGGGAGCAGGTCTGCATTCCCAGCTCCAGCTGGACCGATCCTGGGAGATCCCAGAACTGAAATATGGATTTGCCTTGATGTGCTGTGTCATCACAGTGCCTGGGCAAAAAAAAAAAAGGTTCAGCATTTACTCTATTGAATAATGGTGTGGTGTCTCAGGGGAGCAGGGACTGCTGCAGTGCTGCACAGATGCTGGAGGGACTTCTCCTTGCTATTTGGTGGGAATGTTTTTAAAATCCGAGAGGTTTGTGTGCATTTTCCTGCTCAAGATCACCAGGGGTTTATCCTGCTGGGGAAGGCTCAGAGCAGTAAGGCTTAAAAAAAAATAGTGATAATGGGAGAGGGAAAAGAGTTCTGTGGCTAAAACAGAGGCAGTTTTGTGTCTGGCCCTCTGGCTCCTTCCTACTGTTGTAATACAGATTTGTCTGAAAGAGATCACCTTGGCACTTTGCATATGCACATGTGGCACTTGGGGACTTTATTTAGTGGTGGCGTAATGGTTGGGCTCAACCTTGGAGGCCTTTTCCAGCCTAAATGATTCCATGATTCTGTGGCATCTCGGAGAGCTGCACCCTGGGGTGCTGAGCCAGAGGTGCCCATGATTTATCTGGAGGCTAATGCCCATTTTCTCCTCCCCATGTAATGTGGTTTAGCTCAGAAAGGGAACTAAATGCAGAATGAGGATTAAGCTGTGTAAGCCTGATGGATGTTTTGTAGGTGATGCTTTGCAGAAAATCATTACTTTGAAATGTTGGAATAGAAAAGAACATTTTTCAGGCTTTTCAGAGATTTCATGTTGTGGAGAAGGAGCTTGGAACAGATGTACTCATAGTTTATTCCATTTATCATATTAAAAATAAAGAAAAGACAATTTCAGCTCATTTACTGCTTTATTAGTTCAAATAAACAGCTTTTCTAATCAATGTGTATGGCAAGCACAAAGCTTTCATAATTGGCAGTGGTGGTTCCAAAATTAATGAGACTGTCCTTGTTTATGGTCTGTAACAAGTCACACAGCCCATACATTGGTCTAATCCAGCCCTTACCTCACGTTTGTTTTAGCACAGCAAAAATTATAATCTTATTTTTAAATTTTAAAGCCTTTGAGGGTTGGTTTTTTCCCCCATCCTTTTGAGAAAAAACAGTTGGAAATGAGCAGAGCTGCACAGGAAACGGTCCCAAGGAGAATGGCTCAGCTACATCTAGGGGAGTCTTATGCTCTTATTTATCTAGAGATATTTATTGATTTTACCTTCCTTTGCAAAAATACTGATTTAATTTATGAGGTGATAGAAGAGGCTGGGAGAATAATTTTACCTATAAGAGTACAGAATTGTCCAACTAATTGCCCAGGAAAAAGAGAAAAGATCTGCTGATCTACCCCTGCAGATGTTTCTCATCTGGAATACAGACCAATTCCAGACATTTATTTTTTTGATTACTGTTTATTTTGATGCTTTATTACACGGCCATTGCCAGGAAGGAAATGGTGCTCAAAAATCCAGCAAGATGTTTTTTCTACTTTGGTACTATTTATTCAGTAACAATTTGGGGTTTAACCCCTTTCTCCCCCTTTTCTTTGTCTGATTGTGAGCCCTCACTTCCCTCCTTCACTGGGAACAACAGAACACGCTGGTCCTGGGCTGGACCCGTCGTGGTTGTTATTAAACTCCTGGAATTTCATAGAGACATTAATGCTCATTTCCAGATTGTAACTAATAAGGACCTGTTGGCTTTTTTTGCCACCTAGTGCTTCTGTCCCTGCATTACTGTGGAGGGTTGTGTGTGTGAGGAGCAAGGAACCAAATGGTGCTGCAGCTCCTCCACCAAACCCCTGTTTGGTTTGCCAGAGGAGTTTCCTTGCACGAGTGGAATGAACTCAAACCTTCCCTGGTTTGCTTGAGACCCATCAAGGGCTGTGGAAAACCTTCTGTGTGGAGGGGGAGAAAACAGGGAGCACCTCTTGCTTCTGGAGTCGTTGTGGTCTGATTTTAAACCTGGTGATCCTTCTCCCTGGAAGCTGCTGAGCTTGCTGATGTTTTGTGAGTTCGATAGGATGGTGCATGTTCCTGCTGTGGACAGAGCTTCAAACCTCATGGCTGGACACACAGAGCGCCTCTGTCCCTGGGCTGGCAGCAGTGATGCTCCAACACCTCTAAGCCGTGGTTCCATATGATTAAAAATGGCTGGAAGATTAAATATATGCAAAGCCAACAATCCCATGCCACTTTATTTCTCCAGATTTCTCCTGTAGCTGTTGGTGTGCCAAACCTGCCTCAGGCACTTGCACTTACACCCACAGGTACATGTGATTTGTAATTTAAGGTGATGCTGTGCATTACAGCTGGAAATGGGCTGCACCTGGATCCAAACTGGGTGTTTGCAAGAGCCCCACTTGGGTTTGGGGGTGTGTCCATACTGAGGGATGTGCAGCCCCTCCTTTCCCTGTGCAGGCTCTGCCTTGAGCAAACCCCGGAGCACAATGGAGCCGTTCTGCTCCAAACGGGAGCAGGAAGGTGGGTGGATTAGGAAATATTTTATATTAGGGATTTTTTTCCCACTGAGCCATGTCACATTCAAGTCCCACCATTGCTTTAGGGCCACGTGCCTGTCCTACCCTGTGAGCAGCAGACCTGCTGCTGTCCATCTGTCCATGTGTGTGTCTGTGTGTCCGAGGCAGGGCTCTGGTCATGCTTGGAGTCACAAGGGGCAGTGCCCATGGCTATGGGGTACAGCAGCACTGACAGGCTCCTGCAGTGGGGGATATACTGCCTTTTGGTCCCTGGTGATGGCATCCAGACCTCCCAACCTTTCATAATCCACAAATGGAAAAGTGGCACTTAAAATGAATTTATTCAGGTGGGAGTGCTGTAAAACATGAAAATAAGGCTTTTGACTTGCTGCACCTACACTTGAGTGTCAATGAAAAGCTTTTTATTTGGTTTTAGAGCCAGACTTGCAGAAGTCAATGTGCCTTGTGGTCTGGACCTGTGTGTTACGCGAGCCAGACTGGAACAGGGCACGGACAGCAAGGAACGGATTGGGAGTGAAACTGCCCAGTGAAAGACCAGCAAATCTTTGACCATCTTGGAGGGGAGAGTTTGCCTGGGGGAGGCTGGAAATGGGAGGGGAGAGATGAGAGAGATAAAAGCCTAAATGAAATTCCTTTGGGATTAATAAGTAAGTCTTCATTTGCATGCCATAATTTTTGTCCCTGCTTTGCGCAGTGGGATCGCCCGGTGCTCCCTGGCTGCTGCCTCCCTGCTGGGCAGCACTGGAGCATCTCCTGCCAGAGCTTCCAGCCCTGTTCAGCCTGAGGGGCTGTGGGTGGAGAGCAGGGAGCAGGGAACGCTGGAGGAGCAGCAGCAGCAGCAGCGAGCAGGCGCCGCTGCCTTCGCCCACTTATTTGATTTGACACTGTCCTCAAACACAAGGTCATTTACAGCCTGCCCGGGGCTGCCAGACGAGGAAGTTACCTTGCGAAGGAAGGAACCAGCCCATGCTGTCTAAATATTGTCAATTGTGTGCTGAATGGAGGCCACAGCCTGAGGAACCTCAATAGTAGCTCTTTGTGTCCCCGGCCGCCTCCTGCCAAAGTACTTTCCATAATTAGGAGTAAAACATATTTACATTCCTGCCGTGCTCGGTGCCGGCACACACCTGTGCGTGCGTGTGTGTGTTCATGTCCGAGGTGCAAGCACTTATATTCCTGTGCTTTTAGAGTGCATGTTCCTGCCTGGAGTCATGGGAATGGTGCAGCAACCAATGGAGGTAACTGGGATGTGTGGGACAGTCAGGGGTTGTAATGGTGAGAGAAGAAATCCAGTGGATTCCCCTCTGCCAGGCAGGAGCATAATCCCCATATAGAGAGATGCTGTATTTGGTCTGAATCGGATGGTCCGGGCTGAATGCTCCCTTTTAAAATTCATTGACGTTTGCATGGAAACCAGAAAAATGGGCTTAAGTCAAGAATGCAATAACCTCACTCAAAACTGCCCTCCGTGGCAGGCACTCATCCGCTTCCAGCCGTTCTGCTCACGGGAAGATAAATGGAGGAGTGGAATCCTGTCTATGGCTGCATGGGAGCGGGGCTGGAATGCAGTGGGTGATGTACAACAGCTTTTCCAGGCATGTTTCTCTCCCTCCTTCCATGATAACTCGCAGCCAGACATTGATCAGTTCAGTTTGGGGGGAAAAAGAGTCGTGCAGGACAACTGGATACTTCAGCAAAGAGATTCCTGAACCGAGTCCAAGGGAGAGCGGAGCGGTCACGTGGCGCTGGCACCGTGCCTGCTTCCAGCTGCCGAGTTTCATTAGGAGACAGCCAAAATACATTAATTAGTCTTCTAACATAACTATCCTGTGCAGGCAGTGCTGTGGCTTTCACAGGGGCAGAGGAGATGGTCTGTGCAATGTGTGAATGATGGCCGTGATGCAACCTCCGTGTCAAGATGTGTCCCCTGCCCGAGGCTTCCAGGAGTCCCCCTGGGTGGTGGGATCGTGCTGGGGAGACTGGGGCAGAGGAGGCAGCCTGCTTTAGGTTGGGGCTTTCCCAAAGTTCAGTATGGCTTCAGATCCAGGGCTGTTTCCAACCTGTTTTGTGTAGGAGGCTGCAGTCAGGTGGGGGTCAGTCTCCTCTCCTGAGAACGGGTGACAGGACAAAAGGAAAAGACTTCAAACTGCACCAGGGGAGTTTTAGGTTGGATACTGGGGAAAATTTCTTCCCTGAAAGACAAGTGGAGTCCCCATCCCTGGAGGGATTTAACAGCCATGTGGATGTGGCATTTGGGGACGTGGGTTAGAGGGGGCATTGGCAGTGCTGGGGAACGGCTGGACTCGATGATCTCAGAGGGCTTCTCCAACCTGAATAATTCTGTGCCTTCTTCTATGATTCTATCTCTACATGAAGTGTCATCTGGCAGATCTCCCCAACAACGATTTCAGACAAATACTCTCAAATGGCTACATCTGTGTTCCTCTTGCAGGGCGGTCAGAAGAGACACTCACAAGTGTACCGGGGCAATCCCTGCTCCTGTTGCAAAACTACTTGTAAAAACTCTGCAGAAATCCAAGGAAAAAGTCGTGCTCAGTCTAATCATGAGTTTACTTTTTCTCCGGAAGCTTTCTGAGCTTTCAGGCACTTAATGGAAACACCAGTGCTCACACTTGGAGGGCAGGCTGGAAAGTTTGCGTGGGCTTGCGTGTGTGCCAGGGAGTCAATTTTTGTCCATCAGAAGCCTCTTTCCATTATGCTTTTGTCAGACTTTGCCTCCGTAAAGGGGAATTTGGACTTTCCATGTCAAAGCTCTCTGCAAATGTTACCCAAGACCTCTCGTCAGTGCTGTAGTTTGTACAGGAACACCTCCCAGTGCCTGCCCAGGAGTGGGGAAGGCAGTTCCAACACTCCTGCCCTTTGAGGGAAATGTCTGTTATTTGGGATTTTTCATTCTTTCCTCCCTCGGCATTCACCATTTCGGATGCAGGCTCATGCTCCTGCTCTCTTTAACAGCCTGTTTTTCCTCTAACCACTTCCAGCTCCAAAACCTCTCCACATCTTCTCAATGTAAATACACTTAACTTGCCCAGAGCAGGCTGGGGAGACAGTGGTGACCTTCAGCTGAGAGCAAAGCATTTCAGTTTGACCTACTTTGCTGCAGAGTGGGTTTGGCCATAGCAGGGCAGCTCTCTGCTCCCTGCCCTCCTCTTGGGGAAGGTCCTTGGGGAGATGCCCCATGTCAGTGGGAGAGCAGGGCTTAAGGATGATGGAAACCTCAGGCCCTGAGTTTTGGGTGATGTTTGGGTAGCTGGGTTCTGGGTTTCTCCACAGTGCCAGCTTTTATATTTGCAGCTTTAGATGTTTGATTGTGCCTTTAAAAAATCTGCTACAGGTCCGTAACACAAAATGCCTGTCACAAAATACTAGTTTTTCATTCACTACCTCATTTTTTTCTCTTTGCTTGCTTTCCTCAAGGCTGGTCCTGTAAAGGGAGCAGCTGCAGGAGGAGCCAGGCTGCAGTGGTCCTTCCCGAGGCTCCTTGGCTGCACCAGGAAAAGCCGTGGTTGCTTTGTCTCTCTTGTCCTCTGTAAGAACTTCTGGGCAGTGCCAGTGCAGCTGTGGCTTTGCCTGGGTGGTGATAACACGTGGCACCACAGAGGGGCTGGTTCTTCTTCCAAATGCTTCAGGAGGACAATTCTAAGTGTAGAGAATTTGTCAGACCCCAAATCTCCTTCTCCTTTGAGTGTGTGTGTGTATGGGTGTATAATACTGCAGCCTTCCAGTCCCTAAAGGGGCTCCAGGAGAGCTGGAGAGGGACTTGGGACAAGCAGTGACAGGACACAGGGAATGGCTTCCCACTGCCAGAGGGCAGGATTAGATGGGAAATTGAGAGGAAATTGATCCCTGTGAGGGTGGGGAGGCCCTGGCACAGGGTGCCCAGAGCAGCTGTGGCTGCCCCTGGATCCCTGGCAGTGTCCAAGGCCAGGCTGGAGGAACCTGGGATAGTGGAAGGTGTCCCTGCCCGTGGCAGGGGGTAGAATAGATGATCTTGAAGGTCTCTTCCAAGCCAAACTGTTCTGTGTCTCTATGATTCTAGGAGTGTATGAATTGGGGATAATTTAATAAATGCACACTAGGAATGCTCAGCTCTTTAGGTGTTGCCATTTTCTGCAGTACTGGTTTCTCAGGAGGGCTGTGGGGTGGCCCCTCTGGAAGTACAGTTGTCTTTTGTTAGAGGACATGTGTCTTTAAAACCAAGTTCTCTCCTTATCTCAAGTTTAAAGTGCAAAATTCCCAGGTTGGAAGCAAGTTAAAATTTCCTGTTCCAGCTGCATCTGCATTCAGTCTTGGAAGCAGATACTTGGCTGTAATATAAAAAAAAAAAAAAGAATAGAAATTGATATTGCAGGTAAGAAGGAGCAACTGAGGAAAAAATCCTTTCAGAAGCCCTTCAAGCAGTTTTTAGGATAATTTTCACTTACTTCTGAATAATTCCTACCACTGGTCATCCATTAAAAATAACAAACCCAGACTGAACCCCACGTCCCCACTGATAAACACCGTGGACTTGCTCGTAGCTTATCTAATGCCTGAACATCTGTTTCTCCCTTGCTGAGAGGTTCCCTTGGACGAGTTAATGCAATTCCCTATGCAAAGGTTAAACAAAGTTGAGAGGCTCCGACCGGTGGCCTCGTGCCACGGGGCCTGTGCTGCACAAACAGCTGCGCTGTGGAAATGTCCCCTTGTGATTCAGAAAGCAGCTCAGGAGGGGAAGAAAGTCACCCAGCCTAAGCCTGGGCTGCAGCAGGGTTGGGCTCAATGGTCTTAGAGGGCTTTTCCAGCCTTAATGATCCTGTGATTCTGAGCTTTCTGGGTATTCCAGTAGGGGAAGGGTGTTTGGAGCGCGCGTGTTCCCGGGGGCTGAAGAGCTGGTGCTGGTGGTGAGCTCTGCACCCTTCCTGCTGCCTTGGCAGTGCCATCAGCTTCCCGTGGGATGGGCTTGGAAGCTGCAGGCCTGTTGTTGGTAGTTTGTGTGCACAGGGCTCTTTCCATTTTCGATGATTTAATACTGCTGTGTGTGTTTGACAGCAGGACCTTTCATGGCTGGGACAGCCGGAGGTGGGAAGGGCTGCAGGGTGAGCCCAGCACCCGCTCCTGGAGCTGCGGGGCTGAGCTGAGCCCTGGGGGCTGGGTGCCAGAGGTGCTCCAAGGGGCACTGACAGAGCTGTTCCCACATGGGCATGGGGGGATTGTCACACGCCTGTAACCTCGAGGGGAGGTCGGGATGGCCTTTGGGATGGGGGATTCCCAGCCCGCTGCCCCTCTCCTTCATCCCCATCACTTTCCCCTCAGAGGAGCAGGTTGGGTGTGACCACACCAGGTCCTCGTAGCCCAGAACCCAGGGTGGGGTTGTGCCCGTGTCCCTGAGCTGTTCCCAAACGCCACATCCACACTTTTACTTTTGTGCCCTTTCCTTTCTGTCTCGGCTTTCGGCTCCTCTGGCTCCACATCCTGAGGGGCCGCACTTCACACGCGGAGCAGGAGCATCAAAGAGGAGCTCCTGAATAAACCCCCCACTTTATGACATCTCTTCAAAGTGCCTTTTTAAGAGTTCAAAGGACACGAGGAAAGGAGGGGATCAAAATCAAAGGAAGATTGGGGGGAGGGAAATTAAAGCCTCAGAGGAACTTTATGGCAAGTTTTCTGTAACACTTTCCATGCCAAAATTACAAGTGTTCCCAGCACTGACTCTTCCCTGGCCATCAGATTCCCTGGTTACCTGTGCTGCTTTCAGGGCAGCTCAGCAGCTCCCGGTAGCTTCAGCCCCACACACAGACACAGGGCACCCGCAATTTCACTTTTTCATGAATTTTTTTGTAAGACCGGAACTTCCCATTCTGCTCCTCCAGGCCAACGGGGAGATGTTTGTTCTGAACTGGTTGGAAGCCCTGGGGCTGGCAGCAGAACTCACCTTTAATGAAAAGCTTCTTTTTTTTGCTTTCAGGAAATGCATCTCTCTCTTCTCTTACTGTCTTCTACTGCAGCACCATAATTTTGTCCATGTTTGGGAAATTTCTATTACTGCTGGGGGAAAGGGACTTCTCTTGAGTGAAGACTGTGGGATCTGACTCGAAGCAAGACAAGAGAAGCAAAGCCTCTGTGTGAACGTCGCAGGTAACATCTACAGACTCTGCTTTATAGGGAAGAAATGCAAATCAGTGAGGTATAAACTGCTTCATATTCAGGTAGCTCTCATAATTTTATCAGTTTCCTGTCTGTTTTTAAACAGAATAGGAAAAAAAGTGTACAAAGCAAGGGAAAGAGATCAGGCTGGCTGCAACTCAGGCTCAAACCTTTATAATGCTGGACTGAGCGAGCTGGAGCCACATTTCTGCTGTGGGGAGCAGAGTGGGGCGGGGATGAAGCTGGAAAGGACTGGGATGCACATTGTGCTTTCCCAGGTTCTGTTACAATTTGAGGAGCTTTCAGACTCGTGCCTTTAAATGGAAAGCTGAGAAGACAAATTAATTACCTGAGAAAAGAAAGTGGGTATTGGTGGAGGGAGGGAAGGCTCCTGCTCAGAGGAGCTGTGGAGTTTCCTTGGGGTTCCTTGAGCAGTGCAGGAGCAGCCTGTGGCTCCAGTTCGGTGCTCCCACGTTTGAACCATCAGTAAAGAAATGCATTTCCTCCACAGGGGGACTGTTTCCTCATCCCACTGCTTTTCCAGAGTCCAAAGTATGTGTTCCTGCAGGAACTTTCAGCCCTCGTCCTGCCCAGGTGAGCTCACCTGCACCAAGTGCTTTTCCCACAGGTGCTTTCCAGGGCTGCTGCTCAGAGAATGGCACAAAACAGTTGCTGAACTCCCTTCTCATTAACTCATTCTCCTGTTTTTAATATACTGAACTACACACCTTGCCCTCTGTGCTCTGCTTTAGGCAGGCACCCAAAAATAGTCCAGAGTGGTGCAAACATGGGAGATAAAACTCAGTGTGTGATGATGAGCTGTGTGGGTGGTGGTCTGGAGGACAACTACTGCCAAGAAACAAATTAAATTGCTTGTTTTTCATGCAGGGAGGTCCCAGTTTCACTAATTATCACTGCAAAGGACACCTCAAGGTGAAATTCAGTACGTGTTTAACGTATCTCAGCAAAAAGACACTGGTAACTGGTAACTGTAAGGGGGAATTCGAGGCATGTGGAGTAACTAATCAGATTGGAACTCACCTTGGAGACTGGGGCTGGGACCGGTAAGGTTTGTTTACAAGAGGGGATTTGCATCGAGGAGAGACCCTTTAATACAGGCTCTCCACATTAATTGGTTTGAAGCTGGCCTGTCTCAGTGAACAGATGGCTTTATTTCCCTCACCGTGCTCCGGGCCACGTGGGGGGATTTCCTTTCCAAACGCGCCGTGGGCAGTGGGGACAGGCACACCAAGTCCCATCCTGTGCCGTGCCAGGGCCGGGGCACGGTGGGACCGTGCTGGCAGTGCCTGGTGGGGAAGGAGCACCGGGGGCTCCCCAGCCCCACGGCTGCTCGCTCAGCATCCCATAATAGCACGGTTGTTAAAGGGTGTGGCAGCGTCCAGGAGGTTATTCATGCCTTCCCATGGGAGCTGGGAGCCTGGTGATTTCCATCCACCTCACCCAGAAGTAGAAAGGGGCTTTTTTGAGCTCCCCTCTTGCTCAGCCCCGGATGCAGCAGCAGGGACGCGGCTGCGCTGGGAAGGCTCCCGGGGCTGGGGTGCTGTTCCTGCTGGGGGGAGAGCAGTGAGCAGAGCTGAAGACGTCCGTGGGCGATGTCAGTGCTTCCTCGTGGCGCTGGGACACGCGTTCCTCCCGCTGTCACCGCTGCTGGCACCTTACACGGGGCACTGGGGCTGTGGGACGGGGCTCTTTGCTCCTGGAGCATCTCCGTGGCCTCCTCTGGACCCACTCCAGCAGGTCCAGGTCCTTCCCGTGCTGGGGACCCCAGAGCTGGACACAGTGCTCCAGGTGGGGCCTTGCTAGCGGGGAATAGAGGGAGGAATCACCTCCCTCGACCTGTGCCCACCCTTCTTTCAGTGCA
>VXAD01008104.1:565142-569721 GCA_013399195.1 Dicrurus megarhynchus
TAAAGTTGTTAAATATATGTATTTTACACAAATAGACACTCTAACCAGAACTGTACCCTGGCTGTAGCTAAATGTGGGGATAAATCAGAATTTGAGTTTTGCTGTGATGTCTGTGATTGTTTCCCTGTATCTCTGGCATAAGGGATCCCATCATGCTTATCAAGGATGTCTCAGCTTTTACATGGTTTGGTCTACATTTCTCAGGATTTAACATTTGAGTTTCCTTCTAGGGATGTATCAAAGGAAAAGCTGGATTTGAACTCCATTCAGAAAGTTTTCCCATATCCAGAATTATTTAGTGCTTCTAAAAGTAATTTGGTTCTGTGGAAGATGTTTAATGAATCTCCTGGAAATGGGGGGTTTTGTCCCATTGAGCAGAGCCTGGGCTGGGAGTGGGACCTGAGCAGGGCTGTGGTTTAACATCCTCCCCGCTCACCTGGGGACGTCCAGCCTAAACCCTTCCTTCCTGCCCAAAGTGGAATTATCATTAACTTGTAACTACTTTTCAAGAAGAACATTTGTTTTTGTAGGCTGTGGAGGTCTTCTAAGAATTTTTCAATTTTTGCAAATGAAAATATAAGCTCAGCCAGATGCCAGCTAAAATGCAGTTCCTTTTTACCAGCCAGCCCAGGCACCACAGGCTCAGCACCACGACCTTTAAAGCAGCTTTTCGAGAACAAGCTGGGAGAACACTTTCTAAAAAGCCACAATTGCAGCTGCTCTCATTACTTACAACATCCTTGATGGAGAGGAACTTAAAAATAATTCTTAAGGAACTTAAGCTTCAACAGCCCCCAGTAGATTTAGTTTATGTGCAGTGCAGGCTTCCCTCGTGGAATTACAGGCTCGGGATGGTGATTATAGTGTTGATGATAATGTACATTTTCTAAATCATTACTTGTGTAAGAATAAAATAAAAGGAGTGAAGCCTTTGTTTCCCTTTTTTCCATCATGCAGATGAATGGGTCAGGGATTTAGCCACTTGTTTCTAAAATCAGACACAGATTTCAGTGTTGTCTCCACATGTTTATTAAGCTAACAAGTTTATTACATATGTAAAATGCATTTGGACACACTGTATTTCAAATCAATAGAATAATTTGAGTCATCAGCTTTGTAGATGCATAATTACATGTTACTTCCTGGATTTTTATAATATTCCAAGCTGGTATTTAATTAAAACTGGCACTTGGGATCCAGTTTCTTTAGGGTTTTGTGTACGGAAACCTGGACCCCAATTTCCATATTTTTGTTAATATCTTGCAGCTTTCCTGACTCCACTCCCATCCTCTGCTCCAAGGCTGGCTTGAGGGCAGGGTAGGATTGTGGTCCTGTTGAACTCAGGAGATCAAACCAACATTAAATCCAATTTATTTTAATAGAACCAACAAAGATTTTGCACCAATGCTGTCAGGACACTTCAGTCTTGATTGAACAATATTTTTTCTATCTGTGAATTTTCTGTTCTTGAATTAATTCCAGTAAATATGTTGAGTTATGGATAAGAACTATCCTGCCTCTTCACCTTCTTTAAGATGGAAACAAGATATGCTTTCATTAAACCCCTTTATTTTTGCTCATTTCTTTCTATTCTTCTTGTTGCCCAGAACTTTGGTTTTCAGATTTGGCACCTTGTAAAGCCGTGGTTCTGCTGAGACCCTCTGCTCCCCCGGCAGCAGCAGGATATTGAAGGATTTGAGCTGAGATCTGTGAGCAGCCACAACCCCCTGCTCTAACCCCTCATTTCCACTCCAGACACAGCTCCCTCAGCCCTACATTTCCTCCAGGTAAGACCTGATTTCCAAAAGATGTCATTTGTGACCACTCAGTCTTTTCTTCACGTTGTTTGTCCCAGCGAGGGGCTGCAAGGCTGGCTCCTTTCCCGTGGGATGGTCCCGGGGGACTCCCAGCCCTGGGCTCCTTTAACCACCAGCCATGGGGACAGGGATGTTATTCCAGAGGGGAGGATGGGAACCCCAACTCTGCTCTTCCAGAGGATGGCTGCTGGCTGTGCTGGCAGGAACAAATTAGGGCTTGGTCTCTGCTCCAGGAAATTCCCTGTCTTCCCTCGAGGAGGTGCCTGGCTACCCCAAGTGTGTTTCTGCTGCCACAGCAGTGGATCCCGACACCCACACACAGGACTGGTGTCCTGGGGTGGGTTTTCTTTAGGGCTGACTTGGGAAGTGTGCCCATAGGAAATGAATGAATAATTCAATAATTTGTAGCTGGTTGGAGAGCTGGAGCACCTCCATGCTCTGGCCAGCATTTGGAGAGTTGCTGAGCAGATGGAATGTTGGGCTGTGTCCTCTTTCATCCCTCTTAAAATTCCCCCATAGCTTTGGGAAGATGTGGGCATTTGGGAAAAGATGCTGCTGGTGGCTCTGTGCTGGTGTCCTGTGCTCTCTGAGTGGGATGTCCGTATGAGCAGCACCAGGCTTGCCCAGTTAGGATGGGGGAACTGGGGTGTGCCATGGCTCTGGGCACCAGAGCCTGAGGAGAGGCTTCCTCTTCTTGGTGTGTGCTTGCCAAGACAGCCTGGAGGAGAAAACAGAGCAGGGAATCAAATACAAAATCCGGATGTTTGGTGGAGGAGGGAAAGCTGGGGAGTGGAGCGAAGGCAGCCTGGAAAACCGTGGGGTGTTCTGTAGCCTGAGAGGGGAAAGGGGGGTGACAAGGTCTGGGACAGTGCCAGAGAACAGGAGGAGGCAGAGACCGTGGAAAGCAGCTGGGAAGAAGCCTTCTGTGCAGGAGGAAATGTTATTATTAGTGCTCAGTTTCCTGGACAAAAGATTCTTGTCTATTTAAATACTTCAGCTTTACGGAGCTGCAGTTCTCCAGACACAATAAAATCTGCCTTTTCTCCCTGTCATTGTCATTTCCCGCTGGCAGCAGGTGGTTAAAGCCCCTGTGCCCTGGAGCAGGACATTGCAGGCTGCCGTGTGGGAGGACAAGCCCAGGGGACAGGGGGTTTGTCCCTTGTGCCCCCTCACATCTGTCCATGGAGATGCTGCTCTTCCACAGCAGTCCAGATGCTGCTGGTAGAGAGATGAGAACTATTAGATTTGAATAAAATTGGCAAAAGCATTAAAAAATTTATTAAAAAGTTAAATATCTTGATATAAACTGAACTTAAGAAACCTCCTGGGCCATCCCCAGGCTTCCTCAGCCAACCATGGCAGGTTTTAAGAACCAGCAGCAAAATACAGAACCTCACTAATGCCAAATAATCACAGCTAATGGATAGTTGGAATTCTTCTTTCCATCCAGGGATGCACAAAGAACACACAGGGGTTGGAGCTGCTGTTGTGAGGGGAAGAGATCCAGGTTCTGTGCAAGGTGATGCTCACACTTGAGCCAATTCCAGATGATTTCCTGTGATAGCTGAGAAATACTTTTCCTATCTGTCTTGAAATGTGAAAATCTGACAGCAGTAGTATGGAATTTTCTTTGTAGAATCCTGATTTTTTTTTTCCTGTATTCAGGTAGCTTGAGTTTAATATCAGATCTATCCCTATAATGGTAGAAATGGGACTTTTATTCCATAAAAAGATGGGAGATGTCTCACTCTGCTCTTTTCCTGATTATAATCGCTGCTTGTTCCAAGCCCTGCAAGACTTTGAAAAGTCAGCCTTCCTGAAGGTATGACAAATGTATCACAGAATCACAGAATATCCTGTGCTGGAAGGGACCCACAGGGATCACCGAGTCCAACTCCTGGACCTGATATAAATATGTATTTATATTGAATTACTGCAAAAGTGCAGATGTGCTAAAAGCAGTGTGAGGGAGCCGTGGTGGGGCTCGTGGCTGTCACGAAGGACACACAGGATGCACAGTTGCTAAACCACTAAAAGCACGTCCTGTTCATCTCAGTGGGGAGGGTTTCTGCGTTGGCATTCTGGAAAACTGGATAATTCACTCATGGTGCATGAATAAATGCAGCCAACCTGCAGTCGTGCCAGTCAGACAGAGATTTTAATCAGAGCGTTTTGGAAGATAACAGCAGCCATTCTTCGAATGCAAAATACTTGGGGATGAGCTGCTGGTGTTTTATAGGTGTGAGTTTGATTTGCTGGTTTTGTCAGGGCAGGCAAAGCTCCAGCTGCGTGTGGCCTCCGGCCTCAGCAGTGATGTGTCAGCCCTAGCACCTCATACCTGGATCCCACAGCAGCCTGCACTGTTCTGTGCTGCACTCGTGCTTCTGCATTGGGCTACCTCCCTCCCAGAGCTCCGAGCTCCTGCCCCATTGCCTGGGGGTCCTGCTTCCCTCAGCCCCATTACCTGGGGGTCCTGCTCCCCTCACCCCCATTACCTGTGGGTCCTGCTCCCCTCACCCCCATTGCCTGTGGGTCCTGCTCCCCTCACCCCCATTACCTGGGGGTCCTGTTCCCCTCAGCCCCATTACCTGGGGGTCCTGTTCCCCTTGCCCCCATTACCTGGGGATCCTGCTTCCCTCAGCCTCATTGCCTGTGGGTCCTCCTCCCCTCATCCCCATTGCCTGTGGGTCCTGCTTCCCTCACCCCCATTACCTGGGGATCCTGCTCCCCTCACCCCCATTACCTGGGGGTCCTGTTCCCCT
>VXAD01008104.1:569877-595710 GCA_013399195.1 Dicrurus megarhynchus
CCTGGGGGTCCTGCTCCCCTCAGCCCCATTACCTGTGGGTCCTGCTCCCAGCCAAGCCTGACCTCCCCTCTCCTGTGAGGATGAGGGAGCGGCTCTGCCTCGCACTTTGCCAGCAGGTAGGGAAGGAGTGACTTTTGACCATGGCAGCGCATCCTGAGCCTGGGAACGCTGAGGGAACTCGGGGCAGGCAGAAGCTGCTGCTGGAGCTGATGGAAGGCTGGGAAGCAGAGGAGTGTCCAGGGCCAGGCTGTCAGCAGTTCCCTGCCTTCCCTCTGGCCAAGGACCGCGGCCCCCGGGCCCTTATCTCTCCGGAGGGCTGTGCTGAGATGTTCTTCCCTGCAGCTCGGCAGTTCTCCTGCCGCTCCCCAGGCAGGGCTCTGCTTTCCCTCCCGCTGGAGCCGAGCTCGCACGGTCGCAGCTGGGGGAGTGTGGAGATCACTGGGTGAGCTGTGCCTCTGTCCCCGCACTTGGGGAGGTGACAGCTGCCACAGCTGCCTGTCTTGGGGCAAGGACAGGCGTCCAGGGACTCCTTCCAGGCTGTGGATAAAAACAGGCAGCAGGCTCAGTGTAGCCGAGAGCGTGGCCAGCAGCAGGAGAAGCTGAGGGGGAGAACTCGTACCAGAGCTTGCCCATGGTAGTAGGAGCCCAAGGGATGAGGGGCTTTGTTTGCCCTCCAGACCGGCTGTGCCTCTCCCTCTCTCTCCCCGTGGCCATGGGGACAGCAGTGGCTCCTGGGTGACTGTGCAGTGCATGCTGGCCCTGGTGATGTGCTGAACCGCTCAAGCAAATCATCCTAAAATAGGCTTCATATGTGATGCAGAAGAACCCAAGCAAAACAGAGCCCAGCCAACCCCAAATTTATGCTTGTGGTTGCTGAAGCTTGTGAGATCAATTTTTTGTTTACTTAAAACTGATTTCAAAGAGGGTTTTTTTTTTTTCCTTACTTTTAATTCTTGTTCTTGATCCTTGGGCTGGGGGATGGTCATGGCACTGCTCCAGCTGGGGCTGAGCATCCTGCTGTCATCATCACAGAGAAGCTCTGTCCCAAAATGCCCAGAATTAAGGTCCTGGTGAGGTGGGGGGAACACTGTTACACCCCCAGAACAGGACCTGTGATCGCTGTTCTGTTGGCACATCCCAGCAATCACCTGGGGCATCCTGAGAGTTTCTCTTATTTTCATGACAACCTGGAAAAGTAGATCTCAGCAGAGCTTTTTTTTTTTATTTCTAACTTTTGAAAAGATTTAAGCCAGGAAGCATTAAAAGCACCAGTTCAGTTAGGGGAAAAAAAAAAAAAAGGAAAAAAACTCCAAGAAACAAAAACCCCCAAAGCCCACAGAGCCTCTGTGGAGCTGGCAGAAGCCAGAGCACAGAATCAGCGCTGGCTGATTCCATCTCTTTGTCATCCCACATGTGGGGTTTACCCCAGCGAATAGAAAAGCCTCGAAAGTCCAAACTGCCATATTTCAGGACAAACTGTATAGAAAATAAACACGTGGGATAAATAAAGCACAGGAAGGAAGCGGTGACTTTGTGGGACAGAGACCTGAGGTGATGCTGCTCACAGCCCCCAGCTCCTGCTGCTGGGGACCCTTCCCAGCCTGGCCAGGGCAGGGAAGCGAGGGAAGCACCCACCTATTTTCTTTTTTCAGGAATCCCTGGCTGTGTGGCCCCCGTTTGAGCAGAGAATTCCTGCAGCCTCAGCGTTTGAACTGGCCGAATCCCTGCGGGGCCGGGGCCAGCAGCTCTGTCGCTGGCCAGAACCCATCGTCCCTTCAGCGGTGCTGTGGTGAGTGCGCCCTGGTGCCAAGCCCAGATGGAGCTGTTCCCCGAGCAGATTCCTTCCTCTGGGTCCTTTTATTTCTTCTTTTCTTCTTATTTTCAACACTTATTTGCAGATTTGTCAGTGTTACGTGTGGCGTCCCAGTGCAGTTTGCGTTGGCCTCCTTGGGATCCCTGTGCCCTGAGGGGACAAGTGTGGGGACAGGGCCAGGCAGCACAGCCTGGGAGGGGGGAGAGCCCAGACTGGGGGGTTCAGCGCTGGCAGCTCTGGGAAAGAAAACCGATTTGTGTTAGTGAATGGAAATGGCCTTGGGGGAAAATCCTGGAGAGAACGGGGTGGCCGGTGCTGCTGCTGTCGCGTCGCCTGTCCCTGCAGAGCCTCACTGCTCCTGACCGGGGTTATTGTGCTGCAGAATTGCTTTTGGACGGTGTTCAGGCAGCAAAGTGGGGCAGAAGCAACTCTCCAGGCTGGTTTAACTCTTCTGTGGGGTGTAAGTTCTGGCTGGTTACAGGGGCAGGTGAGCTGGGAGATGGGGTGGGCGGCAGCAGGGCAGTGCTGGGCAGCAGGACCTGGGAATGTGGGCAGCAGCTGAGAGAGCAGCGAGGGACATCAGAGAAAGGATTTTAGTGAAAATAAAACGTGATTAAAGCCTGCAGTTCAGTGAGGAAGGAGAAGTGGTGGTTTTGAAGGGTTTGCTCCTGGCTGGGGGAGCAGGATGATCCATGGAGCTGCTCTGCACATGCTGGGACCCATCCCGTGGGCACAGAATGAATTAATGTGTCACAAGCGTCAGGAGGGAGGAAGGTCTGTTCCAGAACCCCAGCCCAGAGCAGGCTGGGGGAGCAGAGGGCATTCAGGAGCCCTGGGGGCCTCTCTGCTCTTTGGTGGAGACAGCGTTAATCGCCGGGACTTAGCAGCGTGTGTGCGGCGTGCCGGGGAGGAACAGCGGGGCTGTTAACAGGAGGAAATGGTTCTGTGTCTAGATGGGCTTAACACAATGTAAACTCCACAGAAAGGTAAAGCCTGACGTGTGGAGCAGCTGAGTTACCCAGCACAGCAGCGTGGGTTCAGCTGGGCCGAGGGTTTCCTCACGGTGTTGGAGCTAAAGCCAAAGCACAGCGTCCGTGTGCCTCCTCCTTTGGACACAAAGCATCTGCAATGACAGCTGACATCCTCATGGATGCCCTTCCCAAGCTCTTTCTTAGACAGGTTGTTTGGCTAGAAAAAAATATGATTTTTTTGGTATTGGGGGAAACCTGTCCAGATTCTGAGGAAAATTGGTAAAACAGTGTTTTAGTTATAATTCATTATGCAGTGTCTCATTTTGGAATCGCATTTTTGGCCATGGTACATCTGGCCAAAGATGCTGTGATGGTGCCCCAAGCCTTCCTCTTGGTTCTCATTTAGGTTAGAAAAGTAATTAAAGGAGGGTAAAAAAAGAAGTGACAGAGTTACTGACTCTCTTTCCAAAAGTGAAGGGTTTAGGCCAAACTCCTGCTAGGAAAATAAACAGAATTTCATTTTTTTGTTGCAAGTTCTTCCCATATATTGAATTTCCGTGCTCAGTGACAAGGGGGATCTGCTCGAGTGAGCGGCGATTGGATTCAGATGGCTTTGAGTTGCGCTTGGATTTGCTTTGGAAAGCTGGAGCTGTCCTTGGAGAGCAGGGTTTGGACCTGAGCTTGAGGCTTTGTTCTCTAAGGAGCACAAACCTTGCCGCCTGAGTTATCAAGTTATAACTTTTATGGCTGTGCCTGGAAATTATTTTCCTGCCCAGTGTCCCACCCAGCAGTGCTGTGACAGAGCCCTTCCTTCCCAAATTAGGCCAACGTTTGCTAATCTGAGCCTAGAAACCCTTTTTAATTGAGGCACGTTGCAGAAGTTGGCTCTTGTGGCACATGTGGGAGTGGATGTCCTTCCCACCTTCTCTCCAGCAAGAGGAGCAAACCCATGCTGGGACAATTTCTGCAGAAAGCAGTAAATTTGGGGGGGGTGGGGAGTGTCTGAGCTTGTCCCAAGCGTACCCACCACCAGGACCCCCTGATGTGGGGCTGTGCTGGGCAGGGATGGGCCCTGGCAGGGGGGTGGGAGATGTTTTGGTGGTCACCACAAGCACCAGCGTTCCTCTGGGCGGTTGGTGGTGGCAGTGGATGGTCCCAAGGGAAGCGCTTTGGGAGCCAGGGGGGTTGAAGATGCTCCGTGCCTCGGGTGATAAATGGATCAATGTGTCATGGCTCGGCTCCGGAAACAGGGCAGGGAAGGATGTGAGTGACAGAGGATTCATATCCCGGAAACGCCGCGGTGTCACGGCTCGGGAATTCAGCGGGATAAATGCATTTGCCTGTCCTGCTGCAGACAATCTGCTTAATGTGGGAAGCAGAGTTTCCTGTAGCTCGGAGCCAGTGGGGAAGGGAAAACCCTGAGAGCCAGGAAGGGCCAGGGAGAAAATTAAGCAGGTAAACCCATTAGCAGTGACCACCTCTTTGTGTGGGGATTACACAAAGCTGCTGCTTTTGGATGCTCAGTGTCTCGGGAGGAGCCAGGGCTGGGAGCGGGGGCCTCTCCCCTCTCCTGAGGGGCTCGACCCCAGAGCTGGGATTAGCACTTGCCACAAGCCGCCCTCTCTAGCCAGAACAAATTGCTGCACGTGCTGAGACAGAGCCCAACCTGCACGAACCGTGGTGGTGCAGTGAGGCAGGGGTTTGGCAGGCTTTGCTCTGGCAAATCTCCCCATTCTTCCCAACGGGACCTTCCTCATGGAAATCGCTCCTCTTTAGCGAACAGATTTACACTGTTCTACTACCCTGGACAGAGGTTTAGCCCAGCTCCCTCCACAGCTTGGGAATTCTTCAGATCCCGGCTCTAAAAACGGAGTCATGGCACAAATGGGAATAGATGTGCTGTCCCAAGAGCCTGTCTCAGTCAGGACATGCTGAAGGGGTCTGGCACAACCTGTACTCCGGGAAAGCTCGGGCCAGCGGGGAGGGAGCTCCGGGGTGCAGCGGAGGTGGGTGTGTGGGTCACACACACCACATCTGGGGGTGGGTATGTGGAGGGGGGGACACGGCAGTGCCAGGGAGAGCTGCAGGGATGAGCATCGCCAGGGGCCGGGCTGGGCTGGGACCGCGGGGCTGCCTCGGTCCTTGCCGGAGCCTCCGAGGGGACAGTGCTGCACGGCCTCGTGGTGGCCAGCACTGTGTCCCACAGCTCCCGTCCCGAGACGTGTGTGTCCTCCGGCAGCCTTTCTAAAATGCCAACCACAGGAAAGCAGCAGAAACACAAGCTTTCCTCTTGCTTGGCTTCCCATCAGTTCCCAGCCTTTAATAACAGACTGTTCCAGGCTCCCTCGCTGGGGTTGGTTTGGCTCTTCGGGCCGGGGCCGGGCGCTGTCTCACGGGCAAACCAGCCACGGGCTGAGGGCAGGAGGAAGGAGAAGCCACGATGTGGGCTGAGCGGTTTCGCCGGGAGCGCGACCCCTCTCTACGCCCCCTGCTCCGCACGGGGGTCCCGGCCAGCCCCGGCCCCACGCGGGGCTCCCCGTGCACGGGGGGACCCTCCGCGTCCCGGGCCGCCGCAGCTCCTCTGGCTGCATTCGTGCGCCAGATGCCGAGCCAGATGTTGGCGCTGCCGTGTCCGCCCGCTGCCGGCGGCAGCGCGGGGGGTGCCCGGTCCGCTCCCCGCCCGCTCCCCGCCCGCTGCCGGCGCTCCCGGCGCCTCGGCACCGCCACCTCCCGGGCATCCCGGGGGGGACGCGCAATTCCCGTGTGCCGGCCCCGCAGCCTGCGGGACAGGGTCTATTTATTGTCCTTATTGCGCGGTGCCTCCCGCCCCGCAGCCCGGCCCGGTCCAGGAGCCCTCTCACAGCACACTCGGGCTCCCAGCTCTTACCGGGAAAGATCTTCACGCGTAACGATTTTATTAAATCTTATATTTCTCCTTTTTTGCCTCTCACCCTAAGGGAAAACACCCCGAGGGGACCGTGGTTTCTCCGGGCAATGCTGGCTTGTCCATCTGTCTGGAGCAGTTACTGTGGCTTTTTCAGACCAGGTGTTGACATTTTTCCCCAGCTGGGTGTCAGCCGTACCTGCGGGGGCGGTTTCGGAGCGGCAGAAGCCTAACGAGAGAGTGCCCTGGGTTAATGAGGTGTTGCAAGGCAGCACAGCTAAATCCAGCTTTACACGGTCCAACTTTCCAGTTTAATTAGTAACCTGGGTCTCCCGCTCATGCATTAATTCACTTTTTGACTTGAGTGACAGCCCAGGCTCTCACAGGGAAAGCGACCATGGTGTTTAAGAAGAGTGTGGGTGGTGTTGTCTGTCCACATCCCCCTGTCCTGCCCAGCTTTGTGTTTGCCATTGGAATACCATGCTGGGCCCACCAGAGCAGCTGAGCCAGGGCCATCGGCTGGGTCCCTCTCTTGGCCAAGAGGAGCAGCTGGGACCTGCAGGATTGGCAGAATCCACCTTTCCCCTCAATCTCGACGTGGATCCCACAGGTGGGAAGCAGCTCTGAAGGGCCATAGGGAAGGTGCAAGGACGTGGCACGTGCTCCTTCCCAGCCATGGCTCTGCCATTCCCATGCCAGCTCCCAGTCTGCCTGGGAGCACTGGGATTACAGAGACGCCATCAGTGCTGGGGAAAGGTTTGGGAGCCAGCAAGTGCAGAAGTTCAGGAGTGCAGTAATTAGCAGAGCAATTTTAAAGCGCAGCAATTAGTGGCTAATTGCTGCTGCAGAAATACGCAAGGCAGGGTGCCTTTTATTCCTTCCTCCATGTGGGATGGCTGATCCCGGGTTTGCTGGGAGCAGGGAGAACTTGTCTCTTGTCCCTGTCCTTGGAGGCAGGATAGGACAAGGGGGAATGGCTTTAAGATGAAGGGTGGTAGATTTAGATTCGATATGGGGGTGGTGGGGCCCTGGCACAGGTTTTCCAGAGGAGCTGCGGATGCTCTGGGTGCAGCGTGGCAGTGTGGTGTTCTGGTGATGTTCTCACCTGGCAGGAGTGGCTCTTGAGCTGCTTGGGAGATCTGCATTGTGCCAGCAGTGGAGAAGCTCAGCTTCACAGAGGGTTTGGGAGTCACTGAGGGGCCTCAGTGCCATTTTTAGAGACCCATTTAGCCAGACACGGAGGCAGTGGGAGGAATCCCTCTGGGAATGGGTGCGGTGCTCTGCCCCCCTTGTGCAGCCCCTTGCTGCTGTACACCCTCACAGCAGTCGCTGCCACTGCCCCGTCCTCAGTGGGACAGCGTCAGGGTACCTGGAATTACTTCTGAGCGGCTTGTGGAAGAGAAATATTTACTTAATAAATAAATACAAATAACATACGGCAGGTACGAGCATGAAACACACACTACTGATGTTGTGAGGGAGGCCAAGGTCTGAGGCTGGAGCTTTGCCTGGCTCAGCTCAGAACTGGCACTGGCCAGGCTGGCCCTGGGTAACAGGACTGATGGTGCAGTCTGGAACTGCTCGAGGGCATGTCAGAAGCTACACACCTAGATGGATAAATGTGTTAACACACGGTATCCAGGGAGGTTTTCCTTAGAATGCCTGGGAACACAAAGCGTGCACTTCTCTGGGAACCGGGATGACCCTCGAGCACATTTCTGGGTGCCTGCCCAGGGCAGGTCCTGGGAGCTGCAGTGTGGTCATGGCAGACATGGGCACACAGCTGAGGGTCATGGCAGACATGGGCACACGGCTGAGGGTCATGGCACACATGGGCACATGGCTGAGGGTCATGGCACACACCAGCTGACAGCTGAGGGTAAGTAATGGGTATTTTGAACCAAACCACTACACACACACGGGCACATGGCTGAGGACAGGGGGACGTGAGGCCCCGTGGACCTTGAGGGGGTGTCAGGGCTCGTCCCCTCATCTCTGCAAAGCTTCGTGCAGAGCAAAGGGGCTCTGCTTTGACTAGATTTGGCAAAGCCTTGACCTAAAGCTTGGAGCTCTGACGAGCTCTAAGGAGGCAGCAGCAGCTGGGTTTTGGGATTTGGGGTCATCTCGGAGCCTCTGGGCCGGGCCTCAGTCGGCCGAGACGGGCAGCGGCAGGAAGAGGATCGCCTTCTGGCCATAGTGAGTCCGCGGGCCCAGCTTGCTGTTCCCGTTCTTCTTCAGCCCCACAAACCAGTTCTTGTCCGCGTGCATTTTGGAGACGTAGGTGTTGTAATGGTTTTCTTCGAGCCTTTCCAGGAACAGACACTCCTCCCCCAGTAACTGCTGCAAGACAGCCCAGGAGAAGCACAGTGAGCCGGGGCGGTGCCGGGGGGATGTTCCTGACGTGGCAACCCCAGCTCAGCTCTCCCCGCTAAGATGCCACCCAGACCCACCTCGGAGATTCCCACACCCCAGTGAAGCTCATATTTAAAGTGTGGGGTAAGTGGCCTTGATTTAGTCCCCTGGGCCACTCTTGTAGCAAGGTGTCTGTGACCTGGGAATCTAAATTGGCAGTGAGCAGTCAGCCCCGTGCTCCATAAGCTGCTCCTGGCCCTGGTTCCTGCTCTGCCCTGAGCTGTGTGGTGGCACCTGCAGGCTCAGAGCACTGAACCAGAATGGTTTGGGCTGGAAGGGACCTTAAAGACCATTGAGCTCCAGCCCCTTGCCATGGGCAGGGACACCTACACCAGGTGGCAGCCGCCGAGGGGCTGCAGAGCAGCTGCTGCTCCAGGTATGAAGCACAATATTTATCAAGTGTCAGACAGGAAATACAATATTTGTCAGAGGCAGGGCAGTAAACGGCATTATTTGGTAATTTATTTATTTCCCCCCAAAATAAAGCCAGATGCAGAGTGGCCGCGCAGCTGCCAGAATCACAAACAGAGCCTAATTATTGCCTGTGGTTTGCATTACTCAGGGCTGTGAGATTTCTGCAGACCTCCAGCCCTGTCCCTGTCGGATCCCACGGGATCCCCCCACTTACCGAGCCGTAGAGCAGCCCGTTGGTGTCCATGGCCAGGTACTGCCCCGACTGGGTGCTCTTGATGTGCACCACCCCCACGCTTTCCGCACTCAGCTGCAGCTGAACTGGGAGTAAAAATAAAGCAACAACAGCAGTGAAAGGAAAGTAGGAAAAGCGGGAAAGAAGAGCTGCCAGGAAGGTTGGTGGGGTGTTTTGGTCTGGAGCCTGGCTTATAAGGAGTTTATAGGAAGCAGTACAGTGTGTAATAAAAGTGTCTCCTTGTACCCTCTTCTTCAAAGAAACCCCACAGCCATCCTTCAGGAACCAAAGACCAATTTTTCCCTTATTTTACATCAAAGGAAGGGCAGCCTTTTGGTTACGACTCTGAAATGGGACACAGGAGATTGGGGTTTTAATTCTGGCTCTAATTTACAAATTTCTCATGTGGTTTGACAAGACACTTAAGGAGTGACATATGAAGAAGTATTTTGAGAGCTAAGCCAGGGATGGGCAGCCTGCAGATGCCTGCACTGCAAACCCCTGATCCAAAGCATCCCATCCAGCTGTGTGCTGCAGCTGGATTTATCTGGTGCATTGTAGGTGGAGAGTGGGGAAATAGAAAAGGCTGTGGCTGCAGTCACAGTGACTTGCAAATTCCAGTTCTTCCCAGGGATCATTCCCATCTTGTAGGCAGCTTTTTTCTGTAAGATTTGTAACAGCAATATTTAGGTTGGTTTGAATGAAGTATGAACGGATGTCTCGGCTCCAGCTCCTTCCTTCCTGTTTATATTTAATTTATTTATCCTTATTTAGATGAGGTAAAAGGCAATGTTACCTCTTGGCCTGGCGGAACACCCATCCCAGTGAAATCTTTGCTGTAATGGTTCACATTCTTCATTTTTGGCATTTCCTGCTCAGTAAATGATGGTTAATTAGGAAATTGTGTGGGTGCAGGTTTGCAGGAACACTCGGTCCCAGTGCAGGTCTGGTTTAGGCTGGGAATCTGCACTGGGAAAGCCCCAGCCCACCTGCATTCCCTGAGGTGCTGCAGACCCGGGATCTGGCCGAGGAGCAGTCCAGGGAGAAAAGAGGAAATGGGGTGAAACTGATGATACTGTCCTAAAAACTGTCCCTGAGAGAGGGGAGTGAGGGTCCCTCCAGCTGCCGACGGGGATGTTGAGTTTTTTGGCCACAGAGGGAGGGAGAACGGTGGGTCCGGGGAAGGAGCTCGTGCACTAAATTTTTACAGGTTCTGTTGCAGGTCTGTACAGATATTTCCTTCCATGGATTAATGGGATGAAAGCGGGAAAAGGAGACTTTTTGTAGAAACGAGCATGAGCTTCATCCTGGAGAATCTGCAGTGCCCAGGTAAGTTTTCTTTCCATTCCACGGTGCAAGCTTGGAATGCCCACGCAAAGGATGCGGGAAGTGGATCCTGAGGAAGGGCTGGACAACAAAGGCTTAGAGAGAGTGGCTCCTCCTGCTCTTCTTAGAGATCCTCCCTGATTCTGAGGCCATTTAAGAGAATAAGAATTCTTGGTATTTGCCTGGAGCAAAATGCACACGGGGCAGTTTGCAGAGCGCCGGTGCGCCTGGAATGCCGCTGTCCCCGCTGGCTTCCTGATGAGCCGTGGGTGTTTCTGTGTCTTGTCCCTTGCCGGGGGTGCAGGTGCCTGTCCCAGCTGGGTGACAATATCCCACAGTGCCAGTCATGGTCCGGGCTGCTCCTCTTGCACTCCAGGGAATGATGCTGAGCAGCTCCGTCATTTTCCAGGCGCAGGGGCAGGACCGTGGCAGCCGCCAGTGCTCAGAGCAGGGTACCTTGCACAGGGCTGCTCTGCTGGCATGCAGCCCTTCCAGGAGTTTCCTCTGTAAATATTAGTGCATTCCTATATCCGAGTTTATGAGATCATTTACAGGAGGTTCCTTTCTGGCAGAGCTTTGCAAACATGTGGCCCCAGGCCAGCAGCCAGGGAGGTGTGAGTGTGCTGGGGAGCAGGACCTGCCTGCACTCACTGCCCACATGCATGGTGCAGCCATGGGGACCATTCCAAGATGATGGATTTGCTCTTCCAGAGGGAAAAAGGCTGGGCTGTGTGATAGCATCCATGCTGTGAGACAACAGCTTGAGGCTGGGGCACAGGGAGTGGATACTCCTGTCCTTGGTAGCTCCCCTTGTCCCAGGAGAGGCCATCTTCATCCTGACTTACCCTTCTGACTCCAGCAAAACCTCTGGAAAATGCCGCAGAGACACTGCCTGAGCTCACACCACCTCTCCTCGTGTGTCTGTGAGCCCAGTCCTGTCTTTCAGATCCTTCAGGTCATCATCCTGCCTTTCCCGGGGGTTTGAGGGTTATGTGCTGGGTTTATTCCTGGCTCTGTGTTTATCCAGCCTCAGGGAGCTCATCCTCATCCATCCCCCAGCACTGCCTCGTGCTGGGGAGACAGTGTTTGTAATTAAAACTCGGCTCTAAACTGCCTGTCATTAAAACAACAATAGCAAGAGGAAAGGTTAAGTTTGGGGGAGAAGCCACATGTGCGTTTGTGGTTTAAAGAAAATAAAAGTGCTTTTCTTAGCACTTTGTAAGGCTGGCTTGGCTCCTCCCAGCCCTTCCTGCTCACCAGATAGGAGCCTGGCAGGTCCCGGTCCCATTCCAGTAAATGTTCAGGATATGGTGCACCCACAGGTTGCTGCCAAGAGCTGAGAGGAAGAGCCCAGCCCCGCTGCCCACGGAGCCCTGCAGGAGCTTTGCTGTGTGGCCTGTCCAGCTCTCCTGGGCATTGGGTTAAAAAAAATCCTCTGAAGAGTTTTTGGTAGTGTGAGAGCCCAAAAAGCATAAAATTCCCAATGATTCCTCGGTAGGACAAGTGGCATCTGTGGGAGCAGTTCCTCCCAGCAGCAGGTCCTGGTGTCCCACGGGCTGGAGCCTCCAGGGTCACCGACTGCCGGGGTGGGGACAGGTAAGGCAGACCCTGGCAAGGGCGACCTGTTCGATGGCTGTGGCACACAGATGACTGTGCAAAGACAGCACAGAATTCCGTGTGAGGCTGTGTGGGGGATGCCAGGCTGCCCTGAGCCCTCCCTGCCAGGGCCAGCTCCCCGTGTGAGCCAGCCCCGCTGCGTCGCCTGTATCTGCCCGCCTGCCGTGAGACGATGCCAGCGTCACATTTCATACTTGAGATATCCGTTTGTATACTTTATAGCTACGCTTTGATAGCACACACATCACACCTCCCCTGCCCTGTGCACGAGCTACAGGTGTGTTTGGCCCCGGGGTGCTGTGTTTGGTCCCTGGGAGCTGTGTTTGGGCCCCTGGGAACTGTGTTTGGTCCCCTGGGCGCTGTGTTTGGCCCCGGGGGGCTGTGTTTGGGCCCCTGGGAACTGTGTTTGGTCCCCTGGGAGCTGTGTTTGGCCCCAGGGTGCTGTGTTTGGTCCCTGGGAGCTGTGTTTGGGCCCTGGGAGCTGTGTTTGGGCCCTGGGAGCTGTGTTTGGGCCCCTGGGAGCTGTGTTTGGTCCCCTGGGAGCTGTGTTTGGCCCCGGGGTGCTGTGTTTGGTCCCTGGGAGCTGTGTTTGGGCCCCTGGGAACTGTGTTTGGTCCCCTGGGAGCTGTGTTTGGTCCCTGGGAGCTGTGTTTGGTCCCTGGGAGCTGTGTTTGGCCCCGGAGTGCTGTGTTTGGCCCCTGGGAGCTGTGTTGTCACACAAACCTTGGTCCAGACCCCGTGTTCCCCAGCTCCCCCCTTCCCAGCTGATGGAATCACAGAGCAGGAGCACCCCGAGAAGCCCCCGGGGTTTGCTTACTGTGCTCGTCGCTGCGGTCCCTGGTGCCATCCACGGTGCCGTCCGGGAGGATCCGCAGGAAGTGGCCCCCGTTGCTGCAGTACAGGAGTTTGGGTTTCTTGTAGTTGCCCGGGGGCAGGTTGAACTTTTCGGTCAGGGCGGTGAAGGTGGTGATTTCCCCCTCGGCCATCCCGCAGCCTCTCCCAGGGCCGGGCTGCAAGAGAGGTGACAGCAGGGGTGACACCGAGTGCTGGGCACACGCTGCTGCTGCCGGGCTTTAAAGGCAGGCAGGGAG
The DNA here is from genome assembly GCA_013399195.1 of Dicrurus megarhynchus. Lineage (NCBI taxonomy): Eukaryota > Metazoa > Chordata > Aves > Passeriformes > Dicruridae > Dicrurus > Dicrurus megarhynchus. Next base: position 582,638 of record VXAD01008104.1, read on the forward strand.
GGAGGGAGGGAGGGAGCCCGGGGGTCCCGGTGGCCGGGCTGGCTCGGGCAGGTGATTCACAGCGCTGTGACACAGCCCAAGGTGATGCTCCCCGGCGTGGGAGGTGGCGGGGGGATGTCTCCTGGCCGGGTGGGGCTGGGCAGGAGGGACTCTGTCCTTTTAATTTTATCACAGCGAATTCTGTTTTTGTTCTCCTTTCTATTGACGTACGCGCTAAAATTACACACTCAGAAAACCAGTTTGAAAAACACCCAGTGTCTGATTGGAACCCGCAGGAGGCGGGAAGGGAGCCCAGGTAATAACTCTCTCTCCTCTATTATAACTCTCAAACACAATTATGACCAGGAATTGCAACACCCACTGCACGTCAGGTAGTAAATATTGCTCATCTCTTGGCACTCTGCAGCTCACCTGGCCCAGGAACACACATGGAAAAGGTCAGGACACACGCTGGGTAGGGTGGCAGATGGGCAGGGGGCAGGAACTTTCACTGCCTGGGCTGAGCACGAGATTTACCCAGACACTGATAAATAGCATATGGAAAATGGGAATTTTGAGTCTAGGATATGCCATGAATCACCCAGCAGCATCCCAATGCCTAAAGGGGCTCCAGGAGAGCTGGAGAGGGGCTTTGGACAAGGGTCTGGAGTGACAGGACACAGGGAATGGCTTCCCACTGTCAGAGGGCAGGGATGGATGGGATATTGGGCAGGAATTGTTCCCTGGGAGGGTGGGCAGGCCCTGGCACAGGGTGCCCAGAGCAGCTGTGGCTGCCCCTGGATCCCTGGCAGTGCCCAAGGCCAGGCTGGACAGGGCTGGGAGCAGCCTGGGACAGTGGAAGCTCATACTGAAACCTCATTTTGCAGGAGACTGTGGTCACAATCCGTGTTTAAGCAGATAGCAGATGCCAAAACCTGAAGGCATCACCAGACCAATAAAAGAAAGATGCTGTGGATGTTGGAGGGTGAGAAGTGCCATCACAGAAGTGCCATCACAGAAGTGCCATCGCAGACGTGGCATCAGGAGATGCCACGAGTGGGGGCCAGACTCCCATGGATATTCCTGGTACGTTCATGGTTTTAGCCTAGAAACTACATTTAAAATCTCCCATGAATTCATTCTGTCTTTCATACACAGAGTTCTGCAGTGCTTAGAGAGAAGCGGATTTATGAACAGAAAAAGACATGGCACAGAATAAATCTAGATACAGGAAATTGCTTTAAATGTCATGTATTCCCACAGCTGTATTATGGAAAATATTTTATAGTCACTGTTTATATGTGTTTATAGATTGTAAAAATGTCTCTTTAGCGCTGAGTTGTGCTACTGGTGTGTTGGGATGGAGCCAGGGCCACACTGTGGGTTTGCTGTGGGGCTTGGAGGGCCCTGGGAGATACTGAGGGTGGCAACTCCGCAACACACACACTCACACACACGTACATACACAGAGAACCTCTAAACATTTGTCTCTAAACCCTTTAGTATTTAAAAAAATCTGCAAATGCAGCTGCAAGAAGGGGAAACTACTCCTGGCAATGGATCCCAGATGCCTGCAGAGGATAAAAACCTCTGGAAGTTGCATTGCTAAAAGCTGAACCCCGGGAGATAAAGCCTGTGTGGCTGTTGCTGAAAGCACCCCCAGCCACTGCACCAACTCTGCTTCATACACAGACTTCAGCCCTCGCTCTCAGATGCCCCATTTGACACAGACTGGGATTTTGGGAAGTGCTTTCTGGAGTGACACCACAGGCCAGCCCCCATCTATTGCCACGAGGTTGGAGGTGCAGCCTCAGAAGCTCTGTGGCTCCTGGTGGTTTCCAAAGCAGGTGATGGCCCTGCCAAATACAGACTCAAAATCTTTTTTTAACACCACTGTAGGGTGAAATCAAGTATTTCTCAGAGTGTCTGGTCCCTAAATTAATTTTTCTCCCAAGACATCATACTTTTCATGCAGTAGTTCCTTGCCAACTGCCAGCTTTTCCCTGAAGGAAAGCCCCCAGGTCACGCAGGGTGGCACACAGGGCTCTGTTCTCCACTGAGCTTTCATCAAGATTGGCAGCACTGGGTAATTTCCTAGAACCAAAGCTTTTCTTGAACCTTTATGTGAGGGTGAAAGGCACTCCTGGGTTGATGATGGATGGTATTGAGAAGCAAGTATCTCAGGTCCAAGAGCTCTGATCAGGATCTCAGCAAACTCTGCAGCCAGCAGGAGTGAGGAGCAGGCTGGATGCTCCCCACAGTCACCTCAAGGTCTGAGGGCATCTCCAGGCAGCTTGACCAGAGCAGCTCAACTGGAAACAGCTTCTTCATCATCACTTATTTCCTCTAAGGTTATTTTTGCTATTTTTAGGAAGACTCCAGTGCTCGCCAGCTGCCCTGACTGCCCCAGCAAAGCTCAGTGAACACTTTTCCACTCCTATTGACTCCCTGTGCTAAATACTATCGCTGTTCTCAGACTTTATGGCCATGGAGTTGTTCCTCTACAAACACCACCACTCATGGCCCTACCATTATACTTTTGGCAGGAACACGTTAGGTTTTTATGGGAATTAAAAAGCACGAGTGAGAGAGAGAACCTGAACCAAAGACAACATAAAGGGCCTTATTTCTTTGGGTAGAAGCCCAACAATGCTATTAAATAGCTCAAAGCAGAACAGAAAGCTCTCTCAAATATGCAAAGCTGAGAGACACCACACTCCAGCGGTTATTTGGTGCCCCATGGAGAAAGGAAAATATTCCAAGAGGAGATTGCTGTAAGAGGGGAATGGTGGCTGCCGAGCACAGACCCCACCGGTTGCACCAGGACAGGGAGCTGGAGCTGAGCTGGAGCCTGTTTGTCCAAGAGCAGCTGTGTTTGTGGCTCCTCTTTCCTCCTGCCCTGTGTAACAGCTTTGCTGTGCTGCCTGAGAGGAAACCCCACCGAGGATGAATCCCTGGGAGCTGCACCCAGGGCACCTGCTCCGGGACAGCCCCAGCTCCGTCTGCGGCGTGGGGAGCTGAGGGCACCCAGCTCTTTCTCCTGGGTGGAGATGTCAGCGCCCCAAAGGATCAGAAATAATTTCTCAGGGTAAAAAAAGACTTAAGAAGTGAGTTAAACCTGAATGTTCGTTTGATCCAGGTCCTGCTGAGCCGTGGTGGCTGCGCTGTGCTGGCTCCCTACGGCTCCGAGGGAGAGGAGCTCGGCGCGGGGCCGGAATAGCTGTGAAATTCTGAGAAGCTTGGGGTCGGTTCCAAACTTCATCACTGGCCAGACCAGTGGCTTTGATGTGAAATCCCAAACTCTGCAAGCATCTGACTCTGAGCATCGAGGGCTGGTCGTGCTGCCAATATCAGGCGTGTGAGCTCTGAAATAACAGCACACGCTGGGAGCCGTGGAAGGAGGGGGAACCTTTTCTCTCTGTTTTAGAGCTGATGCAGACTTCACTACACAGCACTTGTTTGCATGACAAAGGTGGTGTTGATGGAAATGTAGGGGATTCCTAATGGTCCAAAAGGTTTTTGCATGTCAGACTTGCCAGGAACTTCTGTGATTTGGTTTTTTTTTATGGCTCCTGTGGCAAAAATTTAGTGGCCAGCAAAGACTCAATGCAGAGGCAGCCAGTTAAGGTGAGCCTGTTTTCCTTAGGTATAAAATACCTGGCTACTACATGGAGGAAAGCCAAAGTATTTCAGCTACTGGGTTAAAACCAGATTGGATTGATTCAAATACATCAAAATTGTCCTTGGCTTTGGACACAATCCTTTATGTAGCTTGGAAAGAAATGTTCTGGATGGCAGTTAATCTGAAGTGCAGTTAATCACAATTGTCGTTTAGATGATCAGCTAAAGATCACACAGAGAACTCCAGAGAGATGAGAAGCTGCTAAACCCAGGAGTCTCCTGGGGTTTTGTCCAACTTCAGTTATTGAGATCAGTGTCTCCTGAACCTGGCTCTGGTGAGTTCAGTGGAAACACTCCAGTTGGTTTCACTTTGGAAAGTGTTATTTTCTCCATTAAAGCAGAAATCCTGTTTCTTCCAGGACGTGTGACTCAGCTGGGATCAGACAGCATCACCTCCTGGTGGGCTCCTTTCCCGTTCCCACTGCTGACTGCAGTCACCTGGACAGAACAGTCACTGCCCAGGCAGCTCAGACGCTCCATTTGGGAATGGAAAGCACTCACAACAGGTAGAGTATTCAGGCTCTGAATTGCCTTTCCTGGGGGTTCCTGTGGGCTTTGGGGCGATCTGAGAACTACCTGGGATAAACATCTCTCAGATAAACAGACCTTTTATTCATCATAAGTTTTAGAGAACCATTGCATGGGCTGGATTTCCTTCTCCAGGAAAGGATTAGAGACCAGGCAGAGGTTTCCTCATGCTCTGGCTGCTGCAGCAGCAGCTTGGTGGGTCTGGGGTTATCACCAGCATGGGCAGCCTGCAAGGGCTGCCTCCCCTCCCGAGGGCTGGCAGTGCAAGGCACAGCTTGAATTCCTTGGACTGTACATCCTCTTAGAAGGACTTAATAAATGATTAGGCAAAGCATATGATAAATATGCAATAGATCATTCTGTGAGTAGCAGTGGAATGCATTGGCTCATTTCTAGTCTTGTTTATGGCCAGGTGATTTTATCTCTAGCGATGTGATTAACTGCTTAATGAAATATTTATCAGCCAGGTTGTACCCTTTGCAAGTGGAATACGTTGCATGAAGTGTGACCAAAAGCAGAGAAATCAATTTAACTAATGCCTGCTGTCATCATCTCCTGCTCTCCACCAGCAAACAGCCATCCCACTCAGTCACGCTGGATTTGTAGCAGGTAAAACAGAGGGGCTGCAAAGCTGACACTTTTAGCAGTTTCCGGAGTGGGTGTCACTAATGGCCGATGCCAAACACAGCAGCAGCACGGGAGGGACAGGGTTAACCCATGCCAGCCCTGTGCCCCGAGGGATGCCCAAGGGGAAGCCCGGTCCCTGCCCCAGAGCCAGGTGTGGCTTCTGCAGAGCTCCGAGCCCGGGCAGCCCAGCTGCTGCTTCTCACGGGCCAGCCACCGCACTGCTGCTGTCCGTGGGGGGACAGGAAACCAGGACATTCTCCACTTTCTAATTCCCTTCCCGCCTCTCCCACCCCCCGCCCACGGCCCTTTGCCATCCGGTGATTAACTTAATTGCAGTTCCAGCTCCAGGAGCCAATCCAGCCCAGAGCAGGAGCTTTGCCAGGAAGGTCTTGCCCCTGTGTCCTGTCTGGGTTCGGACCAAGGGCCGGGACACGAACATGAGCGGCACTGGCTGCACACACAAATCCCACAGATCCCACTGCCTCACGTCCCGGGTTTGAGCCCTGTCTCCCAGAGCAAGCCGGGTGCGTGGGACCTGCTGGATGGGGAGCACAGCCTGGACAGAGAATCACCAAAGCTCAGTCCCTCCAGCCAAGGATGGGCTGGGGGACGTGCTGCTCCCAGGGAAGGCCTGCAAACACCCCAGGCTTCCCCTTCCCTGCAGAGTGCAGCGGGTCCTGCCTGCCCTTCCCAGGTGCCCTTTCCCTCTCTCAGGCTTGTGCCAAGACCAGTGCAAAGCATCGTCCCTGCTCCTGTGCTCTGCTGCCTGGTTCCAGCACGTGGAGCTGGCTGGGAGCAGCCACTGACACTTGCCACGAGTGACACCAGTCTCGTCCCTGCCGCCCGAGGAGGGGGCTCTGTGCTGCTGAGGCTGCTGAGGGCTCGGGGGCGATGCACCAGGCACAGGTACCTTGTATTGGCTTTGCCACCCCGATTATGGGCAGGGCTGTGGGCACCTCTCCTCCCTGGCTCTGCCCGTGCTTGGCTTCCCAGGGAAAGGCACCTGGAGGGAGTGGGAACCGTGTGAGGTGCAGCTGATGAGGTGTTGGCTGAAGTGTTCTGTGATGATGTGGGAAACCCCTGGGGACAGGGGGCGCTCCGTGTGCCCCTTGGCTCCTGCTCAGCAGCCCCAGACGGGGGGCCCTGCAGTGGGGTCCCATCCCTCCCTGCCAGGACCCGCTGCCCAGCTCCCGCAGCAGGAGGTACAGCTGGTGACACTTCAGCCGGCTCTGCAGCGTCCCCACCCGCTGCCAGCCGCCCCCGGTGTCCGTGCAGGACACTGGGCACAGAGTCAGACCACAGAGCCCTGGCTGTGGCTGTGTGGGCTGGCTCTGCAGGTGTGGCTGCCCCACACACCCACGGACGGACGGACGGACGGACGCACAGATGACGCCGAATGACAAACTCCAGCCCCAGAAATTCCCTCCATGCTGTTAATCCAAGGAGTGATCTGGCTCTCCTGTCGCACCACATCCCGTCTGAGCCCTCCAGTCCCACCCCAAGCCAGGCCTGTGCTGAGGCCCCGTCCAGGTACGTGCCTGTCACTCTGTGTCCTGGTCACCCTCCGCCAGCCGCCAGCCCTCGCCACCCCCTTGGCGCTCAGGGGTCCGGCATCTCCGGGGCTGCTGCTGGTGCTCACGGGGCCGGAATTGGGAGCGAAAAGCTTGCACAGTGTCGGGCAGCACTTCCTGCAGCCGGCCCTCTGAAGGGTGGCCAAGCCCAGCCGAGGGTTGGCTCCAGCTTCAAAACTGGGGTTGGAGTTTGGGTTCAGCCTTTATACCCTGTCCTTCCCCAGAGAAGTAGAGGATGCTGGAATCGCGGGTTTCATCTCCAGGCCAAGTGAAACCCCACATCCATCCTGGTGGTTAACCATCAGCAGACGTATCATCGCTCAGAAATCCAACTTCCTCCAGCACAGCCTCGGTCTGGGCTGTTCCAAGGAAAATCACTTGGTTCCTGGGTTCACCATAAGCTCAGCAGTGATTTACTAAGAAAATGTGCAGGGAGTGGATGGTGTTCATCCTGCAGTGTTTGTGTAAGGGCTGCACAGCTCCTCTTTTTAACATCTAAGTAAGACTGGCTGGGAGAATCCTGTTCTTAATCCTGTTGCCCAAAGTCTTATTTTAAATTCAGTCTCTAGTACCCCTGGATGCCAACTCCTGTTTTTTTTCCTCCGGGCTGCTTGAGTAAGGAGCTTAGGCTGTTGCTCAATAACAGTGCGATAAAAGCTTGAGTTAATAATGGCTATTACCAGGAAAATCCTCCAATAAATAATAATTTTCTTATCTGCATGACTTTGGGACTGGGGAAAATGCCTTCCAGTGGAAAGCTGCAGCATGTAGGAGTGTGCAAGGAGTGTTTCAGATGAAAGATGAGAGCAAGGCAAGCTCAGAGCTGAATCTTAAGTGCAGATGAGCGGGTCAGCAAAAAAACTGGAATCAGTGTGGCTGAGTAGTCACTGGAGTAAACTACGGAGAGCAGCTGTGCATCTCCGCCTCCTGTGGTCTGTAGAGCCAGACAGGTCACTGCTTTGGACTGTGTTCTTCAGGCAAAAACTGGGGAATTCTCAGTTGCGGCAGTGGGTGGCTCCGGAGGCCGTGGACACCGAGCTCTGTTTGTCACCCTCAGCTCTGGAAGGAGCGTGAGTCACTCACTGGGACCTGCCAGAGCCCGTGGAAGCTGCAGCCCTGACTCTGGTCCTGCTGTCCCAGACAGGGACACAATGAGACACCTGTGTCCCTGCAGGGCTGGGCACCTGTTTGGTCCTTGCTGTGACATGTGTGGCCACAGGCTGTGACAGCAGCAGGAGCAGGCAGTGCTGCTCCAAGGAAAACAGAGCCCTGCCTTGGGTTTCCATTACAGAACCCTTGGAGGGAAGGGGATGTTTTTTGGAAGCTCTTCTGCCCCTTCTCACCTCTGTAAACAACAAAGCACCACAAAGGGCACGGTGCAGGACAGAAGGCTGCAATTTTAACAACCTGCTGAACCTCAGCCCCAAGCTGACACCCACGCTGGCTATTTCCAGCTCCCCAGTGGGCAGTTCAGAGACACCGCGGCGTTTGTTGTGTCCGGTGTTTCCACAGCTGCTTCAGGGCAAAGCTGTGGGGCCAGGCTGGCCCACAGGGATGCAGCCAGGGATCACGGAATCACAGAATGCTTTGGGTTGGAAGGGCCCTTAAAGCTCATCCAGTCTCACCCCTGCCATGGGCAGGGACACCTTCCACTGTCCCAGGCTGCTCCAAGCCCCTTCCAGCCTGGCCTGGGACACTGCCAGGGATGGGGCAGCCACAGCTGCTCTGCTGTGATGCTTGTGATGATCGAGACAGAAAGATGCCCTGGACTGTCTAAGTGGAAAAAAAACCCCAAACTAAACCAAACCCTTTGGGACAAGCAGGCAGAGTTTGAGGATCAGCAGTTGCTGTGCCCCCTGCCCGGCTGGGGGTGCCACACCCCAGGACCCCAATGGGTTTTTACCTTTCCCTTACTTGTGAGCTGCACAGTCAGCCCTGCCCTGGGATCCCCAGGGAGTCAGTGAGCATCCCCCGTGGTTTGTGGAGGATCACATCCACACCAGGGTAGGTGTGAGCTCCAAGATCCCCATTTGCAGTCTGGCAGCCAGTAACTCTTCCCATCAGTCAGAAGCTTTTGTGAACACCCTGCAGCAATGGGAATACTAAGGAAGGGGAAGGGAGGGTGTTTTACTTGATGTTAAATACTTGTATTTTATGTCCAAGATTTGACCTTCAATAGAGAATCAAGTATCAAGGGAGATGGAAATTCCAGTTAAAAAGTACACATTTGGGTAGTTTTGTGTACAACACCCACATGTCCTGTGGGGCTGTGCAGCTGTCGGAGCAGTAACGAGGGATCTCTCTGGGAAAAACAAGGAACCTCTCTGGGGAACACATAACTGGACTAGGGGAAAAGCAGGCCAGCCTTGGGGTCTGCTGGTCGTGGGTACAGGAATGGCCCTGTGCCAGGCCTGGGGGGTGTGGAAATGCATGGAGGGGGACAGGGTGGTCCACGTCCCGCTTGGATGGCACAGGGATGCAGGAGGTCCCTGTGCCCGCAGTGACTGTCCCAGGCAGCCCCAGGGTGTGCCAGGGAGAGGGGCAGGGAGCAGATGGGTTGTCGGGCACTGAGCTCCCGTGATCAGCATCATTTCCAGGGGGTTTATGGCGTGCAGAGAGTGTCTGGGATGAGCAGACAGCTCGGATCTGGAGTTCATCCTGGGATGCACAGAGCGGGATTTGTCACGGTAAAGATCTCCCCCTCCTGTCTGCCCTGGAGCGAGGATGAGAGCGGAGAAGGGAAACCACTCCTCAGGCTGCTGCTCCTGCTCCGTGGCCTGAGCACGGGGCAGACAGGCTCGGTGTGCTGGGGGCCCCCTGAGCAGGTGGGATGACCGTGCCCCAAGGTGGCCTGGGCTGGGAATGCCCTGTGGGACCTGAATCCATCAGGGTGGGCAACTGTGCCCCTCCCAGGGGTCACTGCCAGGCTGGCTCTGCCTTGGAGGGCTGTAAGAGCCCTGTGGATGTGGCACCTGCGGACATGGGCTAGTGGTGGCCCTGGCAGTACTGGGGGAATGGTTGGACTCGATGGTCTTAGAGGGTTTTTTTAAACTAAACAGCTCCTGGATTCTGTGATTCTGCAGAAATAGAGTCCCTGCACAGGTGAGAGCTGGCGAGGCTGGTCTGCAGGTGGGACAGGCAGGTTTACCAACCCCAGAGCTGTGGGAAGGAAAGATCTGAGATCCAGGCTGACACCCAGATCTAAATTAAGAGCCAGGAGCAAGGACAGACTTTGTGAGCACAGTGGGCCGTGAGTCATGGATGAACTGTGTGTCCAGACTGCTGTGGGCAGTGGGCAAATCCTTGGCAGGATGGCTCAGGGCAGACACCACCACTCCCAGGAGGAGTCTGAAGGGGACAAAAGGGTTTTAGATGCCATGCTGTGAGTCAGTGGTACCTGGGCACAGCAGCCAGCCCGGTTCCCACACGCTGTGAAACCCCTCTCTGCCCTGTCCTCAGGGACAGCTGCCAGGCTTTGATGCCACAGGCTTGGGAAGCTGCCCGTGGGATCTCAGCTTGGTCCTTTCCCCAGCAGCCTCCTCTGTCCCGTGCTTTCCCTGGGCAAGGGAGAGGGTTTGGGGGGTTGGGAAAACACAAACAGAAGGGGAAGGGGGTTATTCTGAGCTTGCTCAAAGGGGGTTTTCTGAGCTCACTTCTGAGTTAAGACCCAGGAGAATGGGGTTTGTTACCTCACTAAAACTGAGGTTAGGCTTTAAGCTGGATCATGAGAGTGTGTGACGCTGCTCTGCTGGGGTTAATAGAGCTTTATTTAGCACTGGCTGTGTATTGGCTGTTCTTGAAGGGAATCCCTAAATATTAACCCTGGCACAGTGAGGATCTGTCTGAGCCTTTCTCTGCCACCCTCCACAGGTGAAAATGAAGCACTTTTGTTATTTCAGCTTTTAGAGAGAAAAGCAGGACCTGTGGCAGCCAGAGTTTTGTCACTGCAGGTGCCAGGTGCAGACTGTCTCTGCCTGCTCAGGGCTGGAGGCCAGAGCTGCCTCGAACCCAGGCATGAGGCACAAGCCCCCATCCCTTGGTGGGCAGTGCCACCTGCCCTGTTAAACACCGACAGATTTTGGGGGATATAAAACCTGCAAGTCACCGATTGCTGCTGCAGCTGCTCTGCACAGCCCCAGCCTCTGCTTTATTTCTGCAACAGCTTTAAACCAACAGATACTGATGCTGGAAACAAGGGAGGAAACAGGAACTGAACCGAGTCAGGCACCTTTCAAAACCAGAGGGGGAGAGGGAGGATTCCTACACCCACAGCAGAGACCATGACAAAGCCACCGTGTCTCTCGCTGAACTGGTTTTCAACAAATTCTTCTGCAAAGGGATTTCTATTGTGAGGTTTCTATTTGAAAGGCAGACCCAGCCAGGCCTCCAGCCCCCACGATAATCCCCGACAGCTCTGCACTGCCAGACAATGTACATGGGATTCCTAAAAATGCCCCAGCCGTGAGTCAGTGCCCGCTGTGCCCAGGAGGGAGAAGTGCTGGTACCCAGGGAGGTCAGGGCAGCCTTTACCTCTCTGGAATATATATTTTTTTTCCAGGGAATATTTACTGAAATGGTTTGTAAGATGCAGTGCAAGTGCTAATGTGTTCTGAGGCCAGCAATGAAGGAGCAAAACAAAATGGAGATGGAATAAGCAAGGACGGCCGAAAGAGAAATGGAGGCTAAAGATGAGGAGTCTGGAAAAGAAGTGGAGTCACAAAGAAGGTTGGGGAGGAAAAAAAGTAAAGGCTGAGGAGTGCAAGAGAAAAAAAAAGGTTGATCAGAAATAAAAACAAGGACAGAAAAAATAGAGACTGCAAAAGGGTAGAGGGCCAAGAAAGGGTGAAGGGGGAAAGAAATGCAGAGGCTGAAAAGGGCAGGAGGCCAAAATAAAGTGGGAGGCCAAAGGAAAAGCAGGGACCAAGAAAAAGTGGAGGGTGAAAAGGGGTGGGAGGCTGAAGAGGCACATGAGATGTACGGGAAGGGCTGCCCAAAGAGGGGTCTAAAGTTTAATGGGTTCCTCAGGCAGGACAGGGCTCAGTGGTGATAAGGCAGCACAATGTCCAATTGTTCTCCCCGCACACCGGGTCAGCCCGGCTTCCTCCGTGCCTGGGGTTTGCAGGAACACACACTTTGGATTTGGGCTGGACAGAGGTCGGGTCTGCCGAGGTCTCCAGTCAGACCCAGAGCTCTGCAAGCCCTTTGGATAAACTTTCCTTCCCAGCTCCACCCCAGCCCAGGGGATGAACTTTTCCTCCCAAGCTCCCTGAATGACTTTGGCCTTCCTCCCACTGCTGAGACCTTGATCTTCCTCCCAGCTGAGGCAGCTCATCGTGCAGCTGGCTCTGGCTCCCTGCCCTTATTCCCGACCAGCTGAGCCAAAGCCCCGCGGCACCCGGGACCCCCGGCATGGCAGGGACAGGGACAGGGACAGGGATAGGGACAGGGACAGGGATAGGGACAGGGACAGGGACAGGGACAGGGACAGGGACAGGGAGCTGTTGCTGCTCTGTCGGGGGTTTCCCCTTTGCTGAATGGCCCGAAAGAGCCAAGAGGCTGCAGGTGCTGGCAAGGGAGGGGGGCAGTGGGGATGTGTGGCCCTGGGGCCGTGCAGGGTCTCAGCCTGACACCTGCACCCCCAGCCGGGGAGATTCGAGCCTGCAGCAATTTGTCTTTGTGTTTGGCACCTTTATTTTGGCTGAGAGAGCAGCTCACAGCTCAGAGTATGGTGATGATGAGGCGTTTGGGCTGTCAGGTCCATCAGGATAATCCCTGTGGTGATGTTTCAGCTATAAATCATGGAATCATCACAGAATGGTTTGGGTTGGAAGGGACCTTAAAGCTCATCCAGTGCCACCCCTGCCATGGGCAGGGGACACCTTCCACTGTCCCAGGCTGCTCCAAGCCCCAGTGTCCAACCTGGCCTTGGACACTGCCAGGGATGGGGCATCCCTAATCCTGCTTAACTGCCCAGAGAAGCTGTGGCTTCCCCAAACCATTCTATGGTTCTGTGATTTGTTTATTTTGCATCAAAAACGAACCATTTGTAGTGCTGTGTCACTGCAACGATTTTCCTTTCGGTTTGTTGGGTTTTTTTTAGTTTGTTTGGGTTTTTTTTAATGATCCAAATATTGTGTTTTGCCATTTAAAATGTATGGGGTTTTATATATTTAAATTCAAATTCTCATCTGGGCTTCTGCCCAGAGCTCCAGGTGAATTTGCAGTAATTTGGAGATTGTCATTTGGAATGATGCCATCATCACCGAGCCACTCCTCTCTCCCAGGGTCTGGGGGCACCTGCAGGGTTCGGGGGGGTTTGTCCCAGGTGGGGGGAGCAGCACCCTGCCACCCTAAAGCTGTCCCTGGGGGAGGGACCTGCTGCCTCACCACATCCCAGCCCGACCCTGCACTCCGGAACCTCCCTCTGCCCCCTCGCTCTGATCCGTGGGGATCTGTGGGGGTGGCAGAGCATCCCATATGGATCCCAGAGCCTCCCGTGGGGATCCTTGGGGCTGGCAGAGCATCCCATGGGGAACCCAGAGCATCCCGTGGGGATCTGTGGAGGTGGCAGAGCATCCCCTGGATATCCGCGGAGCATCTACGAGCATCCCGAGGGGATCCCAGAACCTCCAGGGGGAATCCGTGCCGTGGGGCACGTGTGAGCATCCCGAGGGTCTCCGTGGGGCT
>VXAD01008104.1:601058-614497 GCA_013399195.1 Dicrurus megarhynchus
TGGGGCGGGCACAGCTGGATGGACTGGGCACAGCTGGATGGGGCGGGCACGGCTGGGGCACAGGGCAGAGAGGGGGCGATGGCACCGCCAGGGGCACAGCTGGATGGGGCACAGCTGGTCTGGCTGTGGCACATCCGGCAGCCACGGGGCACCCGAGGCGCGTGCAGGCGAGAGTGCAGCATCCACAGCTGGAGCACATCTGGGTGGCAGCAGAGCTGTCCGCTCTGGCCCATGGGCAGTGGGCACAGTTGTCCCTGTGCACATCTGGTGCCACACCCACGTGCACATCTGGCGGCCCAGGGCACCGCTGGGGGCTCCCGAAAGCCGCTGCAGCTGCCCCAGGCGTGGGTTCTGCTCCTGCAGGAGCACGGGCGGGGTCGGGGCCCTGCCCCTGGAAGCCAGGCAGGAGCCTGGGCTTCATTAAGATCCTCTCACCCTGATCTCTGCCAGAGCCTGTCCCTTGCCCAGGCAGACACAGGAGAGTAATTCTGTTTGTCTTTGCCGTGGTCTTGAGCATGACTCTCAGTCCCAGATCCCTTTGGTGTTTCCCAGTCCCTGTTTCCCAACAGGGAGCCCCCCTCCCAAGGAATGGCTCCCAGCTTTGTATTGTAACAAATGACCTGAGACACCAAACCCAGCGTTGTTTACTCGGCTGGGCATTAGCTTGGAGTCGAGAGCTGCCTCCCAAAGGGCTCTCCTGGATACGCTGACCCAACGAGGCCTCTGCTGTAATTACATTCCAGGGAAAACAGACATCTCCTGATTCATTTAATGTGTGCCATGTTGCGTTTAGATACGTAACAGAAGCCCCATTACCTTAAAAGTCTTGCTGTTATCAAGTACTGACTTAATTACAGTTTTATCTAAAAATAGATCGAGTTAGCTTGACAGAACCCATTTGTCCTCCTCCCCTGCTTCCCGGCTGTGTTTCCTCCCTGCAGTTCCTGCTCCATGCTGACCAGCATCAGTCCACTGCCACAGCCTTTCCCCAGGAGGTGCTGAGGTCCCACGGGCGTGTCTGCTATTCCCTCACCACAGTCTTCCAAAACTTACCAAATACAGAATCACAGACTCATGGAATGGTTTGGATTGGAAGAAACCTTAAAGCCCAACTTGTTCCACCCCCGGCCATTGACAGGGACACCTCCCACTGTTCCGGGTTGCTCCAAGCCCCATCCAGCCTGGCCTTGAACACTTCCAGGGATGGTGCAGCGACAGCTTCTCTGGGCACCCTGTGCCACTTTAGTATAAATACAAATATATAAAAATAAATATACATGTACAAATACCTAAACAAGGAGAGCCCAGGAGGCTCCTCAGGCTCAGGTTATCCAGCTCTGGCTGCTTTTGACCTCCCTGACCTTGGGAGCTGCTGCCACCCAGGGAATTCCTCCAGGCAGGATGTGCTGCATCGCCCGCTGCTCCTTTGCCATAGCTGCTGTTGTTCCCAGCTCCCACCCAAGGTGAGGCCTGGAGCCAGTGTCTGCTCGTCAGCATCACTTTCCTCTTTCCTCTGATTGTTGTGTGTTTTTTTTTGTAGCTGCCCCACTTCCCTGGAAGCCAAGACAAGGCAGCTTTCTTCCCACTTGGGAAGGAAAAGGCTCTGAGCAGTGTCTGTCAGCAGCAGTGCTGGCTCTGAAAGAAAGGTGGCCAAGTCCCGTCTATGAACGGCCCCTCAGAGCTGTCCCAGCTGCTCCCTGGGCTGTGCTGGCCACTCTCTGGCTTTCATTTTATTTCCCATGTGCTTGACAACAGACAGGGACTTTTCTCTCCTTGTTTTGGCACCAGCAGGATGGGGCCGTGCTCCGGCACTGCCGTGGGCACTGCAGGTGCTGGTGCTGCGGGGCCACACCTGGCTGGGCCAAGGTCACATGGATGGATGGACTTGGAGGATCCCGGCTCCCCCTGTGTGCCACTGGTGGATCTTTCTTTGCCTCGCTGCCTCAGAAGGTTTTTGCTCCCTCGCTGGGGCAGGGAGGGCAGCCCAGGACCCGTCACCCAGGAATGTCAGCTCCGCTCATTGCAGCATTGGATTTTCTGATCTGAACCCATGAGGAAAACAGAACTGGGGCTTCTGTGTCTGAGGGCTGCTCCAGGAGATACCTCACTGCCCAAAATCTCCAAGAATTCCTGATTTTGCCTTTGTCAGCCCAGCTGCTTGTGCGAACAGCGTCAGGCCAGGGCTGGGGACACAAAGCAAGGTCGGTTATGAGCCGTTCTCCTGGAACAGAGGCACTTGGAGCCGGCACAAAGGAATCTCTGTCTCTCCCCTGCACTGGCATCCTGGAAATTAACCCGGAAAATTGCAGCTTGGCCTTGTCCTGGGCGCTGAGTGCGGGGCTGTGCAGGGCAGGGGGCGGCTGGCCCGGCCAGGGTCTGGCTGTGCCGTGGCCTCGGCTGCACAGGGAGATGGAGCGGCCAGAGCCCGATTGGGAAGTGCCAAACGAACAGGAAACTCACCTGCTTCCAGAAGAAGTGAGGGAAATCATTTGGGTTTCTTCACTGGACTGGGTTTAAGAGATGTGTGTTAGGGAAACAGCAGAATTGGGAATCACCTGGATCAGAGCATCATGGAAGAGCCTGAGCTGGAAGGAACCCACAAGGATCATCGAGTCCAGCTCCTGGCCCTGCACAGGACACCCCCACGGATCACACCATGGATCAAACGTGGGCAACCTGACAGAAACACTGAGCTGGTCCCATCCCCATGGAACAACGTGCCACCCTGCTGGGGACACGGCAGTGCCAGGCGGAAACCCAGCCCTGCCCTGCCAGGCTGCTGCTGGAAACAACAGCCATCAGAGCTAAACATGGTGCCCTGGGAAGTGCTGGTGAGGCAGATAATCCACAGGCAGAGGCTGTGACAGCCTGCTCGAGTCTGTCACGGCACTGTCACCATCGTTACAAACGGTAGTTGGGTGCCCAGGCTGGGCCCATGTACGTGCAGGGGAGGTACTCCTGAGTAATTAAGAAATATTCTGTGTTTGGTTTGCCATTGCACTTCCTACAGACAAAATAAGTGAGAGACAAAGTCAATTTCAAAGCAGATTTTAAAATATTGGGGTTGTTATTTTGACTTGTTTTTGTTTAATTTTTTACTATGTAAAGTCCCTGGCAAACCTCCCTGCAGCTGATAAAGGCACCAGGAGTGGGGGAATGAAAGGTACAAAAGGAAAGCAATGAGGAAGAGTGTAAGTCATGCTTAAAGGGTATTGTAGAAACTACAGTTCACCCAAGTCCAACCCACTAGGAAACAAATATTTAATTGTACAGTAAATAACATATTTTTATGGTTCCAAACCGTATCTCAGAAGCCAGATGAATATAAACAGGCATGAGATCAGCTCAGCCCCTGGCCCTCCTGCATCTGCCATGGGATGGGGACAGAAAAGGGACAAGAGCAGGAGGGGAATGAACACGGCTAGACCTGTTAACTGGAATTTGTGACTGGTGTTGGGGGACAGATTTGTAGGGAAAGGGACCACTGCTCTCTGAGAAGCAGGATTGGAGAGGAGAGTGTTGTGAGGGATCGGCATTTTGATGCTGACCCTGGGAAGCTGACACGCAGCTGGGCACAGGCAGAGCGGGCAGCGGTGCCCTTGGGGATGCCCCGGGGCTGCTGTGGTGCCTGGAGCAGGCAGTGGTCCCCTGGGGACCCACTGGAACTGCTGCAGTGCCCGGCACGGGGGCAGTGCCCGTGGGACTCCCCGCGGCTGCCGCGGTGCCCGGCGTGCCCTTGCAGCAGGTATCAGATGCGGAGCTCTCCAGGCACTGGATGTTTTTAATAGCAAATGGAATTGCTCCTCATCATCAGTATCTTATCTGCACGTTTCAAGGGCACGTCCTCTGCCAGCAGCGCTGTGAAAGCAAACACGGAGCAGTGCCCGGGCTGCCTTTGCTCAGCGAGGTGAGTGCGAGGGGCGGCTCTGAGCCCGCCCCGGGGACCGCGTGTGCAGGGACCCAGGACACCTCGCACCATAACCTTGAGCAGATGGAAATGTGTCCCTGGACAATAATTGAGGTGATGAGGGTAACTTCGTTCCGCGGCTCCCACAGCTGCCGCCTCCCGTGCAGCTGCTGGGGCCCCGCGCTGAGCTGTGGGGACAGGCGGGTGTCCTGGCTGGGCGCTGCGCTGTGCTGCTGCCGCACTGGAAGGGGCTTAGGGAAGGTGCCAGGATCTGGCCATGCCACCACCGCAGCATCGCTGGAGTGGCACTGTCCGTCCTCATCCCCCTCCTTGGAGAGCTCTGGGCCATCGAGGGATGTCACACGGCCGAGCACTGCGATCTCCACACCCCCCACAACCAGTTTGACACCACCTGATGTTTACTGGGGCCGTGTCGCACCCCACGCTGCCCCTCGGGGGCTGCTGTACCCCACGGCCCCCTCGCTTTGCAGGCAAAGCCAGTCCTGGGAGGGCGTTTGCATCCCCCCGTGCCTCAGAGCGGTCCCTGTGTCCCCCCGAGGCTCTGCGGGACGTGGAGCGGGGGAGCCGAGCTCCGGTCTCTGATGATGCTCTCGGCTGGAAGGAGCCGCCTCCCTGGGCAGGACAAAACTTCCTTGAATTCAAAGCTACAGCCGCACTGCCCGTGGTGTGGGCTGCTGGACACACGGACAGGCTGGCACACGGACACACGGACAGGCAGACACACGGACACACGGACAGGCAGAGACAGGGACAGGCTGGCACAGGGACACACGGACAGGCTGGCACAGGGACAGGCTGGCACACAGACACACGGACAGGCAGACACAGGGACACACGGACAGGCTGGCACAGGGACAGGCTGGCACACAGACACACGGACAGGCAGACACAGGGACACACGGACAGGCTGGCACAGGGACAGGCTGGCACACAGACACACGGACAGGCAGACACAGGGACACATGGACAGGCTGGCACAGCTCCCTGCAGGGCAGCTCCTCGTTTTCCTTCTTACAATCATTAACTTAAAAATGCAAATCTGTTTCTGGTTTTTCTTCTCATTTCTTGTAAGTCAGCCGGGCTACAGCCTCTCCGTTCCTGCCCTTCCAGCTCCTCCAGGCTGGCTGGCTCAGCCCTCCAGGGATTTCCCCATCGCACCCAGCCCGTGGGGACCCTCACGGTCACCCCCTCGCTCTGCCACCGTTCCCTGTCTTCCCCTGAGAGCTCAGAGCAGTGGACAAGCGATGTGCAGAGCCAAGGACAGGCAGAAGCCACACGGGCACAGAGTGTGGTGGCAGCCGGGGGGTGCAGTGACACCGGGGGCTGCAGGGTCACGCAGGGACTGGCTCCTTGAACCCCAGCCCCAGGAACAAACCCTTTGTCTGGGCTTCCGGGCACGGCTGGGATAGTTAGTGGGGATTTCCACAGGAATTTCGAGAAGATGTTTGAAGATATTTTTATGCAGGAAAGGCAGTGGCCTTGCTTAATTAGGAGAACTAAAACGTTTTGCACTGAAGCCAACAGTAGGGAGTTGCTGTGAAGCGGTCCGTGTGTAGGGCTGGTCACCGAGCCCTGGGGAGAGGAAAATCTCCCTCCAGATTCCAGGAGCAGAGACAGAAGAAGAGGGAACACTGAGGGCTGGGACCACGGAGCAGCACCAGGAGGAAATTACTATTTACACAGGGAGAGGCAGCGCTCACATCCCTCGTACGGGTCGTACCAGGGCTAATGCACAGCAGACATCTCTGGAGCCCCTCCAAAAAGGAAACTAGAGTTTGGTTTGGGAACTTCTGGTTCTAATTCCTGGAAACACAGCTTCGGCTCAATTTCACAGTGGTTTGTGACATTTTTCCAGCGGTTATACAAATTTTGGGAAAACATTCCTCTCCTTGGAATTGTCTTGTGATAATATAACCCCACTTAAGTGGTTGGAGGTTTCGTACGGCTTCACACCCCTCCAGAGGTGCCTGTGAGAAGCAGCCCCCATCTGCCTGGCATGGATCCTGCCCCCTTAGGCACAGGGATCATTAGGCTGGGTCGCCCTTGAAGCTTTTTATGATGCGGGTGGGGAGGCCCTGGCACAGGGTGCCCAGAGAAGCTGTGGCTGCCCCTGGATCCCTGGCAGTGCCCAAGGCCAGGAGCAGCTTGGGATGGTGGAAGGTGTCCCTGCCCATGGTGAGGGGTTGGAATGAGATGTTCTTGAATCCCTTTTGTGTCTCTGGGCTGCCAGGGGCTCTCTGGGAAGGGCTCCCCCTCCACAGGTGCTGCTGGGAGAGGGAGCAGTTGCAGGGCGTCAGCACTGATGGGATCCAGGGTGGAGTGGGCTATAAATGCCATAAATGCTGCTGCTCTGGCCACCTCCAGCTTGTGGGGGAGCTTTGCAGAGCTCCTGGCTGGGGCAGCTGTGCTGGTCACCCAGCCTGGGAGCACTGGGACTTGCCTCCTGCTCCAGAGGCAGGGGATGGTGAGCACTGGAATGGGACATGTGGGTGTTTAATGCAGGTGGTGGCCAAACCTCTCCTGCCTTGGGTTTGGGCTCGGTGCAGGTTACACCTCTGGGTGCTGCTGTTCCATCTCCAAGGGACACAGCTGGGATTTTCTGGAACAGGATGAGGCACTCTTACACCCCCAGCTCCTTGGGGTCCTGTTCCTCTGCCTGGTGCTCCCTCTCCTCCCCACACCCCCTGTGTCACCCCTGTGGAGGAGTTTATCCATGGAGCATTACGGGACCAATGCTCCCATGTAGAACACGGACAGAGGCTGATCTTCTATGTTTGGAGAGGAAATGAGTGGCAGCTGCTTGGCTGGGCCTTTGAGGGGATTTTGTATTTCCCCAAAAATGAGACTAAGAATGGGCAGACTGTTTAGCCTTTCCTGACAATGAAACTTTGTCATCTTTATAATTAACCCTGTTATTTAAATACTTCTTCCACGGATATCGTTGAAGATTTCATAGCCCTTGGTTCCTTTACTTTTCCATTTCAGCTTCCTGCACTGCAGTGACTCCCAGGGGCGTGACTAATTTCACTTTTCCATTTAATTGAGAGCTTGTTTCTGACTTTGCCTTTGTGTGTTTAACTGTAGCTTGGGCAGCTGCTTGATGCCTTGTTGCTGCCCAAAATGCACCTGTCAGGCCTTTTCTTTTCCTCCCAGGGAATTTAGAGGCCATCTATGACCAGCTCTTTCTTCAAAAACATTTCCATCACAGTGATGTGCTGTGGGTTTTCTGTACTGTGTGCTGTGCGTCCACCTCCCCTCTTAAGGAATCCACCCAAAAAATCCTAAGCTTGAAACTCTTCTTACTTATGTATCACTTCTATTCTTCTGCCAGTAAGGACTTTCCTGAGGGCCTGTAGTGATGTTTCCTTTGCCACTTCTCTGGCAGCTACAGGGAGTGCGTTCCCTTCTTCCCCCCACTTGATAAATATCCACACCCTGCTCTGCAGAATCCCAGTGCAGGTGATGCCTGGATGGAAAAGGACCTCATGAAGCTTTTGGACAGCACAGTGAAAGACCAGGGATGAAGGGAATGATGCTGCTGGAATCCACCCTCCTCTCAGGATGAGATGTAACCTGGACCATAAGCAAGGGGACAGCGATCTTCAGCAGCACTGACCCTGTTTTTGCCTGGAAGGTAATTAATGTACAGATGCACGTGTGAAAACAGGGGAGTGGTGGCTGTCCCATCCCTGGAAGTGCTCAAGGCCAGGTTGGACAGGGCTTGGGGCAACCTGGGTTGGTGAAAGGTGTCCATGCCCATGGTTGGAACCGGATGATTTAAAGGTCCCTTCCAACCCACGCTGTTGTATGAAATTCCTTTGCATTCATGTTAAATGTGCTAAATGCCTCCAGACACCCCAGCTCCCTGACCCAGCAATGTCCCACCCTCAGCTTTGTGCTCGAGCAACCATCCCATCTCCAGAAGCTGTGCCCTTGCAGCCGCTGCCTGCCTGGTGTGTAGCACAGACGGGCTGGTGCTGCCCCAGCGGGCGATAATGCAGAGCTTTGTTCTGTCCCACATGTGTGCACAGCCCTGGTAACATTTACAGTGGGAATGCTGCTCCCAAGGGACACAGACAAGGGTCATTGTGGCTTCAGTCAAACGGGGATTTGTGCTGCCGGGAAACTGAGCCTCTGCAACCTCCCCACTGAGGCATTACTCTTTAAAATGATGTTTCTGGTTTGTAAGTGATTCTGTGTCCCATTCCTGGCCAGGACAGGGAGAGCACAGACCCAAGCAGGGCAATTCTAAAAGCTGCTTCAACATAAGGCTCTCAGGGTGCCTTTGATCATTGGTCATCAATACCATCACTGAATTATGGGGACACAAAGCAGACATTGAGAGCAGAAGCCTGGCTCCAGCACCCTGAGGATCATCCTGGAAACAAAAGTCGGACTTAACACTGAGCTAGGAAAAGCCACAGGGGTTTATGAGTGTCCCTGTGTTCTGAGGAGGATCCTGGCAGGGTTGGGGTCACACATTTGGACAGGAAGAGGGAGGTTTGCATTTGGACAGGTGTTGGAGCAGAGTTTAAACCTTAACAAAGCAGTAAAAATGTAAGTAAGCTGCCCCTGAAACTGGGGAAGGGGACAAGAAGAAGCACTCTGGGGAATTGTGCCAAAAATCAACGGAGTTGGGCAAAGTGCCACCTGTGCAGTGCGAGGGGACTGGCCCAGCAAAGCCGAGGGCAGCTCAGGGGGTGGGGTGCACATGGCTGCTCAGCATCTCAGCTGAGGAGCACTGAGAAGCTTCCTTCTGTTTTTAACAAGGAATCAAAGGAAACAAACCTTCCTCACTGGCTAAAAGCACGAGCACCAGAAACCTCTCTCAAGCCTGAGGAGTGTCCCTGTGCTTCTGCACCAGGAGCTGGGTCCTGCTCTATCTGCTCTGACACCTGCCAGGGAGATGAAAGGGAGCGGGGCCTCTTCTGGAGACAGCTCCCGTCGGATGCACGGCCCGGGGGCTTTGTCCCGGAGATTCCTGCTCTCCACGGTGCTCCCGCATCTCCGAGAGGCACGTGCCAGGCTCGGCAGAGGCGGCACCGAGAGGAGCTGGGCACGTCCGGGCGGGTGTGAGAGCGGCAGAGCACGAGCTGGAGGTGAAGCCAATTAGCGGCAATAGATGAGAGGCTCATCAGCCACGGTTACAGCAGCGTGCTCTGTGCGGGGGAGAGGAACTCATGGCCCAAGGCACGAACACGGGTTCAGGGACCTGGGAGGAGCTGGGGGTGGAGATCATTGTGGCACCACAGGCTGGCTAACAGCAGATGGCATCGATATTTCCCTCCAAAGGGAAACCAGTTCCAAAACCAGTTACAAATCTGTGGTGTCTGGGGAGAATTGGCAGCACAAGTGGCTGATGATGAGTATTGCAAAAAAATCATTGGAGGTTAACGAGTGTGA
The DNA here is from genome assembly GCA_013399195.1 of Dicrurus megarhynchus. Lineage (NCBI taxonomy): Eukaryota > Metazoa > Chordata > Aves > Passeriformes > Dicruridae > Dicrurus > Dicrurus megarhynchus. The sequence continues at coordinate 610,390 of VXAD01008104.1, forward strand.
GCTGGGAGCTGAAGAGGGTTTGGGAGCAGAGACCCCAGCCCAGCTTGCTTTTCATTTCAGGGGCCTCTGTCCCCCTGCAGAGGCTCGGCTGTGTCACTGCTGTTCCCCTCTTCTGTCTTGTCTCGCCCACCCCTGCAAAGCTGCCTGAGGGCCAGGAGGAGGGACTGCAGGAAGAAAAGTGAGCTGCAGAAGGGAAAAAAGGAATTGAGTAGGTGGAAATTCATGTGTGACTGTGAGAGGTGCGACTCAGTAAGGAAAAGTACTGTTCCACTCTAAAATATATATATCTGAAGTCATGCTGTATGGAAAGCTCATGAGTGCTCGGTGGAGGGAGCACTGTCACGCTGAAGGTGTCACCAAGGCTGTTTGCTGCAGTCGCATGGAGAAGTATCAAACAAGAACACACCCACAGCACATTTCCAGGACAACATGGGAGAAGGGGAAGCCCTTGGTGTCAAGAGCTGTATTCACAGCCAACGAAAGGTGCACGGTCAAGGCTCAGATCTCCTGGAGGGTTGTCAGTGCAACAGGTAAATACATGCCCTTTGGTTTACAACAGGGAATTCAAGGAGATTCATTATGATGGTCTAATGTATTATCTGGAACAGGGTTGTTTTATTTTATACAATGCCTCATCTGTGTCTAGCCCAGTAAAAAGAGTCCTGGGAGCAAGGAGGATGTGAGTGTGATATACAGCCACATAATAAGTAGACCTTGAACATTGCTGCCTGAGGGTAATTCCAAGAAACCTCTCGTGTAGCTCCTGGATTCTGGCAGTCAGGATGCCTGTTGTTGTCTGCTGGGGTTTAATGAAATGCATTAGTGCCCCAGCCTCTGGTGCTGTGAGACCTGGATAGTGGGTGGTTTTCCACCATCCCTCCCCTTGCAACACAGGTTCTGATTTTCACAGTGCTGGGAATGCTGCTGTGACCGGGTCAGCTGCTGGAGGGAGGCTCCAAGATGCCCGAGGCAGGACAGCCACAGGATGAGGGGTTTAGCTCCCGGGGTCCCCGTGTGGGTGCTGGGCTCAGCCCCAGCCTCCCTGCGGGGCTCTGTCGCTCCGGGCTGCCGAGACAGAGCCGTGAGATGCCGAGAGCTGACACGGGGGCCCAGGGCTGCCGTGTGGGGACGGGGCTGGCTCCTCACCTCCCGCTCCTGCTGTCACTCCAGCTTTCCCTAATTGGTGAACTTAACTGGCAGGAAGCCTTCCCGGCGGAGAAGGGGCTCCTTCTGCCGTGTTAGCAATGGATGTGTCACGGGCACCCGGTGACAACTGCAGCCGGTGTGAGGATGGGGCAGGAATGTGGAGGTGGGAAGATGTGCTCCGATGAGGGAGCTGATCCAGCTGAAAGCTCACTCTGGAAAGAGTTGCTGTTTTTCAAACAAACCGGTTTAATCCGGCTGGTTGTGTGACCCACCCAGAGATAACGCTGGTGGCAAGAGAGGGCTGGGAAGAGCAGCTGGGGCTGATCTGAGCTGATGCTACTGCAGTCAGAAAAGCCCAGACTGGTTTGTGCTGGAAAGGGCCTTAAAGCTCACCCAGTTCTAACCCCCTGCCATGGGCAGGGACACCTTTCACTGTCCCAGTTTGCTCCAAGCCCTGTCCAGCCTGGCCTTGGGCACTGCCAGGGATCCAGGGGCAGCCACAGCTGCTCTGGGCACCCTGTGCCAGGGCCTGCCCACCCTCCCAGGGAACAATTCCTGCCCAATATCCCATCTAACCCTGTCCTCTGGCAGTCTACCTCTTCCTTCTGCTTGGCTGTGGCCCCCAACCCTGCACCAGCAGTTATTTGATTCCAGAGCCGCCTGGGTAGAAACTGCTCTTTTAAAAATTTTTTTTATTTTAATGCTGGATTAGTTTTCTGCTGATGTTCCCTGAGTGAGTGAGCTGTGGGATGTGGGTTGGTGAGTGAGGGAGAATGTGCTAATGTGTGGTCAAGGACGGCTCAGGGGTGGGAGTGTGGGATTAGGGCAGCCACAGCTTTCATTTGTGGGAAGGATGTGTGAGCACAGGCCTGCAGAGGCTCAGAGGAGGGCTGGCTGTGCCCAGTGGGATGAGCTCTCAGTGGCCAGGGTTCTGTCCAGTGCTGCTGGACATCCCTACATGGTGTCCAGCTGACCTGGCTCACTTGGGGTGAGACAACCCAGCTGCTTAAAAAAATAAATCAAAGCAGGCAAATATGGCAGGGATTACAGAGGGATGCAAGCTGTTGTTATCCACAGGCAGGAGGATGTGGAAGTCTGGGGGGTTTGTTTGCTTATTTTTCCCTTCAGTGATACACGTTCTCAGGAATGTGGTGGGATTCTTGGGGTGTCCTGTGCAGGGCCATGAACTGGGCTCGATGATTGCTGTTAGTCCCTTCCAACTCAGGATATTCTGTGATGTTCTTTTGCAGTTTGGATGCACGATCCTAGGAAAACGGGGCTGGAAGATGTCCAGGGCTGTTCCTCCCCTGTCCTGCTGCTCTGCTCCCGCACTTGGAGCTCAAACACAACGAGTGTCTCCTGATGAATGAAGCCAGAAAAAGGGGAGAAGATTGCTCACTGCCTGCCAGAGGCCTTGATTCCAGTGGTATGTGTGGTGTTTCATGTGTGACAGAGCTTTGTACGCCCTCGATTCTGTCCTCATCAGAAAATGACAGTCTGAGCATCATCATTTTCTGTGGTTCTGGAAAAGCGCTGAAAAAAATTCAATTTTGAGCCCCAGATATTCGGATCCTCTAAGGCAGTGTCCTACAAATCTAGTTACAGGTTCTTCTCTATTAGCAGTAAGTGCTGGAACACTTTTAAATACGAACAATGGTGATGGAGAAGGATAAAACCAAAATAGTGCTCCTGCGGCTTTGTGCAGGGCAGAATTAGGGAGCATAATCCAAACAATAACATCTCGTGCTTTTATGGGGCTGCGTGCATATGGCGTAAATGACAGCTCATTAAACTTTATATCCTGCCTACAAGATAAGCATGTAATTAGTATTACATCCTTTTTTTTATAATTAGGAGGCCTCATCCAAAAAAATGTGGCTCGCAAACCATATTTGAAGGCAGTGACTCAGCCCGAATTAGGCTGTGGTGTGAGGATGGAGAGAATCGTGCTTTAGAGGATAAAAAAAACAGAGACAAAAGGTTGAGCTGGTGTCAGGTTCCTGTGCCCGCCCCCACCCGCTGGAAAACACAGGTGGATGAACTTTTTAACATCAGGCGTGGGCTGGAGCCCGTCCTGTCAGCCCGAGCTGTGTGCAGGAGCATCCCCTCCCGCTGCTCGGAGAGCGGCGCTGGCCCGGGCCCCGCTGGCGTTTCACGGCTGAGCTGACAGGAATGCCCGGTGCGGGATGGCTGAGCTGGGGAAACGGGGAATTCCAGGGGATTATCCGCAAACGTGTCTGCTTGTCACAGGCCGGGGCAGAGGTCACCGCCGGCTCGTCCGTGCGCGTCTCTGCCGGGGGCGGCTCGGGGTGCTTCGTTCTTGACTTGGTGCCGGTGTTTACGTTGGGATTGGGTTTGCTCGGCTCCGTGGGGCTGGCGCTGACGGTCCGTCTCGTTTTCCTGGTGATCAGCTGCCACCATGCACCTTCTGGCAGCCAGACGGACCCACGAGGAGGAGCAGTTGTTTTGTGTGGCTGCGGTTCGCTCCTGGAAGCGCCCAGCCGAGGCAAGGAGGTGACGAGCCAGCTGCTGCGCCCGGGCCAAATTCCTGGCGTGTTCCTGAAGGAAGCGGGCTGTGGGGAGAAGCCACCGGCTCTGTGTGTGTGGCGACAGCCATCGTCTGGGGGGAGAAGTGACGACATCCAGCATCTGTGGAGGGAAGTGGTGACAGCCATCGTCCGTGGGACGATGCTCTTTTGGGGACACAGCGCTGGGACGGGGCCCCACAGCTCCTCGTTGGTGCCGGCTTTTCCCGCTGCCCCTCTACATCCAGCCCTTCCAGGAGACTACGGGTTTATTCTCTCAGATCACACCACTAAACCCGGGCAATAATCTCCTGCACAGATGTGCGATGGGAGGAGAAACGTGCGAGCCGCCACCCGGCCGGGCGCGGGGCGGGCCGGAGCGGCGCTCCCGCAGGCCGAGCGCGGGTTTGCCAGCGGCAGGGCCGGGCAGGGTCGCG